>LR738714.1:656440904-656513152 GCA_902687465.1 Secale cereale | reverse complement strand
GTGGTAGTGGTGCGCCATTAGTAGTTAACTACTAATGGCGCACCGCGCCATTAGTAGTTCAACTACTAATGGCGCACCACAACCGCGGTGCGCCATTAGTATTTTTTGAAAAAAAAATTAAAATAATATAAACAAAATATGAAAAAAAAATACTAATGGCGCACCGTGGGAGTGGTGCGCCATTAGTAAGTTGAACTACTAATGGCGCACCACTCCCACAGTGCGCCATTAGTATTTTTTGAAAATAAAATAAAATAAAATAAAAACAAAATATGAAAAAAAAATACTAATGGCGCACCGTGGGAGTGGTGCGCCATTAGTAAGTTCAACTTACTAATGGCGCACCAGTCCCATGGTGCGCCATTAGTATTTTTTGAAAATAAAATAATAAAAAAATAAAAACAAAATTTGAAAAAAAATTACTAATGGCGCGCCGTGGATGTGGTGCGCCATTAGTAGTTGAACTACTAATGGCGCACTATCCACTGGTGCGCCATTAGTAGTTTTGAGAAAAATATGAAAAAAAAATTGTTACTAATGGCGCACCACGTCAATGGTGCGCCATTAGTATTTGGATACTAATGGCGCACCAACACATGGTGCGCCATTAGTATATACTAATGGCGCACCGCATGTCTGGTGCGCCATTAGTGTCAATTCCATCTATAGCCCTTTTCCTAGTAGTGCCATAAGGCATGGTTCGCAAGCACCAAGTGATTCATAATCAAGTGATTCCAATAGTCCATCAGCACGGAGTTTCTTCATGCGCTTTACACCAATATGACCTAAAAACAGCAGCACAAATAAGTTGCATTATCATTATCAACTTTGCATCTTTTGGCTTCAATATTATGAATATGTGTATCACTACGATCGAGATTCAACAAAAATAGACCATTCATCAAGGGTACATGACCATAAAAGATATTACTCATATAAATAGAACAACCATTATTCTCTGATTTAAATGAATAATTGTCTCATAACAAACAAGATCCAGATATAATTTTCATGCTCAACGCTGGCACCAAATAACAATTATTTAGGTTTACAACTAATCTCGAGGGTAGATATAGAGGTAGCATGCCGACAGCGATCACATCGACTTTGGAATCATTTCCCACATGCATCGTCACCTCGTCCTTATCTAATCTTCGTTTAATCCGTAGCGCCTGTTTCGAGTTACAAATACTAGCAACCGAACCAGTATCAAATACCCAGGTGGTACTACGAGCATTAGTAAGTTACACATCAATAGCATGTATATCAAATATACCATTGTTCACTTTGCCATCCTTGTTATCCGCCAAATACTTGGGGCAGTTCCGATTCCAGTGACCAGTCCCTTTGTAGTAGAAGCACTCAGTTTCAGGCTTGGCTCCAGACTTGGGTTTCTTCCCGGGAGTAGCAACTGGCTTGCTATTCTTCTTGAAGTTCCCATTCTTTCCCTTGCCCTTTTTATTGAAACTAGTGGTCTTGTTAACCATCAACACTTGATGCTCCTTTTTAATTTCAACCTCCACAGCTTTGAGCATTGTGAAGAGCTCGGGAATAGTCTTCTCCACCCCTTGCATATTATAGTTAAATACGAAGCCTTTATAGTTTGGTGGCAGTGATTGAAGAACTCTGCCAATAACATTATCTTCATCAACTTTGACTCTAAGTTGAGTCATGTGATTTTAGTACCCAGACATTCTGAGTAAGTGTTCACTGATAGAACTGTTCTCCTCCATCTTGCAGATATAGGACTTGTTGGAGACTTCATATCTCTCAACTCGGGCATTTGCTTGAAATATTAACTTCAACTCTTGGAACATCTCATATGCTCCATGACGTTCAAAACGTCTTTGAAGACCTGATTCTAAGCCGTAAAGCATGGCACAATGAACTATTGAGTAGTCATCAGCTTTGCTCTGCCAGATGTTCATAACGTCCGGTGTTGCATCTGCAGCGGGCTTTTCACCTAGCGGTGCTTACAGGACATAATTCTTCTATGCAACAATGAGGATAATAATCAAGTTACGGACCTTGTCTATGTAGTTGCTACCATCATCTTTCAACTTAGCTTTCTCTAGGAACGCATTAAAATTCAAGGGAACGATAGCACGGGCCATTGATCTACAACAACATAGATATGCAAAAACTATCAGGACTAAGTTCATGATAAATTGAAGTTCAATTAATCATATTACTAAAGAACTCCCACTTAGATAGACATCCCTCAAGTCATCTAAATGATCACGTGATCCAAATCAACTAAACCATGTCCGATCATCACGTGAGATGGAGTAGTTTTCAATGGTGAACATCTTATGTTGATCATATCTACTATATGATTCAAGCTCGACCTTTCGGTCTCCAGTGTTCCGAGGCCATGTCTGTACATGCTAGGCTCATCAAATTTAACCCAAGTATTCTTCATGTGCAAAACTGGCTTACACCTGTTGTATTTGAACATAGAGCTTATCACACCCGATCATCACGTGGTGTCTCGGCACGACGAACTGTCACAACGGTGCATACTCAGGTTGAACACTTGTACGTTGAAATTTTGTAAGGGATCGTCCTATAATGCTACCGTCGTACTAAGCAAAATAAGAAGCATAATAAGATAAACATCACATGCAATCAAAATATGTGACATGATATGGCCATCATCATCTTGTGCTTTTGATCTGCATCTCTAAAGCATCGTCATGATCTCCATCGCCAGCGGCTTGACACCATGTATTGTCGTGGTCGTCTCGCCAACAATTGCTACTAGTACTATCGCTAACTCATAGTGATAAAGTAAAGCAATTACATGACTTTCCAATTCATACAATAAAGAGACAACCATAAGGCTCATGCCGGTTGTTGATAATTTACAAAACATGATCATCTCATACAATAACTTATAACTCATCACGTCTTGACCATATCACATCACAACATGCCCTGCAAAAACAAGTTAGACGTCCTCTAGTTTGTTGTTGCAAGTTTGACATGGCTGCTACGGGCTTAGCAAGAACCGTTCTTACCTATGCATCAAAACCACAACGATTTTTCGTCAAGTGTGTTGTTTTAACCTTCAACAAGGACCGGGCGTAGTCACACTTCATTCAACTAAAGTTGGAGAAACTGACACCCACCATCCACCTATGTGCAAAGCACGTCGGTAGAACCAGTCTCATGAACGCAGTCATGTAATGTCGGTCCGGGCCGCTTCAACAAACAATATCGCCGAATCAAAGTATGACATGTTGGTAAGCAGTATGACTATTATTGCACACAACTCATTGTGTTCTACTCGTGCATATCATCTACGCATAGACCTGGCTCATGATGCCACCATTGGGGAACATAGTATTTCAAAATTTTCCAATGATCACGCAAGATCTATCTAGGAGAATCATAGCAACGAGCGGGAAGAGTGTGTCTATGTACCCTCGTAGACCGAAAGCGGAAGCGTTTAGTAACGCAGTTGATGTAATCGAACGTCTTCGCGATCCAACCGATCCAAGAACCGAACGTACGGCACCTCCATGTTCAGCACATGTTCAGCTCGATGATGTCCCTCGAACTCTTGATCTAATTGAGGACGATGGAGAGTTTTGTCAGCACGATGGCGTGGTGATAGTGATGATGAAGGTACCGTCGCAGGGCTTCGCCTAAGCACTACAACGATATGACCGAGGTGTGTAATTGTGGAGGGGGGCACCGCACACCGCTAAGAGAAACTTTTGTGTCTCTTTGGGGTGCCCCCTCCCCACGTATATAAAGGAGGGAGCAGGAGGAGGCCGGCCTAGGAGGAGGCGCGTGCCAAGGGGGGGTAATCCTACTCCAAGTAGGTTTGCCCCCCCCCCTTCCTATTCTGTAGCGACCTCAATCTGAATGGACCGGAGTCTCTGTGCTCAGTGTCATCCCCAGATCGGTATGCTCACACACACAGTACTTTGAGGATTTATAGCAGAGTTTCAATCACACTTTATTACATCGAAATCCTCAAAATGAGTCTTATTACAATAATATGTCTGAAGGCCATCTAATAACAATAATCGAATACGAATCTTGCGGAAGCATCAAAGATGAGTTCGGTCCGTCAACTCCCTGGAAAACATTGAGTGCATGACAACGAATTAATCGCACCTTATTCTTTGTCGGTAAACTCTTCAACATGAGACGTTGCAGCCGTGTAGGTCAGCACATTGAATATGCTGGCAAGAACACACTGATGATTCCCCGAGACTAGTGCGCCAGATGTCAGCCAGCTATTCGTTGTCTTTGCCATGTCATCTGCTTGCGTGTTGCTCTTTGCCTTGTCATCATGTGCTTGCATCAGCATGTTTTCAAAACTTGCATCCGTCCGAGTCCGCCCATCCTTTCCGTTGTCCGTTCTGAGCCCAGACACACTTGCATGCGCCCGCGGCACCTCCGAATATTTATTTTATGAGTGGTCGGAAAACGTTCTCGGAATGGGTTGAAACTTGGCGTGTGGTCTTATTATAGCATAGATAGACCGCCTGTCAAGTTTCGTCGCATTCGGAGTTCGTTTGATAGCCCAACGGTTAACCGTGTTAACCGCCGGAAGCCTTTTCCCTTTTGGCCCAGCACCCCTTCACACCAGCCTGCAAGCCCATCCTAACCCCCTCCATGCTCTCGGTCGTCGGATCGTGATCGCGTGGCCTAAAACTGCTCCTCATTTGGACCCTCCTAGCTCCCTCTACCTATAAATATGTGTCTCCCCCGAAATTTTCACAGATGAAACCCTAGCCCCGCTCCCACCGCGCGCCGGACATGTCCGCGCCACGCCGGACATGTCCACCCCGCCTCCACGTCACCCGCGCCAATGGTGTGCCGCCACGTCAGCTCCGCCCCGCCGCCATCCACCCCCGCGTGGACATGTCGCCTCCTCAGTGCCTCCCACCGCCCGCGGCCCGCGCGAGCCCGCCCCGCGCGCCGCCGCAGCGCCCGCAGCCAGGCAAGCCGCCGGCCTCGCTCCATCGCCCCGGGGCCCGAGCTCCACCAGCACGGACGCCGGCGACCATGAACTCCGCCGCCGGACTCTGCCTGCGCCAGCCCGCTGCTCCCTTGCTCCGTCAACTAGGCTGCCGACCGCGCCCTCAACGTTCGGCCCCATCCTCGAGCTCGCCATCGCTGGAGCGAGCCTTCGTTCGCCAAGCCGCCGCCGGATCTGAGCTGGCCGCCCCCGGATCCGCCCATTCCGCTTGTCCCCAGCCATCCCTGCCGTCCTGGAACCTCGCTGGAGTGCACGTCGGGCGCGAGCGGGACGATGGCGCCCAGCGCCAAGCTAGGTGGGCTCCACGTCTCGGCCCAGGTCACCGCCGGCCCAGTCGACCTCCCAGGCCTAGTCAACCGGGGGCCTCCAGGCCCGTCTCCATTCCGGGCCAAGCCCGTGGTGGGCGCCCCCCCCCTATCCCTTGTCGTGTGCATCTTTTAGCTTCATGCGCTCGTCTGTTTTTTCCTCAAAATATGGCTAAGTCCCTAAAACTATTAAAAATGTATGCATGTTTGCATGGCTGTAACTTTTTGTGTGTATATCCAAATTGAGTGAATGATATGTCAAAATGTACATTCTGAAGTGCTCTACATGTTGGTTGCTGTAGCATTTATGTTAGGTGTCATATTGCCATGTTAATCTCTATTGCAAAAGTGCATGTGGCTGTAAAGTGCTGAAACTTGTTATGAGATGCTGATTTGACTTGCTCATTGCTATTGGTGTGTTTGTCTTCATGCCACATGTCCATATGTTTTAGAAGCACAATCATATGATCTTTGATGTGGTGCAATCCACTTTCCATGATATGCCTTGAGGCGACTTAAACAAGCTTGTAAACATGCCATGCCAATGTTGCTGTTTTATACTTAGTGAAAAAACTGCTAAGTCTGAAATCTGTTAAACCTGATGATATGTTTGCTTGATGCCTCACTCAAATCCATGCATGTTTTGGTATGTCAGATGATCATGTCTTGTTGTCCATGTTATTGTCTATCCATCCATGTCCTTACTTGCACATATGGCCTGTTGTACCTTATTTATTTCTTGCTCTCAAGTTGCTATAAATTTACATGTCAGGCTCTTATCAGCATGATCAATTTGGTGAAGCTTGTTGTTATTGATCCATAACTCCTATGGAGTTACTCCAATGGAGTTTTTTGATGTATGCTATGTCTATTACATGCCCATGATCTTTATATACTTAGTCGATTTGATATGCTTGTTGTTTTGTGCCTCCGAAGGCAACATCGTGATGATGTTTTTGCCTTCCCTGATTTTGACCAAGTCTGGATAAACTTATTGCAACTTGCCATGCTTGGTTAATTGTGTTCCAACAAGATTTTGGGTGTGTTTTAAGTTCATGATTTTTAATTATCATGTATATTTCACATCCATGCCTCTTGTTATCATGTTTGGGTGTTGTAGCATATATTTACCTTGCTCCAAAGTTGTTATGTTGCTGTTTTTGGACAGCTTGTTGTTATGTCTTGTTTCTTGTGTATGTCTTGAACCGTTGCTCCGTTTTGAGCGTGCCCTATATGAAACTTGTGTGATTTTGCATGTAGAATCATAATATCATGTTGTTTACATGTTTGGAGTGTGTTTGCTTGATGTTTGTGTGCATCTTGCATAGTTGACATGCTGGTCTTGTTTTGCTCATATCTTCTAGGCCGTAGCTCCGAATTAAACAAATTTTATATGAAACTTGACTAGAATTTCGAGTAGATCATCATGGTGCATGTTAACATGCTGTTTAACAACTTTAACATAAGGTTTGTTCAGATCTGGACCATTTCCAAAATGTGCATATGAGGACTTACCGGAATTGTTATATGTTGGTTCCGGCCTCATTTAAACTTGTTGGTTGGTGTTGTTCTTGTGTGCTTCATCCCTTGTCATGTTTTGCATCATATAGACTTGTCTTGAATCATACTTGGTTGAGCATCTTGTCATGTTCTTGTGTTGTGTGTTTACCGTGTTGCTTGCTTCTTCTCATTGGTGCTTTTTACGTTGCGATCGTGAGGATTCGTTCGACTACACATGGTTCGTCTTCGAGGCTTCTTCTTCGTCTACTTCATGGATCTGTTCTTCTTCCTTGCGGGATCTCAGGCAAGATGACCATCACCTTGGATACCTTTACTATCATTGATGTGCTAGATGTCTCGATGATATCGTTATATGTTACGCTACCCATCTATTTGTCAGCCCCTCTCCTTCTTGCCGTGAAACCTCTAACCTTTGACACCTTCCTAGCAAACCGTTGTTTGTCCATGTTACCCACTTTCTCAGCCCCTCTTATAGCGTTGTTAGATGCAGGTGAAGAACAAGATCATTCCATGTTGGAACTTGTTGTTGGAATATCACAATATGTCTTATATATATTAACACACCTATATACTGGGCATGGGTGGAAGGCTTGGCCTTTTGCTCGATGTTTTGTTCCACTCATACCATGAGCCAATAAACCGGCATTATGTTCCTTGATTTTGCGTTCCGTACACGGTTGGGTATATGGGGACCCCTTGACAGTTCGTCTTTGAATAAAACTCCTCCAGCAAGGCCCAACATTGGTTTTAATTTGCCTCATTGTAACAACTTAATTAATTAATTAAAATGCATAGGGGGTTGCCCCCTCGAGAATTCTTTTCTACATAGCAGGGGGGCCAGTGCTGATGGTGTTGGTCCCAAACGGGCAGCCTGTGGGGCCACCTGGGGGAAACCCGAGATCTGGTTTTACTCCTAGCATGTCCCATCCGGTTTTGGCCTGAGACGAGATACGCGCGGCTACTATCAGGGTGTCGGCACGCCTGGAGGTCTTGCTGGACTTGTTTTACCATTGTCGAAATGTCTTGTGCACCGGGAATTCCGAGTCTGATCGGGCCTTCCCTAAGATAAGGGGTAATATTATTATGATCTCTGCTGATCGTGAGAGCTTGTGATGGGCTAAGTTGGGACACCCCTGCAGGGTTATGATCTTTCGAAAGTCGTGCCCGCGGTTATGTAGCAGATTGGAATTTGTTAATGTCCGGTTGTAGAAAACATGGCAGAGGATCCGAAGTAAAACCCACAACTGTGTGAGTAACCATGACTGTCTCTTTTCACTTTGAGAAGAGAACACGGTGGGGTTATGTTTGACTCGTAGGTAGTTCAGGATCTTTAGCGATCATTACTAGTTTGCGACCGTTTGCGTAGATGCTCATCTTATTCTTGTACTCGTAAGTTAGCCACCATACATATTGCTTAGCCGCTGCTGTAACCTCACCACTTTACCTCTTCCTACCCATTAAGCATTGCTAGTCTTGTTACCAATGGTTATGGGATTGCTGAGTCCTCGTGGCTCACAGATACTACAACAACAGTTTCAGGTGCAGGTTTCCGATGACTTGACGTGAGAGCGATGTTCTTTTGTTGGAGTTCTTTCTTCTTCTTCTTCGTCAGTCTTGGGTTAGGTTCCGGGTCGACGGCTTGGGATAGCAGATGGATATTGTTGTGCTTTTCATGTTTGCATCCGAAGTCGGATGCCTTGTATTGATGTTGTTGTATTCATGTGACTTGTATGTATTGTTGTATCCCCCATGTATGTATGTAATGGTACGATGTAATGATATCCATCTTGCTAAGCGCCCGAAATGCGGTTGTGCCCCAATCACGTATGTGTCACGTGATCGGGATAGAATCGCATCTTGGGCCTGACAACACTATAGCAAGTAATGAAGAACAAATGTCTACAACTATATGCATATTTGGGTGGTGGAGGTTGTAAGGTAATTTTTTGCATAAAGCTAGTTTTTCCCTACAACAAAGGAATAAATTTTATTTACTACTCTATTGTATTAAGCAATATTGACACTAGTTCCTCCATCTCAACCATAAATTACCAAAGTCATTAATAACCCAACAAATTAATTAAATAGAGTGTTGAGATCAGTCCACAATTCAAATACCAGGATGCTCAAGATGTCCATAACCGGGGACACGGCTACTCATGAATAGTTTGTACACTCTGCAGAGGTTTGTGCACTTTTCCCCACAAGACCTGATCTCCTCCATTTAATTTCTCGCACTGCATGGTGTTTGAGAAATGGATGACTGAGACATAGTCTTTCAGAACCATTCACTCTTTACCCCGGATGGATCGGTACACCTACTTTCCCCTACATTTGCTAGTCCACCACTGAAAGAGCTCACAGAACATACTCAACTATGCCAGAGCCCATAATGCATGTGGCTGCACACGGAAGTTTCTAGGCATGAATGATATATGATCCCTTTGAGCCTGGGTGGCATTTCATAGGATAATCACACGGGTCCTCCGGGATTTCCAAGGACAACACTGGATTCTCCAGGTGCCCTGCAACACCCAGTGGTAAATTAAAGTTACCACCTTAACATTCCCTTAGTTGATTATTACACTCACAACTTTCATGAAATCTCACATACCAATCCATGTCTACAAGCATGGCTAAGCAATAAGTAACAAAGCGTATATTCCTTTGGGTTGATCTCAAGTCATTGGGTTCCTACCTCATGAACTACTAAGCAATACCACATGTGATCAAGTCCTACTCATGCAATCTTTGAGGATAGTACTAATGTAATAAAAACTGGGTATTGGAAAGTATGAACTTGCCTTGTCAACGATCGTTGAAACCTAGTGACTCGTAGTAGCACGCTTCGCACTCCGGGAATTCTATCGCAATCAAACAATAGCATACATAAGCAATCATGCAACAGAATAGAAGAACGAAACTCGAAAGACTTCGAAAACAAGCAAACGACTCTTGTAACTGAAAAAATTCTAACAGTACCAAAATTAAGTGAATTTGGCCTTATCAGAAAGTTTAGGTTAAGAGCTTCGATTTGCAAAAAGAATCAACTAAAAGGGAGTTACAAAACTCAAGTTAATATCAAAATAAGTTCAAATACAAATCTATTTGAATTCAAATTTAAAAACTTTCAAAAACAAATTTGAGTTGCATTACTGGAAAGATAAGATCAAAACTAAAAAATTGGAGTTGGTTTCACCTAATTCCGACTAACGAGCAAAAAGTAACGATCGTTTGAAAACCAGGGGCTGATCTGTAAAAACTTTAATCGTGAATAGGTCCTTGACGAAAAATAACAGCAAAAGAAACATCTAAATTGCGAACGTCCGTTTTTCTGATCTGAACAGCGGACGTTCGCTGTTTAGTAGAACCTAAAAAAGTGAATCTAGGTTTTATAAAAAACCGATCTAGAGTTTTTTAAAAACCGAAAACGAAAACCAAATAAAAATAGGCTGGTTTTTTTTTTACCTACCGGACCAGGTCGGGTTCGCGGACGGCGAGCGACGGGCGCGGCGGGAGCGGCTCCAGCGGCGGGCGTCGGCGGCGTGGCGAGGCGCGGCAGTGGGCTGCGGGTGGCGGCGAGGCGGGCACGGGGTGGTGGCGACGGCAGCTCGCGGTGGCGGCGGCTAATGTCGGAGGCGGCGGGTGCAGCTGGCGGTGTGGACGAGGGAGGGGGTCGGCGGTGGCTTTTAAAGAGGGGGTCGGGGTTGTTCCGACATGGAGGAGGGGGCGGCGAGCGGCATGCTGGCTCCGGACTCTGGTGAATCCGGGTCGGCTACGGTGGGGAGAGGCGGTGCGGCCAGCTGGGCCGGCTGGGCTTTGGCCCAGTCTGTCCGATTTTCTTTCATATAAATTCGCAGAATGAAGAAAAATAAAAAAATATATATAAAATCCTAAAAATTTCAGAAATAATTTTCTCCATTCCCACCAAATCTTTGGAACAAAGTGAAATTTTTTCTGAAATAAAAATGCCTAAAATAAAATAAACATTTTAATGCAATTTTTAAAATAAATAAATTGCAAATAAAAATCCAATAAAAATATTTTTACTCAAGATTCAAATTCCAATATTTTTATTATGCTTTTGAAGAAGTCATATTATCTTCTATTATTTATTTTAAAATATTGAAAATGAAATTGGCAAAAATAATATTTGATCCAACCACACTTGGAAAATAATTAAATTAGTGGGTCCTCTTTGGGAAACTATCAACTCTCTCACTTGGGTCCTTGAGTTGCTTAAAGTTTTTGGATCAATTTTCAAATAAACTCAAATTCAAATGATGAATGCATATGAATGATCTATGTTAACATCCAAATTTAAAATTGGGATGTTACAAACCTACCGCCCTTAAGGTGAATCTCGCCCTCAAGATTCGGGTTGGCTAGAAAATAGGTGTGGGTGGTCCTAGCGTAGATCATCCTCTCATTCCCAGGTGGTGTCATCCTCTGTATGGTGGCCCCACTGAACTTTGCAAAACTTGACGACCTTGTTGTGGGTAACTCTATCGGCAAACTCGAGAATCTTGACAGGCTTCTCCTCATAAGTCAGAACACTCTCTAGCTGAATTGCTTCCAGGGGCACTTTATCTCGTAGTGGAATCTCGGCCATCTCTACGTGACATTTCTTCAACTGAGATACATGAAATACGTCATGAACTCTGGACAAGGTTTCGGGCAACTCTAGCTGATAAGCTACTTCTCCTTTGCCTCCAAAACTTTGTACGGTCCCACGAATCATGGTGCCAATTTACCCTTAACTCCGAAACATTTTACTCCTCGAAGTGGGGACACACGAAGATATGCTCTATCACCAACTTTGTAGGTCACCTCCTTGCATTTTGTATCTGCATAACTCTTCTACCTAGACTGGACTATCTTCAGTCTGTCACGGATCAACTTGACCTTCTCTTCTGAATCTCTGATTATGTCAGGTCCAAATAAATGACGGTCTCCAACTTCATCCCACATCAAAGGTGTTCTGCACCTCCTTCCGTACAAATCCTCGAAAGGGGCCATTTGCAGACTGGTCTGATAACTGTTGTTGTAAGAAAACTATGCGTAGGGAAAGTTACCATCCAACTAGATCCATAATCTAGCGCAGAAGCTCTCAACATGTCCTCCAGAATCTAATTGACTCCCTCTGTTTGCCATATGTCTGTGGATGAAAGGTTGTGCTGAATTCTAGCCTTGTACCCAAAGTCTCGTGCAACTGCTTCCAAAACTTTGAAGTAAATTGAGTTCCTCTATCTGATACAACGGTCCTCGGAACTCCATGCAGACATACGATCCTCGTCATGTATATCTTCGCCAACTTAGCACTCGTGTAAGTGGTCTTCACATGGATGAAATGAGCTACCTTCGTCAAGCGATCAACTATAACCCATATGGAATCATACCCTGAATGTGTCCTGGGCAGTCCTGTGATAAAATCGATTCCAAGTTTATCCCACTTCCATTCCGGTATTGGTAACGGCTATAGTAACCCTGCTGGTTTCTGATGTTCTGCCTTTACTCTCTGACAGACGTCACATACCGCTACATACTCGGCAATGTCCTTCTTCATTCCAGTCCACCAGAAATTCTGCTTCAAATCCAAGTACTTCTTGGTGTTACCTGGATGGATTGAGTAAAGCGAATCATGAGCCTCTTGAAGAATCAACTTCCTGATCTCTGGGTCATTGGGCACATAAATAAGCTCTTCAAACAATAGTGTTCCGTGTTCATCCTCACGAAATCCTTCTGCTTTTCCTTTGACCATTCTGCCCTTTATTTCTGTTATTCCTTCATCCGTCTTCTGGGCTTCTCGAATCTTACCCAACAAAGTGGACTGAATTTCCAATGTAGCAACATAGCCTCTAGGGACTATCTCCAGCTGTAACTCTCGGAAGTCATCTGCCAACTCCTTGGATAATCCTCCAGTAATGAGAGTATTAACATAACTCTTGCGACTTAGAGCATCTTCCACGACATTTGCTTTTCCTGGATGGTAATGCAACCTCGTGTCATGATCCTTTATGAGCTCCAGCCATCTCCTTTGCCTGAGGTTTAACTCCTCCTGCGTGAAGATGTACTTCAAACTCTTATGATTCGTGTATACATCACAAAGGTTTCCAATAAGAAAATGCCTCCAGGTCTAGAGTGTGTGCACTACCGCTGCTAACTCCAAATCATGGGTGGCATAATTCAACTCATGGGGTCGAAGCAGATGTGAGGCATAGGAAACAACTCTTCCATCTTGCATGAGAACGCCTCCAAGTCCTTGACGTGAAGCGTCACAATACACTTGAAAATACTTACGGATATTTGGGAGTATCATCACTGGGGTTGTAACCAAACGCTTCTTCAACTCCTGAAAATGAGCTTCACATTCTTCGGTCCAATTGTACTTACTTTCCTTCTTCAACAACTCCCTCATGGGCTTTGCAATCTTGGAGAAATTCTCAATTAACCTCCGATAATATCGTGCGAGTCCAAGAAAACTGCGAATCTCTCCAACTGAGGTGGGTGCCTTCCATCCCGTAACGGCCTCTACTTTGGAAGGGTCCACTTCTATACCATCTCCAGATATAACTTGTCCGAGAAATCCTACTTCCTTCAATTAAAACTAACAATTTCTTAACTTGGCATATAACTGATGTTCCCTGAGCTTCTCGAGAACTAAACGCAAATGTTCCTTGTGCTCCTCTTCGTTCTTGGAGTAAACCAATATGTCATCAATGAACACTACCACGAACTTATCCAAGAACTCCATGAATACCTTGTTCATCATACTCATGAAATAGGCAGGGGCATTAGTCAAACCAAATGACATGACGGTGTACTCGTAAAGCCCATACCTTGTGGTAAAAGTTGTCTTAGGTATGTCCTGCTACCGGATCTTCAACTGGTGATAGCCAGATCGTAAATCGATCTTAGAGAATACCTTGGCTCCTTGCAACTGATCAAACAGGTCATTTATCATGGGCAGAAGGTACTTGTTCTTGATCGTCACCTCATTCAGTGCATGATAATCCACAACCATTCTTAGGGAACCATCCTTCTTCTCGACTAAAAGCACTGGGGCTCCCCAAGGTGAAGAACTTGGTCGGATATAACCTTTCTCCATTAACTCCTTGATCTACTTCTTGATTTCCTCCAAATCATTTGCGGGCATCCGGTACGGTCTCTTGGATATTGGTCCGGTGCCTGGTAGCAACTCAATTAAAAACTCGATGTCTCTATCCGGTGGCATTCCTGGTAACTCCTCTGGAAATACATTGGGGTAATCCTTCACGACTGGTACTTCTTCCTGAACATCTCTCGAGAGTGCATTTACGTGCGTCTTCCGGGGTGTGTGCCTCGACACATACTTGATCATTTTTCCTTCTGGGCTGGTGAGGAGAATAGTCTTACTGGTGCAGTCAATATTTCCTTCATACTTGGATAGCCAATCCATACCTATGATCACGTCCAAACCCTGGGATTCCAAGATGATAAGGTCCATGGGAAATAAATGTTTCCCAATGGTCAGTGGCACTTGATAACATCCTCGGCTAGGCATGTACTCTGCCCTAGGGGAACTCACTAACATAGGTGACTTAAGGGCTATGGTGGGAAAATGATACTTTTCCACAAAATCCTTTGTTATGTATGCATGAGATGCGCCAGTGTCAAAAAGAACAAGGGCGGTAAATGAACGAACTAAAAACTTACCAACCACTGCGTCGCGCTGCTCGTCAATCTCCTCCACATTGACGTGATTCACTTGTCCTCTAGTGAAAGTATTGGGCTTCTTCCCTGAACTTCCGTTGTCATTCCCATTCTTTCCTTCAAGACACACTGTGGCATAATGTCCAGTCTTCCCGCACTTGAAACAAGTAATGAGACTCAAATCTCTCTTGGCGGGCGTGGATGGAGTGGAACAGTTCTGATTGTTGTTTCCTCCATTCCCATTGCCATTCTTGGGGCCACTATGGTTGCGTGAACTTCCTCCATTGTGAGAATGGCCTCCAGTGGTGGGATGGTTATGTCCTCCTGAGTATGGGGTATAACAGGGCTTATGCAGGGCTCCAGAGTTAAACTTCCCCGATCCATACTTCCTCTTGCGGGTCTCAATTTGCTGCTGCTTTCCTTCAATCATGATGGCTTTGTCTACCAACTCCTGGTAGTTGTTGTAGGTGGCTACCATCAGCTGCATGCTCAACTCATCGTTGAGTCCCTCTAGAAACTTCTCCTGCTTCGCGGCGTTAGTGGCTATATCATCTGGCGTGTAGCGAGCTAACTGCATGAAGTCATCCACGTACTGCCCCATGATGTCTACTACACAACCTTCTTCTTGTAAACGTTGTTGGGCCTCCAAGTGCAGAGGTTTGTAGGACAGTAGCAAATTTCCCTCAAGTGGATGACCTCAGGTTTATCAATCCGTGGGAGGCGTAGGATGAAGAGGGTCTCTCACAAACAACCATGCAACCAAATAATAAAGAGTCTCTTGTGTCCCCAACACACCCAATACAATGGCAAATTGTATAGGTGCACTAGTTCGGCGAAGAGATGGTGATACAAGTGCAGTATGGATGGTAGATATAGGTTTTTGTAATATGAAAATATAAAAACAGCAAGGTCACTAATGATAAAAGTGAGCGTCAACGGTTTTGAAATGCTAGGAAACAAGGCCTAGGGTTCATACTTTCACTAGTGAAAGTTCTCTCAACAATAATAGCACAACTGGATCATATAACTATCCCTCAACATGCAACAAAGAGTCACTCCAAAGTCACTAATAGCGGAGAACAAACGGAGAGATTATTGTAGGGTACGAAACCACCTCAAAGTTATTCTTTCTGATCGATCTATTCAAGAGTTTGTAATCGAATAACACCTTTAGATAAAAATCAACCAAAACCCTAATGTCACCTAGATACTCTATTGTCACCTCAAGTATCTGTGGGCATGATTATACGATATGCATCACACAATCTCAGATTCATCTGTTCAACCAACACGAAGAACTTCAAAGACTGCCCCAAAGTTTCTACCGGAGAGTCAAGACGAAAACGTGTGCCAAGCATAGGTTCCCAAGGTCACGGAACCCGCAAGTTGATCACCGAAACATACATCAAGTAGATCACGTGATATCCCATTGTCACCACAGATAAGCACATGCAAGACATACATCAAGTGTTCTCAAATCCTAAAAGACTCAATCCGCTAAGATAACTTCAAAGGAAAACATAATTCATCACAAGAGATTAGAGGGGGGGGACATCATAAGATCAAACTATAATAGCAAAGCTTGCGATACATCAAGATCATGCCATCTCAAGAACACGAGAGAGAGAGAGAGAGAGAGAGAGAGAGAGAGATATCAAACACATAGCTACTAGTAGATACCCTCAGCCCCGAGGGTGGACTACTCCCTCCTCGTCATGGAGAGCGCCGGGAAGATGAAGATGGCCATCGGAAAGGGATTCCCCCCTCCGGCAGGGTGCCGGAACGGGTCTAGATTCGTTTTCGGTGGCAACAGAGGCTTTCGGCGGCGGAACTCCCGATCTAGGTTACTTTCCGGAGGTTTCGGTATATATAGAAGGTGTTGGAGTCGGGGACAAGTAAAGGTGGTCTCCGGGCTGTCCACGAGGCAGGGGCGCGCCCAGGGGGCACCCCCACCCTCGTGGGAAGCCCATGGACATTATGTTCCCCCTCCGGCACTTCTTGGGCTTCTTCTGGTCCAAAAATAAGCTCCGTTGAGTTTCAGGTCAATTGGGCTCCATTTGATATTCCTTTTATGCGATACTCTAAAACAGGAGAAAAACAGAAACTGGCACTGGGCTCTAGGTTAATAGATTAGTCCCAAAAATCATATGAAAGTGTATATAAAAGCCCATAAAACATCCTAGAAGGATAATATAATAGCATGGAACAATAAAAAAATATAGATACGTTGGAGACGTATCAAGCATCCCCAAGCTTAATTCATGTTCGTCCTCGAGTAGGTAAATCAAAACACAAACAAATAAAAGCAAGCAAGTCACAATCATGGTTCTATTCGAACCATCATACGGACTCGACTGCGCATAGGGGGTACACGACTCATCCTACCCTAGGGTTCTCGGACTCAGTGTCGTCACTTGTGCCTCGTGCAGTCTTCTGAGCTTCCTCAGGTGTTGCTATGCCCCTTGTAGTTGCTTGATGAACGATCCAGGTTGAGCCTAAAGAATCTTCAACAACTTCTCGTCTGATGAGGTGAGGTGGTGAAGGTGCCTCCTTGTAGCTGGTGTTGACTTGTCTTCTCTTGTCTCTTTAATCATGACGATCCCTTGTGCCTTCTGGGGCGTCGAGGGTACCAGGTAGGCAATCCATATGCAATGACAATAACAAGGCATAACAGAGGTCCAACATGTTCGTTTCGTTGATGAAAACATCGACACCAAGATCGGGGGACGAAGAGAACCGTTTTCCTGCTCACTATAGTGAGGCGGACCAAATGGAGAGATTCTCATCCACCGGTGGTTGCCGATACAACAACGGTAGTGACAGGATTACTCTACTAGCGATGCATAACATGATTTTGCATAACCTATACCCTGGTCATCAAAGGCCAAAGTTGCACCATCTTCGGGGCTCTTGTCAAGGGTGTCCCCCATCTTCTGGGTCTTCATGTCCTCACTCACCGAGGATGTAGTTTCTGTTTGTATCACCTTGTCGTGGTGTCACCAATCTTGCGTTCAGAAGAGGTGGGTGAGTGTTTGGCAAGGTGCACTCCACGAGGATTACAGAAAATCCAGTGGTCAGGGGCATAAGGGTTTTAGTGACCAAGGTTTTGAAGGGGAAGAGATCAAGTATAGCCTAGTTTTCGAAAAACTGAGAGGGGAAGAGAAGTATAGATAGTTTTGAAAACTAGTAATAGTTTTGAAAATAGTTTTACCCTAACTAACGACCATGCTAACTAAGGCTTCCTACAGTCAGGATGGCTCTGATACCAGCTCTGTGGGGACGCATAAGTCGAGATCACCGAATGCACGTGTACAGTGATCCCAGAGATCAATGCTCACTCAACACACAGAAGCTGAATAACAAGAGTCTCACATCCATACATACCGTATTACACAAATAGGACCATTGTGGTCAAGTCTTGAGTATAACGTTGCAGCGGAACTCTTCAATGACAACATGGACCCATGCCATCTACCTTAACCCAACAGGCATTCTGACTGGGAAGCGTCCTAGCTCGCATGCTCGTCACCAAGAAATCTTCATCATAACCTGTTCTCTCCTGCCTGGCCAATAAAATAACCAGTGGCAAGCCAATGAGTACTTTGAATGTACTCGCAAGCAACCCAAGTGTGATGACAGAATAGTTATGCAAAGCTCTACTGCTAAATTGCCAGTTTTGCGGAAAGCTAGTTTTTCATATGCAAGTATGATCAACATATAACATGGGCATGCATGTGTCTACAACAAGTATCAGGAGGTCACAGACATCGTTATCGAGAAAGAGTTGTAATCAACTCATGCTCAAGCTCATTGTGACTTTCTCACAATCACGTCAATAATATCTCTGAATCGTGTTGTTTCCCAGAAACTTATGGACATAGTCTAAGTAGCACCACCCAACTGTCCATGACCGTGGACACGGCTATTCGAATAGTTTTACACTCTGCAGAGGTTGCGCACTTTACCCACAAGATCCGGGGAACTTCCGTGTCATCCACGACCCGCGGTACCTCAAGTACCCGAGGTATGCACCCGGTCATTATCTTTCCTTAGACGACACTAACATAGAGTCCACTCGTTGGTACACGGCCCTCGAGTACAAACAATAGATCACGGGACTTGCCCTAATTTCAATGTCACGCGTACCCGAAGGGACCAACGGTGTGTCCGGTGCCCTGTAAAAACAGTCATGGCCGTGTATCCAAGCATGACCCCGTCCCGAGAAAGACCTCAAGCCTTCCCGTCACTAGTAATGCGGGCACCATGCTAGTATCGACCTAAGTAATCAATAAAGCCCCGTCCCATAAGGGGTAGTGTGGTTGCACATGTTTGGTTGGGACGGTAGTCACACATAAATCTAATCCATCTCTATAAACAACACTTTCGTCAAGCCTCGGCACACTACTTCTTCACCAAGTAGTGCCCTAGCTCCTCATCAACTCCCAGGGGCATTAGTGGCACCCACTGGGTCTTTTGCAAGTATGTCAAACCACACTTGTTTCACTCAATGCATAACCCTGACCCATTTTGCGTAGCCAACTACTATAGTAAACATCTATCTACTCCCACCCACATAACCCTCATAGGAAGGTAGGGTCATGTTTGATGTAAGTTTCAACAGTAAGTAACAAAGGTAGCAACCAATGTGGTTTCCACCTTAACATGATTCCGATGCATTGAATAATAAGGTGCTATGAGACATGCATAAAAAGGTTTCTTGAACATGGTCAAAGGGCTGCTTGCCTTATTCTTCCGAGTCTTCAAACCTTCTGGTCCATCTCCGAGTAATTCATTTATTTCGTCAACTAACGATGGAAACAATCATAATAAGCAACACAATCAAAGCAAAAATAAAAGTGCTCCAAAAATAGGAGTTGGACTTTTCTAGGATACCTCTGGTCATATTAGAAATGACCAAGGTGGTTTCATAGGTATTGGGTCAATTGATGACTTGGAACATTTCAATATGATGGAACCAAGGAGTTTATGGATTTGAAAGAAGTATACGGAAATATTTTCTTAAATGATGAGCAAAGGCACCCATCAACAAGTCATGATTTTAGAAGCATCTAGGAGTTGGTTTCACTGGATTTGGAATTCAAATGAATTTCCTAGGATTTTGCAAAGCTGATAAATATGAAGAAATGGCTCAATATTTGGTGGGGTACAGAAACTATTATTAAAAATGTTCCAAAACTAAGTTTGGATATGACAAGCATCTAGGAATTTGAATCACTGCATTTGGATCAAGATTGAGCTCTCTGTGATTTTCTAAAGTTCATCACAGAAAATGAAATATGGGTATTTGATAATTATGTGTGAAGGAAATGTCTCTGGAATAATGTGCATGTTGCATCATGTGATAGAGCATGATTTATGGAGCCATAGGAAATTTGAATCATGCAATTTGGAGTTCAAATGAATTATTTAAGCATTTATGAAGTTGACTGGATAAAGAAAAGGAAAAAGGAAAACGGGCTTACCCTCCACTGCGCTCAGGGCGGTGGATAGCTCGCGGGCCGGCCCAGCGGCTCGGCCGCACACGCGCAGGGGAGCCACGCCGGAGGCGGCTTTCGGGGATGCGCTTTCGCGCGGGGGAGGCGGGCTGCGCCGTGGCCGCCTCCACTTAAACTGCTGGGCCCTGCTGGCCGGGTCGCTGCCAGGCGGGCCCCCCCGCAGGGTCATCTTCCTCCTCCCGCTCACGCGACAGAGGGGAGGGGAGGCTCGGGCCGCGCGACACCGGCGCCCGTCCCCGGCGGCACAGGCCATCCCTGGCCAAGCTACGGCCACCGGAGGAATGCCCAAGGGACGGCGCATCGGGGAAGGCCCTTGGGGCGGCAGGGGAGGGACCGGAGCGCCTCCTGCACCGGCCATGGCGGGCGGCCTCGTCGGGTGGTGGTGGTGCGGACACCACGGGGTACGGGAAGAGACAGCGAGGGGACGGGGAGCTCCGCAACCCAGTGGTCGTTCTCCTCCTGGTGGCCAGCAGAGAAGGAGGAGGCCACAGGGAGCCAATTTGGGAGGAGACCGGCGGCGGCTCGACGGCCATGGAGGGGCAAAGGAGACACGAGGGGGAGAGGGAAGATGTCTGGGAGGTGCACCGGAGAGAGGAGGGTCCAGAAGAGGCAAGGGGTGCTCGGGGGAAGGCTTTATATAGGCGCAGCCACGGTGCACCGTGAGCGACGTCCATGGACGCGCTCGGGCGTGCTCGTGGAGAGAGGAGGAGGCCAGGAGAGGATAAGGCCGACAGCGGGGTGTGTCGTGGACGTCGAGCCGACCTTGATGGACACACTCGCTCTGCCCAAGGTCGCCTGGAAGCCTCGGGAGGGCCGAGCTACAGTGCCTCGGCGCACTGTAGCGTGCTCTAGAGCGTGCCTTTGGCCGGCATGGTTATGCCTTTGCTTCCTGGCCGTGTCCCCCAGTGTCCAGCAGTGCTAGGGAGTAGTAAACAATGGGGAGGTGGTCTTGGATGCTCTGGGGAGCCACTGGAATGAGGAGGGAGGTGAAGAAGAAGGTGAAAACTGCTGTCCAGCAGTAGGAATTGGGGTTTTACCCCCTCCAATGATTGAGCTGAGGCCATAGAGAAGTTACTGGGGGTAGAGGATGATCAGGGGAAGCTGTGGTAGGAATTTGAGGTAAAGGAAAAAAGTAAAAGGGGTCCAAACACTGGTTTTGGCAAACTTGCAGAAGGTGTTTGATCAGGTTTTGGAAAATCAAATGACTTCCAATTGGCATGGGACTTAACAGGATCAAATGTCACATATAATTAGGCCCCTCTACGAAATTTGAACTCATTTGGGCAAAGTTGCCAATGTAACCTTGGTGAACCCTAGAAATCAACAGAAATGGTTTCACCATGTTTGAGTTAAGCAAATCATCTCCCCTTGATGCACCACTTGGTGTAGCATCATCATTTGGGTTATGATCATGCCCACGAAGTTTGAAGCCCGAGGTAAAAAGTTTACAATGAAGAGTTGTTCAAATTTGAATTTGAACAGAAGTGGTTTTGGGGCACTTAGACCAAGTTATGCTTCTCCAAAACTTGTGCCATTTGGCATGGATGCATGATTACATCATTTTAGCATGTACACCAAGTTTGAGAGCATTTGGACAAGTTTGGCAATGTAAAGTTGCTCAAACTTCAAAATGGACGGAAATGGTTTTGAGGGGATTAGATGATGTTTCCTTGATCTTCAAGGCATGAGGCTTTGCAAGATCATCAAATATGTCACATTTGACATGATAGAATTTTCCTGGAATTTTTGCAGAATATTTCCTTTGTAAATATTTCAAAAGCTTGAAATATCCAGAAAGGGTTTTGGAAGGATTAGTCCAATATTTTGAACATGACCATGTGTTGAAACTCTTATATATGGACAATATATGTCCTAGGAGTTTCCCTGAATTTTGGCAAATATTTTTGAAATGATTAAAAAATTTCCCTATTAAAGACCATTTCTGGCCTTAAGAAAAAGCTTTTAAATAAAATATAAAAATAACTTTTAAAATTATACTTTTGTGGTTTCTGGGAGTCCTATACCTAATAGGATTTAAATATACTTTTTGAAAGATTTTTCACACCCTAAATAAGGTACTTGCAGTGCAAACCTCAATTCAGGGGTTTTTGGAAAACTAATTTGAGAAAATACTATTTGGCCAAAATATTTTTATAAGAAAATTCTATACTGGTCTATACACATGGCATGATCATTGGGAAAAGGTTTTGGACCAAGGAGATGAAGTATAAGAGTTGGAGGATTTATTTGATTTTTAGAGCACTAGCAAACAGCAGACAAAAGTCAAATCAAGCAAAGTCAAAAACACACAAAAGTTTTTGTAAATCCACATTTTTAACATGATAATTAGCTTAAGCAAGGTGACATGAAAATCAGGGTGTGACAGACCTACCCCCCTTACAAGAATCTCGTCCCCAAGATTCCCAGACTAGGCGTGGAAAGAAAGGCGGTGTCTTGGATACGGGGTAGTCTTCACTCACTACAGGAATCAGCTTCTTTGCCGACTGCCATGGCAGACGGCAAAGGCATGAATGGCAGTCGGCAAAGCTGTTTGCCGACTGCTAGCTGTCGGCAAGCAGTCGGCAAAGCTCTTTGCCGTCAGCCGTTTGCGGCTAGCAGACGGCAAAGAGCGTAGACGGCAGTGAGGTGAGGTGGGAGCCGTTAGGGGTTAACGGCGTGCTTTGCCGACTGCTAGCAGTCGGCAAAGATAGCCTCTTTGCCGTCTGCCAGCAGTCGGCAAAGACCTTAGCCTCTTTGCCGTCTGCCAGCAGTCGGCAAAGACCTTAGCCTCTTTGTCGTCTGCCAGCTGATGGCAAAATGCCCAAATAGGCAACCCAGTGTTCCCAGGTTGCGCAGGTAGCTGCCACGTGGCCTACTTTGCCGACTGCTAGCTGTCGGCAAAGCTCTTTGCCGTCTGCTAGCAGTCGGCAAAGCTCTTTGCCAACTGCTAGCAGACGGCAAAGAGCATATATAACCCCTATTTTTAATTGAATTCATTCAATTTGATAGAAATGCATAGATATACATAGATAATACATATATACACAACAAGCATATCCAGCAAGCATATCCAACAATATATTTCCACAAGTCCAACATATATCCATATGACATAAGAAGTTTCCAACAACATATCCATAGTGACATACACATCTCCCTCTCCTCTTCTTTATCTTCTTCTTCTTCTAACTAAGGTAGGTAAAAATGCCATTTTTTAGCATAGCTAGGTAAAAATGCTAACTAAGGTAGGTAGAAATTCACATCTCCCTAGGAGCAGAAGCAGGGATACGAGATCACGCATGCATGCCTAGATCCTGCATGGCTTGCTTCTTCCAACTTCTCGTCCTAGAGCTCGCGTCGAAACATGAATGAAGGCCATAATCTGCATGTTATAAAACAAAATGGTTAGGAACAAAATAAAAGCACGTCTAACAACATGTTAACTTGTAGGCAGTCTTTGCATAAATAACAGTAGAACAACCTAAACGAGGCATAGTTATCAATGATACTAGTGACTGCCAACAATCTATAAATACTATATTAGTGAGAAACAACATCATAAAGATAACAGTGGGGATGCCACAGCTGAAAGGAGCAAGCTATTTTGTATTTGAGAAACTAAAAAAATGCACCAATAATTTCTCACAAGGTAACTGAACTTATGTGCACGCATTTAGATAGAAACAAGGGCTTGCACTATACACATTAACTAGAACATGATCGCAAGACACCAATATAAGCTAGAATCTACAAGTACACATTAACTGTAATGTAGCATCACTAGCTCTGTTGTTATTGTTTGCATATATTACATCAGTAGTTGTCTGCCTAAGCAAACATGGAAGTACAATGCTTGAGATACAAGTATTCAGCAAGAACAACAGGCAATGTGATAATAGTATGAGCGCACTATAACTCTGGAAGTAAAAAGAACATAAATAATACAACATGTCTGGAACACCTAGGTGGTAACTAGTATGGTTGCTTGTTGTTCATGAGTATCAATCATCTGCATGCGTACATCAAAAAGAAAATAGCAGGATTCAATTTGTCTTAACCATATAGAGCAACTAGCAGACATCTAACATCATTATATTACCACAAAAGAAAAGTCCAGAATTCCTAAAAGGTTGCATTGTAACAAAATTCCAGATTCACCTAAGTGAGATTAATGGATGTCACCTGCAAGCAAAGCAGTGGCAAGGTACTTGGTTTCTTGTTGCCATGCCTCCTCCTTTTCCCCCTCCATCTTCCTCTTCTACCTAGTCCGGCTCTTCTTTTTCTTCTACCTAGCCCACCTAAGTAAAAGAAATTATTATAACCATATTTTCTTTTACCATAACACAGAACAAAGAACTGTTACTTGACATTGAATGATCCGACATAATATTAAAGATTACAAAACAAGGAACGAGATATAATGGTTTCCCTTGCTCAGTTCCTTAATCCTACATTTAGCATTACTTTTTAGAAGCACACATCACACATATTTCTAATCTGGACAAAACAATAGATAGAAATCATACTAGCAAAAGAGCCCGTGCATTGCAACGGTAGAACAAAATCCTCTTATGCACCAAACGACTCATTCGTGTTACCACTTCCATCTTCCATCTTCTCCTTCCAATCTTACCAAGGTTTGTGGTTTAATATGCCACAATCATTTAATTTCGCCCCTCTCTTTCGTTTCTCCGTCAGAGTCTTCACCTTCCGATCTTACCGAGGCTTGTGGTTTATGTCATTGTCCTTTAATTTCGCCCTTCAAATTTTTATACATTGTACATTTGACTACCTAGGAAGATCCTTCTAGGGATACACCTCAGTAGTGAAACATACCTTCCACATATTTGATAATTTCAACTTCGATAATGACCATTCAACCTCAATGAACATGTACATATTTCTAAGTTTAATAGTAACGAAAATGTACCGAACTAAACCATGCAAGTCACACAGCATATATAACAAAAGTAAAGAACTCCTCAATACAAAATATTAGATAAACCCTATTAATTTACTGTGTTAGCACTTACAAAACCTACCCTGTATTGCTTGCTGCTGGCAGCACCAAACATGAACATGCCTGCCGGTCAAGTCGTAATATTAGCTGATAGGAGTTTCAGGTAGTCCAAGCAATGCAAGAGAAAAAATTAAAACACAATGGAAGGCATATAACAGCTATTAGTTGGACGGCATCACATGCCAATACGTCTCCACCAAGTAGATTGGATTTCTACATCCGGCCCCCAGACCGGTTAAGGGGTGGTGATGATTCCACATATTTTTCTTAATTTCTCTGCTCAAAGTAATTGTAATCTCGAGCACAGATTTACTCGTTGACACAAAACTGACTAAAAGACCAGTCCTAAATTTTTGTTCATTTACTGACTGAAGTGTAGCATCTATGAATATTTCAGACTTGAATCAAATAGGGAGAAAAAGAACTTTTTTGTTCATGGATTTGAATCAAACAAGGAGCAAACAGAGAATTAAACACAGACTGGCAAATGTTGGACTAATATAAAGTATAGGTACCGCCTAATATAAAGTACAAGCAACGCCCAACTTACAGAGCTTGGACGCCCAGCAATATTGAACAACATTGGACTAATATGGGTACAGGTTAATAGACGTAAAGCATTTGGTTAACGGAACCTCACTACTGGTCCCTTTATTTATTTTTACTTAATTAGCTTGATCGAACACCTTCATTTTGTTTTTCATGATTGCAGAAGCTTAATACTTGAGCTATCTATAAAAAACACAAAAACTACTTGTGAACCCAGCGCATCTTTATCAAGATAGAGGTTAATAGATGTAAAGCATTTGGTTAATGGAACCTGACTACTGGTCCCTTTTATTTTTGTTACTTGATTAGCTTGAGCAGCTGACATGACACCTTCTTTTTGTTTTTCATGAATTGCAGAAGTTTAATTACTTGAGCTACCTAGAAAAAAACATTAAAACTACTTGAGAATCCAGTGCATCTCTATCAAGATAAATCATACTGTAGGTGTTGACATCTATGATCATTCCCCTACACTCTGCATTTCTGCAACTCCACTTGAAAAGGGCATGAAGTCAGGAACTCTCTTTTTTTGTACATCTTGTCCTGAGTGGGAGATACTAACACGACACCAGCTCCCACTAGTAAAAGATTGAAGTCAAGTAAAAAAATTCAGAAGATGGTCTCTCTGCTCGCTGCAGTACCACAGGACGTAGACGGCTGCACCTATGTCACAAACTTGTTGTAGGATGCCTGCAAATCCACACAGAGAATGTCAGTTGAATTTGCCAAGTCCAAACCTCCAAGCCCACCCATTCATGTATAAATCATTGCCTGAACCATACATGCATGTACGTATATCTCTCTCTCTCTCTCTCTGAAACCAAACTGCTCTCTTTTTTTTCCTCTGTTCCATCCATGTACGTACAGGTTAATTGAAACACAAAGGACTACAAGCTACAGGTTAATTGAAACTCAGATTGAAGTAGCCCCAAACCGAAGCAAACTAAACTAGGAGCTAGGGGAACTAAAACGCTAGCTGCATCCCGCACATGTACAAGACAAAAAATCTTTACTTGCCAAAAAGACACTTAAAATTGGAGTCTACGGCAGTCTTTTGTCTATAGGAGTAAATATGCACTGGTGTACTCAAATTCTGGAAGCACTAGCACTAGTACTGTACATTTGTTTGCTTCAGTAGATGTATACACAAATCTGGAAGCAGGCAAAGGTTTTCTTTACTTACCAAAAATCTGCTTCTGCTTTCTGGTAAATGGCTCGCATCATCCTTGGATGAACTACATTGAAGTACTCCTATTAAAAGGTGAACTGCACATTTTCATTTGTTTGCTTTTAAAAGCACTTAACAAGCATTTAACTGAATTAATATGCACCTATGCGCATAAAAATTCAGCAAAGTGCTTTTAGAACCACTTTGCTGAATTAATATGCACCTTGCTGAATTTTTATGCACATAGGTCCAAATAAATTCAGTTAAGTGCTTTTAGTTTTACTGAAAAATTCATTTAGTTTTACTCAAAAGTTCATTTACTAAATGGAGTACTCAAAAGTTCATTTTAATTAACTCAAAAGTTCATTCTGAAACGAGAAGAGAAGGAGCAAAAAGGTTTCATATGAATTTAATTAATGCAAAAGATTCATTTAGTTGTACTGAAAAGATCAATTCAGTTTTAACTAAACAGTATTTATACACAGCAAAAAGATTCATTTACTCCTAGCACCAAGTCCTACTCCAAGAGCAAGTTTTAACTGAAGAGAGGAGAAGGAGTAGTTCTGCACCTGTGCTGTAAAGAACAGCAGCTGCTGAGGTGTTCAAGTCCATTATTAAAACACACTGAGCTTGCGCTAACTGCTAATTACTCCACTGTCACTAATTAGTTCAGGGCTCCACTGTCACTAATTAGTTAAGGAGTAGTACTGCTGAAGTACTATGGGAGCACAGGTGAGTGAGGAGGTACGCATCAGATTTGTCCCGACGCCAATGGTGCTTATGTCAGTGTGTGTGTGTGTGGCCATTTTGTCAGGCGTGGCATGTGGTGCGGTTGATCATGGATATTGGGCAGTAGAAGAAGCTGCTCTAATTGCTTGATATTTTAACAAATATGCTCATTATATGGAGTAGTAAAACTGAACATTGGTAACACTGTAGGTAAAACTGAACATTGGCATGAGCTCACTAAATTAGTGGATTTAGAAAAGAATGAGAGCATACAAAAAATTGGGCATACAGAAAATTGGGCAGCATAAGTTGAGTAGTGTATGCATACAATCAGAAAAATGGGGACGGCCTGAAGCAATGCCACGCCGCCTCCACCGCGGCGTCGACGGCCGTCTCGTCGCAGCAGCACAAAGTCCTGCTCATAGCACAAAATTGGGAGTAAGCTACCGCATTTTAAGAAAATTATCACAAATTTTAAGCTACTGCATTTGAAGCTACCGAATTTTAAGCTACTGCTCTCTCATTTTCCAGCAGCTCAAGGCTAGTAGCAGCAAGCAACAAAAGCAAGCAGCGGCGGCAAGCAAAAACAACCACATGCAGCAAGCGGCAAAAGGAAACCATGGCAAAAACGAAGACCAATGAAGAAAATACGTACTCCATTTCATCTCAGGCTGTCAGCTCGTTGGTGGCGAGTAAATCTCTGCCAACCTACTCCTTTTTCTAGTCCAGGGGGTTGATTGGGATCTGTGTTGATATCCAAGTCACAAAAAGAAGCATCAAATCAAGTCCAAGGGGACGGCTGCATAAAACAGAGAAAGAAAGGAGGGGAGGGAACCTGCTCTGCTCGTACTCCACTTGGGGATCTCACACGCCGGGGACGAGCTACACGGCCGCCGCGGATCCATAGGATTGAAACAGAGGCGGATCCACGGGTGACCTACACACACATACATACAGCAGCAGCAGCCGGCCTAGAGATCCAGCGCGCCGCCGCCTCAAACCCTTGCCCACATCGCCTCTATGGGATGGGTGGCGGCGCCGATGGGAGGGCCAGCGCGGGGAGGAGGGGGCGGCACGGGGAGGAGAGGGCGGCGCGGGGAGGAGGGGGCGGCGCGGAGAGGAGGGGCGGCAGCACCGATGGGAGGGGGCGGCGCGGGGAGGAGAGGGCGGCGGCGGGGATGGGAGGGGGTGGCGCGGGGAGGAGAGGGTGGCACGGGGAGGAGGGGCGGCGGCGCCGATGGGAGGGGACTGCGCGGGGAGGAGGGGGCGGCGCGGGGAGGAGATGGGGTCCAGTGGACGCTGCGGGGAAGAAACAGGGGGGATTCCTTTGGCGGTCAATTTTCGCTACGCGCGTCTGTTATGCGATAGTGAATCCATCTTTGCCGTCTGCCTGGTCCATCTTTGCCGTCTGCCAGCAGACGGCAAAGATTATTTGCCATCTGCTGGCAGACGGCAAAGAGGTAGGACTGGTGGACCGTCACAGCGTTGGCGTACACTGGACCCACCCATCTCTTTGCCGTCTGCCAGCGGACGGCAAAGATTCTTTGTCATCTGCTGGCAGACGGCAAAGAGCTGACTGATGGCAAACAGGTTCTTTGCCGTCTGTCAGTTCTTTGCCGTCTGTTTTTTATAAGCAGACGGCAAAGACCTGCTTTGCCGTCTGCTGGCAGACGGCAAAGAGCTGGCAGATGGCAAAGTAGCAGATTCCAGTAGTGACTTCTTCTTGTTGGTTCTGCTTCCGAGTGGTGCTCCTTGGAATCCTGAAGTGCTTGATGGTATGGCTTCGCGTCCGTTGTCCTGCTTCGTCCAGAATGCGGATGGGTTTCTCGCGGTAGGTCAAATCAGGCTGCAGATCAATGGCTTGGTGATCAACATCCTTGTAGAGATTAGGCTGGTCTGGAACTTGGAGACATTTCCGGAGTTGTGACACATGGAATACATTGTGCACACCGGATAGCTCGGGTGGTAGTTCCAACTGGTAAGCCACTTCTCCTCGTCGTGAAGTGATCTCAAAGGGTCCAATGAACCTTGGTGCGAGCTTCCCCTTGACGTGGAAACGCTTGGTTCCCTTCAGAGGAGTTACCCGCAGGTACACACGGTCCCCAACATGGAAACTCATGTCCCGACGGTGAGTGTCAGCGTAGCTCTTTTGCCTTGACTTGGCTGCCTTCAAACGTTCTCTGACTAGTTGGACCTGCTCTACTGCTGCGCGGAGAATATCCGGTCCAAAGACTAGCCCTTCTCCAGTCTCTGACCAGTTGAGGGGTGTGCGACATCTGCGTCCGTACAACACCTCAAATGGTGCCATCTGAAGGCTCGACTGGTAACTGTTGTTATAGGAGAACTCGGCAAAAGGGAGACAATCCTCCCACTTGGCTCCATATGCCAAGACACAGGCTCGGAGCAAGTCTTCGAGAATCTGATTGACTCGTTCTGTCTGACCTCCGGTCTGTGGGTGGAAAGCCGTGCTGGAAGATAACGTGGTTCCCAAGGCTTCTTAGAACTTCTTCCAAAACCTTGAGGCGAACTGGGTTCCTCGATCTGACATAATCTCCTTGGGAACGCCGTGAAGACTTACGATTCGGTCGATGTAGAGAGCTGCCAACCGGTTGCCATCATAAGTGGTCTTGACAGGAATGAAATGGGCCACCTTGGTCAAATGATCGACTATGACCCAGATAGAGTCATGTCCTCTATTCGACCTTGGTAATCCAGTGATGAAGTCCATTCCGACTTTATCCCACATCCACTCAGGAGCCTTGAGTGGTTGAAGCAATCCAGCGGGTCGCTGATATTCAGCCCTGACCCTTTGGCACACACCACACTTTGCAACATAGGTTGCAATCTCTCTTTTCATCCTGTGCCACCAGAATCGTGCCTTCAAGTCTTGATACATCTTGGTGTGAGCGTTCCTTCGACACGGAAATGCTCGGTTCCTTTGAGAGGGGTGGTTTGCAGATACGCCCGGTCTTCGACGCGGAAGGTTACTTCTTGATGACGGTAGTCGGTGTAGATCTTCCTTCTTGACAGGGCGGTCTTCAAATGTCTTTTATCCAGCTGTCCGTCTCTTCTTTGTCTTCGGGCAGACAAGTAGGCCATCAAATAATGATGTTACCCAACTTGTCCAATTACTCCATGAGGTCTATGGGGGTGCAAGGTAGGCTGGGGTATTGGTGGTGGTCTCCGTTGAGTATTTGCAGAGGCCTTCCTGACTTAGAGTGAAGGCCCGTGGTCAGAATCTGACCAGGTTGTGGCTTGGTGGGGCTTAAGGGTTTCAAGGATTCTAGTGAGTGAGTGAACGTATATCATCTTATCCTTAAGCACAATTTCTGAGATGCCAATAGCTCTATCTAGTACTCCGAACGAAAAGCATAGACCAGCTTCAATCACCACTCATGCCATACATAACCTCATGATTCTCAAGAGACGGTCTAACAAAATTATACTTGTCTACGATCCCCAAATCCATATGTATGTCTACCCCTAAAATCCATGGGTAGGTCACACAAGCTGCTAAGCTTGAATTAAACTCCATAATCCAAGCACTCAACATATTCTTGCAAGGCTCACAATATTGCATCTCTATTCTAAGGAAACACGTCATATGCCACTCCAAGATTTTGTTTCCTTCCTATAGATCAACTCCAATAGCCCGGTAATTTCCATCAATCACCACATAACCCAACAATTCTACAAATCTGATGTCTACGGTGTTCCACAAGATCTCAAGTCCCTATAATACCCAAATACTCGGAAGGACTAAGCATTACGATAGTAAGTCCACCAAATCCTCATCATCCGGGTCAAGTAAACTCCAAGGTCAGGATTATATAGATCCCTAAATCAACTCCGACAAATAATCCAATCTCCTAGTTTATTGTCCACCGAGAAGCATGGTATCATAATCAGGATCATAGGCCTAAATCCAATTTACTCCGAACCATGCAGACATATCCAGCATTATACCAACCAGAATCACCTACATAAATCCAAATCTTATGCCCAACGGGTACTCCTACATGCTTCCCCAAAGTCATGAACCCATCAATATGAAATCTCACAATCCACCAAGGTCTCAGATAATTCCTCGAAGTCACTGTTATAAAGCCACCAAGTCATCTGTCCAATATCCTCGAACTGGTCTATCTATGGCATCATCAGTTCTCGTGCTATATTAGGATGAAAATGTGCTCGTTCATTGTGTCCTCTAGTTCCATTACGAACCCAGTGTTGTGCAAGGTTATAAAGGCTTAACTGGTTCTCTCGCTTTACCATGGGTTAGGCACATGGTTAAGGATTCGTGCTGGAGTATCTCGTTGAAGTCTCAAAGGGTCTGGGAAGAGGGTTACTGGTCTGGAGGGTTAAACATAATTCTACGGGGTTGCAATTTATCGTGGAAGTTGTAGCAGAAGTCTTCAGTGCCAGTTAGTTGCCGGGGTAGAATCCATGGTGCATCTTGTCTTGCGGGTCCTCAGTTGGGGAGAGAAGGAATAGAGGGAAGAAGCAGCGTAGAGGAGGGAAATGCCTAAAGGGGGTTCTATAGTGCAGGTGCAACAAACAGGTGCAAAAAGGTCGAAACAAAAGAAACAAGGCAAGGAAGGTGATATAGCCACGCACTCGTTGCCTGGGGCAAAAGTGCGACTTATATCAAAACACAAACAAATAAAAGCAAGCAACTCACAATCATGGTTCTATTCGAACCATCATACGGACTCGACTGCGCATAGGGGGTACACGACTCATCCTACCCTAGGGTTCTCGGACTCAGTGTCGTGACTTGTGCCTCGTGCAGTCTTCTGAGCTTCCTCAGGTGTTGCTATGCCCCTTGTAGTTGCTTGATGAACGATCCAGGTTGAGCCTGAAGAATCTTCAACAACTTCTCGTCTGATGAGGTGAGGTGGTGAAGGTGCCTCCTTGTAGCGGGTGTTGACTTGTCTTCTCTTGTCTCTTTAATTATGACGATCCCTTGTGCCTTCTGGGGCGTCGAGGGTACCAGGTAGGCAATCCATATGCAATGACAATAACAAGGCATAACAGAGGTCCAACATGTCGGTTTCGTTGATGAAAACATCGACACCAAGAGCGGGGGACGAAGAGAACCGTTTTCCTGCTCACTATAGTGAGGCGGACCAAATGGCGAGATTCTCATCCACCGGTGGTTGCCGATACAACAACGGTAGTGACAGGATTACTCTACTAGCGATGCATAACATGATTTTGCATAACCTATACCCTGGTCATCATAGGCCAAAGTTGCACCATCTTGGGGGCTCTTGTCAAGGGTGTCCCCCATCTTCTGGGTCTTCATGTCCTCACTCACCGAGGATGTAGTTTCTGTTGGTATCACCTTGTCGTGGTGTCACCAATCTTGCGTTCAGAAGAGGTGGGTGAGTGTTTGGCAAGGTGTACTCCACGAGGATTACAGAAAATCCAGTGGTCAGGGGCATAAGGGTTTTAGCGACCAAGGTTTTGAAGGGGAAGAGATCAAGTATAGCCTAGTTTTTGAAAAACTGAGAGGGGAAGAGAAGTATAGATAGTTTTGAAAACTAGTAATAGTTTTGAAAATAGTTACCCTAACTAACGACCATGCTAACTAAGGCTTCCTACAGTCAGGATGGCTCTGATACCAGCTCTGTGGGGTCGCCGACTCATAAGTCGAGATCACCGAATGCACGTGTACAGTGATCCCAGAGATCAATGCTCACTGAACGCACAGAAGCTGAATAATAAGAGTCTCACATCCATACATACCGTATTACACAAATAGGACCATTGTGGTCAAGTCTTGAGTATAACGTTGCAGCGGAACTCTTCAATGACAACATGGACCCATGCCATCTACCTTAACCCTACAGGCATTCTGACTGGGAAGCATCCTAGCTCGCATGCTTGTCACCAAGAAATCTTCATCATAACCTGTTCTCTCCTGCCTGGCCAATAAAATAACCAGTGGCAAGCCAATGAGTACTTTGAATGTACTCGCAAGCAACCCAAGTGTGATGACAGAATAGTTATGCAAAGCTCTACTGCTAAATTGGCAGTTTTGCGGAAAGCTAGTTTTTCATATGCAAGTATGATCAACATATAACATGGGCATGCATGTGTCTGCAACAAGTATCAGGAGGTCACAGACATCGTTATCGAGAAAGAGTTGTAATCAACTCATGCTCAAGCTCATTGTGACTTTCTCACAATAACGTCAATAATATCTATGAATCGTGTTGTTTCCCAGAAACTTATGGACATAGTCTAAGTAGCACCACCCAACTGTCCATGACCGTGGACACGGCTATTCGAATAGTTTTACACTCTGCAGAGGTTGCGCACTTTACCCACAAGATCCGGGGAACTTCCGTGTCATCCACGACCCACGGTACCTCAAGTACCCGGGGTAAGCACCCAGTCATTATCTTTCCTTAGACGACACTAACATAGAGTCCACTCGTTGTTACACGGCCCTCGAGTACAAACAATAGATCACGGGACTTGCCCTAATTTCAATGTCACGCGTACCCGAAGGGACCAACGGTGTGTCCGGTGCCCTGTAAAAACAGTCATGGCCGTCTATCCAAGAACGACCCCATCCCGGGAAAGACCTCAAGCCTTCCCGTCACTAGTAATGCGGGCACCATGCTAGTATCGACCTAAGTAATCAATAAAGCCCCGTCCCATAAGGGGTAGTGTGGTTGCACATGTTTGGTTGGGACGGTAGTCACACATAAATCTAATCCATCTCTGTAAACAACACTTTCGTCAAGCCTCGGCACACTACTTCTTCACCAAGTAGTGCCCTAGCTCCTCATCAACTCCCAGGGGCATTAGTGGCACCCACTTGGTTTTTTGCAAGTATGTCAAACCACACTTGTTTCACTCAATGCATAACCCTGACCCATTTTGCGTAGCCAACTACTATAGTAAACATCTATCTACTCCCACCCACATAACCCTCATAGGAAGGTAGGGTCATGTTTGATGCAAGTTTCAACAGTAAGTAACAAAGGTAGCAACCAAAGTGGTTTCCACCTTAACATGATTCCGATGCATTGAATAATAAGGTGCTATGAGACATGCATAAAAAGGTTTCTTGAACATGGTCAAAGGGCCGCTTGCCTTATTCTTCCGAGTCTTCAAACCTTCTGGTCCATCTCCGAGTACGTCGTTTATTTCGTCAACTAACGATGGAAACAATCATAATAAGCAACACAATCAAAGCAAAAATAAAAGTGCTCCAAAAATAGGAGTTGGACTTTTCTAGGATACCTCTGGTCATATTAGAAATGACCAAGGTGGTTTCATAGGTATTGGGTCAATTGATGACTTGGAACATTTCAATATGATGGAACCAAGGAGTTTATGGATTTGAAAGAAGTATACGGAAATATTTTCTTAAATGATGAGCAAAGGCACCCATCAACAAGTCATGATTTTAGAAGCATCTAGGAGTTGGTTTCACTGGATTTGGAATTCAAATGAATTTCCTAGGATTTTGCAAAGCTGATAAATATGAAGAAATGGCTCAATATTTGGTGGGGTACAGAAACTATTATTAAAAATGTTCCAAAACTAAGTTTGGATATGACAAGCATCTAGGAATTTGAATCACTGCATTTGGATCAAGATTGAGCTCTCTGTGATTTTCTAAAGTTCATCACAGAAAATGAAATATGGGTATTTGATAATTATGTGTGAAGGAAATGTCTCTGGAATAATGTGCATGTTGCATCATGTGATAGAGCATGATTTATGGAGCCATAGGAAATTTGAATCATGCAATTTGGACTTCAAATGAATTATTTAAGCATTTATGAAGTTGACTGGATAAAGAAAAGGAAAAAGGAAAAAGGGCTTACCCTCCACTGCGCTCAGGGCGGTGGATAGCTCGCGGGCCGGCCCAGCGGCTCGGCCGCACACGCGCATGGGAGCCACGCCGGAGGCGGCTTTCGGGGATGCGCTTTCGCGCGGGGGAGGCGGGCTGCGCCGTGGCCGCCTCCACTTAAACTGCTGGGCCCTGCTGGCTGGGTCGCTGCCAGGTGCCCCCCCCCCCCGCAGGGTCATCTTCCTCCTCCCGCTCCCGTGACAGAGGGGAGGGGAGGCTCGGGCCGCGCGACGCCGGCGCCCGTCCCCGGCGGCACAGGCCATCCCTGGCCAAGCTACGGCCACCGGAGGAATGCCCAAGGGACGGCGCGTCAGGGAAGGCCCTTGGGGCGGCAGGGGAGGGACCGGAGCGCCCACTGCACCGGCCATGGCGGGCGGCCTTGTCGGGTGGTGGTGGTGCGGACACCACGGGGTACGGGAAGAGGCGGCGAGGGGACGGGGAGCTCTGCAACCCAGTGGCCGTTCTCCTCCTGGTGGCCAGCAGAGAAGGAGGAGGCCACAGGGAGCCAATTTGGGAGGAGACCGGCGGCGGCTCGACGGCCATGGAGGGGCAAAGGAGACACGAGGGGGAGAGGGAAGATGTCTGGGAGGTGCACCGGAGAGAGGAGGGTCCAGAAGAGGCAAGGGGTGCTCGAGGGAGGCTTTATATAGGCGCAGCCACGGTGCACCGTGAGCGACGTCCATGGACGCGCTCGGGCGTGCTCGTGGAGAGAGGAGGAGGCCAGGAGTGGATAAGGCCGACAGCGGGGCGTGTCGTGGACGTCGAGGCGACCTCGATGGACACGCTCGCTCTGCCCAAGGTCGCCTGGAAGCCTCGGGAGCGCCGAGCTACAGTGCCTCGGCGCACTGTAGCTTGCTCCAGAGCGTGCCTTTGGCCGGCATGATTATGCCTTTGCTTCCTGGCCGTGTCCCCCAGTGTCCAGCAGTTCTAGGGAGTAGTAAACAATGGGGAGGTGGTCTTGGATGCTCTGGGGAGCCACTGGAATGAGGAGGGAGGTGAAGAAGAAGGTGAAAACTGCTGTCCAGCAGTAGGAATTGGGGTTTTACCCCCTCCAATGATTGAGCTGAGGCCATAGAGAAGTTACTGGGGGTAGAGGATGATCAGGGGAAGCTGTGGTAGGAATTTGAGGTAAAGGGAAAAAGTAAAAGGGGTCCAAACACTGGTTTTGGCAAACTTGCAGAAGGTGTTTGATTAGGTTTTGGAAAATCAAATGACTTCCAATTGGCATGGGACTTAACAGGATCAAATGTCACATATAATTAGGCCCCTCTACCAAATTTGAACTCATTTGGGAAAAGTTGCCAATGTAACCTTGGTGAACCCTAGAAATCAACAGAAATGGTTTCACCATGTTTGAGTTAAGCAAATCATCTCCCCTTGATGCACCACTTGGTGTAGCATCATCATTTGGGGTTATGATCATGCCCACAAAGTTTGAAGCCCCAGGTAAAAAGTTGACAATGAAGAGTTGTTCAAATTTGAATTTGAACAGAAGTGGTTTTCGGGCACTTAGACCAAGTTATGCTTCTCCAAAACTTGTGCTATTTGGCATGGATGCATGATTACATCATTTTAGCATGTACACCAAGTTTGAGAGCATTTGGACAAGTTTGGCAATGTAAAGTTGCTCAAACTTCAAAATGGACAGAAATGGTTTTGAGGGGATTAGATGATGTTTTCTTGATCTTCAAGGCATGAGGCTTTGCAAGATCATCAAATATGTCACACTTCACATGATAGAATTTCCCTGGAATTTTTGGAGAATATTTCCTTTGTAAATATTTCAAAAGCTTGAAATATCCAGAAAGGGTTTTGGAATGATTAGTCCAATATTTTGAACATGACCATGTGTTGAAACTCTTATATATGGACAATATATGTCCTAGGAGTTTCCCTGAATTTTGGCAAATATTTTTGAAATGATTAAATAATTTTTCCCTATTAAAGACCATTTCTGGCCTTAAGAAAAAGCTTTTAAATAAAATATAAAAATAACTTTTAAAATTATACTTTTGTGGTTTCTGGGAGTCCTATACCTAATAGGATTCAAATATACTTTTTGAAAGATTTTTCACCCTAAATAAGGTACTTGCAGTGCAAACCTCAATTCAGGGTTTTTTGGAAAACTAATTTGAGAAAATACTATTTGGCCAAAATATTTTTATAAGAAAATTCTATACTGGTCTATACACATGGCATGATCATTGGGAAAAGGTTTTGGACCAAGGAGATGAAGTATAAGAGTTGGAGGATTTATTTGATTTTTAGAGCACTAGCAAACAGCAGACAAAAGTCAAATCAAGCAAAGTCAAAAACACACAAAAGTTTTTGTAAATCCACATTTTTAACATGATAATTAGCTTAAGCAAGGTGAAATGAAAATCAGGGTGTGACACACAAACACCAATTAAAACACAAAACCACATCTAAACAGAAGTTAGATGCAATATTTATTCCTAAACAGAAGCAAAAGCAAATAAAATTTGGTTGTCTCCCAACAAGCGCTTTTCTTTAATGCCTTTTAGCTAGGCATGATGATTTCATTGATGCTCGCATAAAAGATAAGTGAAACATGAAGGGAGCATCATGAAGAATATGACTAGCACTTTTAAGTCTAACCCACTTCCTATGCATAGGGATTTTGTGAGCAAACAACTTATGGGAGCAATAATCAACTAGCATAGGAAAGCAAAACAAGCATAGCTTCAAAACTTCAAGCACATAGAGAGGAAACTTGATATTATTGCAATTCCTTCAAGCATATGATCCTCTCTCTCATAATAATTTTCAGTGGCATCATGAATGAATTCAACAATATAACTATTAGATAAAGCATTCTTGTCATGATCTACAAGCATAGAAAATTTACTACTCCCATCATAAGTAAAATTCTTCTCATTCATTTAGTGGGAGGACCAAACTCAACAAAATAACTATCATGTGAAGCATAATACAATTCAAAATTAAAATCATGATGACAAGTTTCACGGTTATCTTTATTGTTTACAGCATACATGTCATCACAATAATCATCATAAATAGGAGGCATGCTTTCATCATAATAAATTTGCTCATCAAAACTTGGGGGACTAAACATATCATCATCCAACATATCATCCCGAAGCTTGTGGCTTTGCATATCATTAGCATCATGGGTATTCAAAGAATTCATACTAACAACATTGCAATCATGCTCATCATGCACATATTTTATGCCAAGCATTCTATGTAATTCTTCTTCTAGTACTTGAGCACAATTTTCCTTCCCATCATTTTCATGAAAGATATTAAAAAGATGAAGCATATGAGGCAACCTTAATTCCATTTTCTTTGGAGTTTTCTTTTATAAGCTAAACTACTGATAAAACAAGAAACTAAAAGATTCGATTGCAAGATCTAAAGAAATATACCTTCAAGAACTAACCTCCCCGGCAACGGTGCCAGAAAAGAGCTTGATGTCTACTATGCAACCTTCTTCTTGTAGACGTTGTTGGGCCTCCAAGTGCAAAGGTTTGCAGGACAGTAGCAAATTTCCCTCAAGTGGATGACCTAAGGTTTATCAATCTGTGGTAGGCGTAGGATGAAGATGGTCTCTCTCAAACAACCCTGCAACCAAATAACAAAGAGTCTCTTGTGTCCCCAACACACCCACTACAATGGCAAATTGTATAGGTGCACTAGTTCGGCGAAGAGATGGTGATACAAGTCTAATATGGATGGTAGATATAGGTTTTTGTAATATGAAAATATAAAAACAGCAATGTAACTAATGATAAAAGTGAGCGTCAACGGTATTGCAATGCTAGGAAACAAGGCCTAGGGTTCATACTTTCACTAGTGGAAGTTCTCTCAACAATAATAACATAAATGGATCATATAACTATCCCTCAACATGCAACAAAGAGTCACTCCAAAGTCACTAATAGCGGAGTACAAATGAAGAGATTATTGTAGGGTACAAAACCACCTCAAAGTTATTCTTTCTAATCGATCTATTCAAGAGTTTGTACTATAATAACACCTTAAGATACAAATCAACCAAAACCCTAATGTCACCTAGAGACTCCATTGTCACCTCAAGTATCTGTGGGCATGATTATACGATATGCATCACACAATCTCATATTCATCTATTCAACCAATAGGAAGAACTTCAAAGAGTGCCCCAAAGTTTCTACCGGAGAGTCAAGACGAAAACGTGTGCCAACCCCTATGCATAGGTTCCCAAGGTCACGGAACCCGCAAGTTGATCACCGAAACATACATCAAGTAAATCACGTGATATCCCATTGTCACCACAGATAAGCACATGCAAGACATACATCAAGTGTTCTCAAATTCATTAAGACTCAATCCGCTAAGATAACTTCAAAGGGAAAACTCAATTCATCACAAGATATTAGAGGGGGGGGAAACAATCGGCTCGGCGCTACTAGAGAACATCGGTGGATTCAACCTTAGAAACCGAGTCAGGTTGTCATGGGGAGGCGGAGGTGGGCTGTTGTTGTTGTTGTTGTTGCCTTGGTTCTGAACAAGTAGATGCATCAAAGTGTTCTGCTGCTGGATCAACTGAGTGAGCTCAGGTGGGAACTTGAATCCGGGCTCACGTCTCGGACGCATCTGAGGGGTTTAGAGGGATGAGATTAGAATAGAATGAGGTCTAGGGGAAATCACTACCCATATGCACATGAGACAAACAATTTCATATCATATCACTCAATTCAATCAAGGTCACACAAAAGATCCTAATACAGCTAGCGAATGATTCCTAACTACTTGGAAGAATACTAATAATTACAAGGTGGTCATCTAATAGCTATCACCGGAAGACTCCATGATATCTGCTCCAGTTTCGTCTTCATAATCGCTTTCATCACTCTTGGTGTCGTCTATCAGAATGTAGCTCTCCATATGAATACCCATCTCGGGTTCTGGCTTCACCATGTTTGTTCCAATATTCTTCTTTAGTGCTTCATTCTTCTCCAATAGTACGGCGATTTCCTCTTCATATCCATCACCTATTGTCTTAAGTTCCTCTTCTAGCTCCACATTCCATGTAATCACCATCTTGGTCTTCAGCATGAGCGTGCACATCTGGTTCTCGTAGCGTCGAATGTGTTGGTCCATCTCCTAGATGAATGTGGCAATGGATCCATCCTTCCTGGTGTGAAGCATCTCCCATAGCTCATCTCGACGTCCACAAATTTGGTAGATGGTGTTTTCAAGATCCTTGTTGTAGACTTCACATATGCGTCCAAATGTGATGTGAGCTGCCATACTCTTTCCCAAGCTCCATGTAGGTGCGTCAAAGGCAAGCTCAAGAGGTTCCGTGACTAGTGCAATAGTCCTCCAAGGAAAACTAACGTTGATCTTCTAGCATTCCTCTTCCGGCAATGTTGCATATAAATATCCAGTGGTACTTGGTATTCCAGCGCCCCCACCCTCGTGGGCAGCCCGTGGACCTTCTGTTCCCCCTCCGGCACTTCCTGGGCTTCTTCTGGTCCAAAAATAAGCTCCGTTGAGTTTCAGGTCAATTGGGCTCCGTTTGATATTCCTTTTCTGCGATACTCTAAAACAGGAGAAAATTAAAAACTGGCACTGGGCTCTGGGTTAATAGGTTAGTCCCAAAAATCATATGAAAGTGTATATAAAAGCCCATAAAACATCCTCGAAGGATATTATAATAGCATGGAACAATCAAAAATTATAGATATGTTGGAGACATATCAAGCATCCCCAAGCTTAATTCCTGCTCGTCCTCGTGTAGGTAAATGATAAAAACAGAATTTTTGATGTGGAATGCTAACCAACATAATTTTCAATGTAATTCTCTTTATTGTGGCATGAATGTTCAGATCCGAAAGATTCAAGACAAAAGTCTATATTGACATAAGAAGTAATAATACTTCAAGCATACTAACAAAGCAATCATGTCTTCTCAAAATAACATGGCTAAAGAAAGTTATCCCTAAAAAATCATATAGTCTGGCTATGCTCCCTCTTCATCACACAAAATATTTATATCATGCACAACCCCGGTTTCAGCCAAGCAATTGTTTTCATACTCAATTTTTTCAAACCTTTCAACTTTCACACAATACATGAGCGTGAGCCATGGATATAGCACTATAGGTGGAATAGAGTGGTGGTTGTGGAGAAGACAAAAAGGAGGAAGATAGTCTCATATCGACTAGGCGTATCAATGGGCTATGGAGATGCCCATCAATAGATACCAATGTGAGTGAGTAGGGATTGCCATGAAATGGATGCACTAGAGCTATAAATGTATGAAAGCCCAACAAAAGAAACTAAGTGGGTGTGCATCCAACTTTCTTGCTCACGAAGGCCTAGGGCATTTGAGGAAGCCTCGTTGGAATATACAAGCCAAGTTCTATAATGAAAATTCCCACTAGTATATGAAAGTGACTAAACATGAGACTCTCTATCATGAAGAACATGGTGCTACTTTGAAGGACAAGTGTGGAAAAAAGATAGTACCATTGTCCCTTTTCTTTTCTTTTTTTTCTTTTTTTGGGCCTTTCTTTTTTTTCTTTGGCCTTTACTTATTTTTTTCCTTTTTTTTTCTTTATGGGACAATGCTCTAATAATTATGATCATCACACTTCTATTGATTTACAACTCGATATTACAACTCGATACAAGAACAAAGTATGACTCTATATGAATGCCTCCGGTGGTGTACCGGGATGTGCAATGCATCAAGAGTGACATGTATGAAAAATTATGCATGGTGGCTTTGCAACAAATACGATGTCAACTACATGATCATGCATGGCAATATAACAATGATGAAGCGTGTCACATGAACGGAACGGTGGAAAGTTACATGGCAATATATCTCGGAATGGCTATGGGAATGCCATGATAGGTAGGTATGGTGGTTGTTTTGAGGAAGGTATATGGTGGCTGTTTTGAGGAAGGTATATAGTGGGTGTATGGTATCGGCGAAAGTTGCGCGGTACAAGAGAGGCTAGCAATGGTGGAAGGGTGAGAGTGCGTATAATCCATGGACTCAACATTAGTCATAAAGAACTCATATACTTATTGAAAAAAATTATGAGTCATCAAAACAAAGCAATCAACGCATGCTCCTAGGGGTGAGGTTGGTAGGAGTTAACCATCGCGCGCCCCCGACCTCCACACAAAGGATGACACTCTACAAATACATCATGCTCTAACTTCGTCACATAGCGGTTCACCATACATGCATGCTACGGGAATCACAAACTTTAACACAAGTATTTCTCAATTTCATAATAACTCCACTAGCATGACTCTAATATCATTATCCTCATATCTCAAAACAATCATCAAGTATCAAACTTCTCATCATATTCAATGCACTTTGTATGAAAGTTTTTACTATATTCATCTTGGATGCCTAACATATTAGGACTAGTTTTCTAACCAAAGAACGTTACCATGATATTCTAAAAGACTCTCAAAAGGATATAAGTGAAGCATGAGAGATCAACAATTTCTACAAAATAAAATCACCACCGTGCTCTAAAAGATATAAGTGAAGCACTAGAGCAAAACTATTTAGCTCAAAAGATATAAGTGAAGCACATAGAGTGTTCTAACAAATTCTAGGCCATATTTATCTCTCTCAAAAAGGCGTGTCCAGCAAGTATGATTATGGAAAACTAACAAGCAAGTACTCAAATCATGCATGATGCTCCAAGTAAAACACATATCATGTGGTGAATAAAAATATAGTCCCGAGTATAGTTACCGATAGATGAAGATGAAAGAGGGGATGCCTTCCCGAGGCATCCCCAAGCTTAGGCTTTTGGTTGTCCTTGAATTTTACCTTGGGGTGCCTTGGGCATCCCTAAGCTTAGGCTCTTTCCACTCTTTGTTCCATAGTCCATCAAAGCCATACTCAGAACTTGAAAACATCACAACACAAAACTTAGCCAAAAATCTCATGAGCTCCGTTAGTATAAGAAAACAAACCACTACTGAAAGGTACCGTAATGAACTCATTCTTTGTTTATATTGGTGTTAAACCTACTGTATTCCAACTTCTCTATGATTCATATCCTCCAATACTACTCATAGGTTCATCTAAATAAGCAAACAACACACGAAAAACAGAATCTGTCAAAAACAGAACAGTATGTAGTAATCTGTAACTTTTGCATACTTATGTAACTCCAAAAAAATGAAATAAATTGGTAAACTTGAGAAATTTTTCTATTAATCATCTGCAAAAATAATCAACTAAATAGCACTCTCCAGTAAAATCTGGTGACTATTCTAGTGAGCGCTAACGTTTCTGTTTTTTACAGCAAGATCATATAAACTTCACACAAGTCTTCCCAAAGGTTCTACTTGGAAAAAACACTAATTAAAACACAAAACCACATCTAAACAGAAGCTAGATGCAATATTTATTCCTAAACAAAAGCAAAAACAAAGAAAATAAAATTGGGTTGCCTCCCAACAAGCGATATTGTTTAACTCCCCTAGCTAGGCAAGATACAAGGATAGATCAAGGTATTGCCATCTTTGGAAGGCAATTCTTTAATTAAGCACTTATAATTCTTAGGAACTTCTATATTCCTATTGATAATCAGACTTTTGGGCAAGAAATCAAGAAATTCATTCGTATCAAAAGGTTCTCTTTCAAAAGTGAGAAAATTAGGATGAACACTTCTAGATTTATGATCTGCGATTCCCTTACTAGATGATTCATCCTTATTTTTAGGAACATAGATAAGCTTAGCCAATTTACTGGTAGAAGGATTTGAAGTAGTTTTCATAGCAGAAAGAGCAGATCCTACATTAGTAATAATATCCTCAAGTTTGTCGATTCTAGTGGAGTCTTGATCTATTTTCTCTTTAACTATAGGTTCCTTTTCCTTAAAACTTTTCAGAATAACCCCTACCTTGGATCCATATTGGGTAATTTGGTTGTGTATTTTCCTATCCAGATTCTCAACCTACAGTAGCAACTTTGTTTTCAATGATTTCAAGCCTTTGCATAACATGTTCCAGAGTTAAAACAGTCCCATTAACCATAAGAGGTGGTGAGCCAAATAATTCAGTCATAGCATTATAAGAATCAAAACTATAGCTACCCAAGAAATTCCCTCCGGTAATGGTATTTAAAATATATCTATTCCACGGAGTTATGCCAACATAAAAATTGCGAAGAAGCACGGAAGTGGAAAGCTTCCTAGTAGATCTATTTTGAGCAATGCAAATTCTATACCAGGCATCTTTTAGATTTTCCTCCTCCCTTTGTTTAAAATTAAGAACCTCACTCTCGGGAGTATTGATAATGATAGGTTTGCTAGACATGGTGACAAGCAAGCAATCCAACACACAAGCAAAAAAGAAGCAATCGAACGATAAACACATGGCAAAAAGAAGGGCAAATAAAACGGCAAGGGTGAAGTGGGGGAGAGGAAAACGAGAGGCAAATAAATGTAATGCGAAGGATAAGGGTTTGTGACAGGTACTTGGTATATGACTTTTGCTTAAGCCTCCCGGGCAACGGTGCCAGAAATTCTTCTTGCTACTTCTTGTGCTTGCGTTGTATTCCCTCAAAGAGGAAAGGGTGATGCAGCACAGTAGCGTAAGTATTTCCTTCAGTTTTTGAGAACCAAGGTATCAATCCAGTAGGAGACCACGCGCGAGTCCCTCGCATCTACACAAACAAATAAGAACTTCGCAGCCAACGCGATAAGGGGTTGTCAATCCCTTTACGGTCACTTATGAAAGTGAGATCTGATAGATAGGATAGTTTGATATTTTTGGTATTTTTGATATAAGAACAGAAAGTAAAAACAGCAAAGTAAAGTAGATTTATAGATTGATATGTTGAGAATAGACCCGGGGGGCATAGGTTTCAGTAGTGGCTTCTCTCATGATAGCAAAATTCTACGGTGGATGAACAAATTACTGTCAAGCAATTGATAGAAAAGTGAATAATTATGAGAATATCTTGTCATGATCATTATATATAGGCATCATGTCCGTGACAAGTAGACCGAAACGATTCTGCATCTACTACTATTACTCCACACATCGACCGCTATCCAGCATGCATCTAGAGTATTAAGTTCATAAGAACAGAGTAATGCTTTAAGCAAGATGACATGATGTAGAGGGATAAACTCAAGCAATATGACATAAACCCCATCTTTTTATCCTCGATGGCAACAATACAATACGTGCCTTGCCGCCCCTACTGTCACTGGGAAAGGACACCGCAAGATTGAACCCAAAGCCAAGCACTTCTCCAATTGCAAGTACTATAGATCTAGTAGGCCAAACCGAACCAATAATTCGAAGAGACTTGCAAGGATATTATAATCATACATAAAAGAATTCAGAAAAGAACGAAATATTTCTCATAGATAATCTTGATCATAAACCCACAATTCATCGGATCTCGACAAACACACCGCGAAAAGATTACATTGAATAGATCTCCTCGAAGACTGAGGAGAACTTGGTATTGAGATCCAAAAAAGAGAGAAGAAGCCATTTAGGTACTAACTATGGACCCGAAGGGCTGTGGTAAACTACTCACAACTCATGGTGAGGCGATGGTGTTGATGTAGAAGCACTCCGTGGAAGACCCCCCCCCCCTCCGGCTGAGCTCCGGAACAGGCCCCAAGATGGGATCTCACGGGAACAGAAGGTTACGGCGGTGGAATTAGGGTTTTCTCATTTGCTTTGATGTTATCAGGGTACATGGGTATATATAGGAGGAAGGAGTACGTCGGTGGAGCAACATGGGACCCACGAGGCAGGGGGCGTGCCCCCCACCCTCGTGGGCACCACGTGTCCCCTCTGTCGTGGTTCTCAAGTTTCTCGTGAAGATATCGTTCCAAAAAAAACTCTCCCAAAGGTTTTATTCTGTTTGGACTCCGTTTGATATTCCTTTTCTGCGAAACCCTGAAATAGGCAAAAACAGCAATCTGGACTGGACCTTTGGGTTAATAGGTTAGTCCCAAAAATAATATAAAAGTGTATAATAAAGCCCATTAAACATCCAAAACATCATAGCATGGAACAATAAAAAATTATAGATACGTTGGAGACGTATCAGCTACACACGGAAGTTTCTTGGCATGAATGATATATGATCCCTTTGAGCCTGGGTGGCATTCCATAGGATAATCACACGGGACCTCCAGGATTTCCTAGGACAACACTGGATTGTCAAGGTGCCCTACAACCAATCCACCTAGTGGTGTATTAAAGTTACCACCTTAACATTCCCTTAGTTGATTATTACGGTCACAACTTTCATGAAATCTCACATACCAATCCACGTCTACATGCATGGCTAAGTAATAGGTAACAAAGCATATATTCCCTTGGGTTGATCTCAAGTCATTGGGTTCCTACCTCATGAAGGAGTACTAAGCAATACCACATGTGATCAAGTCCTACTCATGCAATCTTTGAGGATAGAACTAATGAATAAAAGTTGGGTATTGGAAAGTATGATCAAACTATGAACTTGCCTTGCTGACGATCGTTGAAACCTAGTGACTCGTAGTAGCACGCTTCGCACTCCGGGAATTCTATCGCAATCAAACAATAGCATACATAAGCAATCATGCAACAGAATCGAAGAAAGAAACTCTAAAGACTTCGAAAACAACAAACTGGCTCTTGTAACTGATAACAATTTCTAACATTACCAAAATTAAGTGAATTTTGCCTTATCAAAAAGTTTAGGTCAAGAGCTTCGATTTGTAAAAACAATCAACTCAAACGGAGTTACGAAACTCAAGTTACGATCAAAAGAAGTTCAAATACAAATATGTTTGAATTCAAATTAAAGAACTTTAAAAAACAAATTTGAGTTGCATTACTGGAAAGATAAGATCAAAACGAAGAAATTGGCGTTGGTTTCACCTAATTCCGACTAACGAGCAAAAAGTAACGATCGTTCGAAAACCAGGGACTGGTCTGTAAAAACTTTAATCACAAATAGGTCCTCGACAAAAAATAACAGAAAAAGGAAAATCTAAATTGCGAACGTTCATTTTTCTGATCTAAACAGCGGACGTTTGCTATTTAATAAAACCTAAAAATGAATCTAGGTTTTCTAAAAAAAGATCTAGGGTTTAAAAAAACCAAAACGAAAACCATAAAAAAAATAGGACCGGGTCGGGTTCGAGGACGGCGGGCGACGGGCGCGACGGCAGCGCCTCCAGCGGCGGGCGACGGTGGCGGGGCGAGGCGCGGCGGTGGGCTGCGGGCGGCGGCGCTGGCGCGTGGGCGAGGGCGGCGAGGCAGGCGCAGGGTGGTGGCGGCGGCAGCTCGCGGCGACAGCGGCTCGCGGCGGGAGCAGGCGGCGGCGGCGGGTGCAGCAGGCGGTGTGGACGAGGTGGGGTCGGCGGCGGCTTTGAAAGAGGGGCCGGGGTGGTTATGACTTGGAGGAGGGGGCGGCGAGCGGGGTGCTGGCTCCGGACTCCGGTGAGTCCGGGTCGGCTACGGCGGGGAGAGGTGGTGCGGCGAGCTGGGCCGGCTAGGCTTCGGCCTAGTCGGTCCGATTTTTTTTAAAAATTCGCAGAACGAAGAAATATCAAAATAAATATTAAAAAATCCTAAAAATTTCAGAAATAATTTTCTCCGTTCCCACCTAATATCTGGAACAAAGTAAACATTTTTCTGAAAAAAATGCCTAAAATAAAATAAACGTTTTAATGCAATTTTTAAAATAAATAAAAATTATTTTTACTCATAATTCAAATTCCAGTATTTTTATTCTGTTTTTGAAGAAGTCATATTATCTTCTCTCATTTATTTTAAAATATTGAAAACGAAATTGGCAAAATTAATATTTGATCCAACCCCACTTGGAAAATAATAAAAATAGTGGGTCCTCTTCGGGAAACTTCCAACTCTCTCAGTTGGCTCCTTGAGTTGCTTAAAGTTTTTGGATCAATTTTCAAATAAAATCAAATTGAAATGATGAATGCATATGAATGATCTATGTTAACATGCAAATTGTAAATTGGGTTGTTACATATTCCTACAAGGAGAAGGAGGAAAGACGAGGAGAGGAGAAGGAAGGGGGCGGCCCCCCAAACCCTAAACCAATTTGGTTTGGGCCTATGGGAGCACTCCCCACACCTTGCTTCCTGCCCTCTTTCTCCACTAGGGCCCATTAAGGCCCATTGACTCCCCGGGGGGTTCCGGTAACCTCCCGGTACTTCGCAAAATACCCGATACACTTCGAAACCCTTCCGGTGTCCGAATATAACCTTCCAATATATCAATCTTTATGTCTCGACCATTTTGATACTCCTCGTCATGTCCGTGATCTCATCTGGGACTCCCAACAATCTTCGGCCATCAAAAACACATAACTCGTAATATAAATCATCATTGAACATTAAGTGTGCGGACCCTACGGGTTCGAGAACACATCTCCGGACATGACCAAGACACATCTCCGGTAAATAACCAATAGCGGAACCTGGATGCTCATATTGGCTCCTACATATTATATGAAGATCTTCATCGGTCAAACCGCATAACAACATACATTGTTCCCTTTGTCATCGGTATGTTACTTGCCTGAGATTCGATCGTCGGTATCATCATACCTAGTTCAATCTCGTTATTGGGAAGTCACTTTACTCGTTCCGTAATGCATCATCTCGTGACTAACTCATTAGTCATTTGCTTCTAAGGATTATTATGATGTGTATTGCCGAGAGGGCCCAGAGATACCTCTCCGACACTTAGAGTGACAAATCCTAATCTTGATCTATGCCAACAACACAAACACTTTCGGAAACACCTATAGAGCATCTTTATAATCACCCCGTTACTTTGTGACGTTTGATAGCACACAAGGTGTTCCTCCAGTATTCGGGAGTTGCATAATCTCATAGTCAGAGGAACATGTATAAGTCATGAAGAAAGCAATAGCAATAAAACTAAACGATCATTGTGCTAAGCTAACGGATGGGTCTGTCCATCACATCATTCTCCTAATGATGTGATCCCGTTGATCAAATGACAACACATGTATATGGTTAGGAAATACAACCATCTTTGATTAACGAGCTAGTCTAGTAGAGGCATACTAGGTACACTCTGTTTTGTCTATGTATTCACCCATGTATCAAGTTTCCGGTTAATACAATTCTAGCATGAATAAAAGACATTTATCATGATATATAAAGAAATATAAATAACAACTTTATTATTGCCTATAGGGCATATTTCCTTCACGGGGTTCCTCCAAGCCTATGCAGAGGCCGTCTGGGCAGCTGGCGGCGACGACAAGGTGATGGCAAATTGGCTCCCCATGGCCCTAGTGGCGGAGCCACGCGTGTGGTTTCTTAGCTTGCCAGACTCCTTGGTGGCTTCGTGTGAATAGTTGTGTGACCTGTTCGTTACGCGCTACACTGCGCATGGACCCAACGTGGTCGCAACGCTTCTCAAAGGTTCACGAGTGATGGCATTGGATCTGCACATCAAGTAGTTCATACGGCAAGGGGAGGTCACGTGTTCGTCCCCAGGCTGGGTGGCCCGTAGGTCCGACCTCACCTTTGACTCAAGCGACCATCCCACGTCCACAGCGGGAGCGGGCGTGCTTCCCATGCTCTGCACACCCACCACATGCAACATGGCCGTCACCAAGACCCTCATCGATGGTGGTGTCGGCCTAAATGTCCTCTCTATAGAGTCGTTCAACCTCCTCCATGTGCCCTGCGAGTGACTCCTCCCCACCCAGCTTTTCTCCGGGATCATCGACTGTTCCATCAGCCCCATCGGGTAGATCCGCCTCTCGGTCACCTTCGGCACACGCCACAACTACCGCACCGAGCTCATTGACTTTGACATTTCCCACATCAATTTGCCGTACAATGCCATCCTCAGCTACCCAGCGCTGGCCAAGTTGATGGCGGCAACCCATCCCGCGCACAATCTCATGAAGATGCCGGGAAGCAGCGGCGTTTTCACCGTGCCAGGGGACACCAAGGCCACACTTCAAGCGCTCAAGTTTGCTTACGAATTCGTGGCAGTTGCACGGGCGCACGACGGAAGGGCACCGGAGGCACCGGGGGCTGCCACAGCGAAAAAGAAGTCGTTGTTTTCTCAAGATCGAGCGAAAACAAAGCAAGTGTCGGTGGATGAAGACGAGAAGTCGGGCTCCACCTTCACCATAGGGGCTGGCCTTCCTGTTGACCAAGAAGAGGCTTTGGTACGCTTCCTACGCACGAACAAGGATGTGTTCGCGTGGGAGGCGGCGGACCTGGTCGGGGTCCCACGCGAGGTGATCGAGCACCACTTGATGGTTTGCCTGAACGCGCGCCCCGTGAAGCAGAAGGCGCGGTGACAACCTCCAGAAAAGCAGGCGTTCATCACTCAGGAGGTCCGCAAGTTACTCGAAGCAGGCGTCATTCGAGATGTACGGCATCCGGAGTGGCTCACGAACCCGGTTAGCGTCCCCAAGAAAGGTGGAAAGGAACGTATGTGTGTCGACTTCACCAACCTCAATAAGGCCTGCCCTCGGGACCCTTTCCCTCTCCCGCGCATCGACCAGATCGTCGACTCTACTTCCGAGTGCGATATGCTGTGTTTCCTGGACGCCTTTCCAGGCTACCACCAAATCAAGATGGCAGTGCAAGATGTTGAGAAGACGGCCTTCCTGACCCCTTGCGGGGTGTACTGCTACACATGTATGATGTTCGGGGTGCGCAATGCTGGAGCAACTTTCCAACGGCTAACGCACATCGCCCCGGGGGGAGTAGCTCGGGAGGAACGCAGAAGCATACGTCGATGACACAGTGGTGAAGTCTCAGGAGGCCAGAACACTCATCGGCGACTTGGAAGAAACATTCGCCAGCCTACGCAAGGTGAACATGCGACTCAATCCAGAAAAATGTGTGTTTGGCATCCCGTCGGGCAAGCTCCTGGGTTTCTTGGTGTCACACAGAGGCAAAGAAGCCAACCCCGAGAAGGTCAAGGCCATAGAAAAGATGATCCTGCCGAAGACCCTCAAGGAGATGCAGAAGCTGGCTGGTGTGTGACATCGCTCAGACGATTCATCGTTTGGGGGAACGCGCCCTCCCTTTCTTCAAGCTGATGAAGAGAACAGGCCCTCCGGAGGCTGTCGCAACTTTCGAGGACCTCAAGAGATATCTCACCAGCCCTCCTGTGATGGTGGCCCCATGCCTACGCGAGCCGTTGGTACTCTATCTGGCCGCCACGCCACATTCAGCCAGCACCGCACTAGTAGCGATACGGCAGGGGCGCCAAATTGGTAACCCAAAGAAACAGAGCGACTCACGCCCAGCTGGGGCATTGCGAGCTCAGGGCAGCGCCCCTAGGACCATGGTGGACCTTCAAGATGGCAAGGCTCATGAGTACGGTGCACTTGGGGCCCCGGCAGCCTTGGTGGGCAACAAGGTTCCCGAAGACTCTCCATCTCAGGACTCTGCCAACACATCCACCCACGTCGAGCACCCAGTATACTTCGTCAGCACAGTACTACGTGAAGCACGAGCTCGTTACCCCATGCCACAGAAGCTCCCGCTAGCGCTCCTTGTTGCCTCTCGGAAGCTGTGTCACTACTTCTAAGGTCACCCGATCAAGGTCGTCTCAGCTTACCCCTTGGAAAGGGTACTCCGGAGCCCCAACGTAGCGGGAAGAGTCGCAGAGTGGAACATTGAACTACAAACATTTGAATTGGAATTCAGCACAACTCTGATCATCAAAGGAGCGGCCCACGTTGATTTCGTGGCAGCATGGACTAACACCCCGGGCCAGGAGGAGAGCGAAGACCGCTCCCTCGCCCCTAGAGACGAAGCCCCGGATGGATGGGTCATGTACTTTCATGGAGCCTTCACGCGGCAGGGTGCGGGGGTTGGAGCTGTGCTCATCTCGCCCACCAAGAATAAGCTCTATTATGTCGTCCAACTATGCTTCTGGAATGGCGAAAAGGTCGCCAACAACATCGCAGAGTATGAGCGCTTGATTGCTGGCCTCAAGGTTGCGGCAGTGCTGAGGGTGAGGCGCCTCACTATCAAAGGCGGCTCCCAACTCCTAGTGAACTTCCCCAACAAGGCATACACACAGAAGGACGAGTACATGGAGGCGTGCCTTGAAGAAGTGCGGAAAATCGAGAAGCGATTCCTGGGCTTGGAGTTGCAGCACGTACCGCGTGGGACGTACAAGGAGGCGGACGACATCGCTAAAAGGGCATCCCAGCGCATGCCACGAGACCATGGCGTGTTCGAGGAGCGAATCTTCAAGCCATCAGCGGCCCCTCCCACAGACGGGCCGTCACGGCCTCGGGAGGAGCTCCCGCAAGCACCCGCCTTGGGTGCACTAGCTTGTGGGCCGGCTTCGAGAGCTCGCCTACTCCTCGCACAGGAGCCTCATGAGGGTGCTGGACGGAGGAGTTCAAGGCTTACCTGCTCCAGGGGAACCCTGTCGGAGAAAGAAGAAGAAGAAGAGCGTGTGGTGCGGCAAGCCACCGCGTACTACATCCAAGACGGCGAGCTCTACCGAAGGTGGCCGAACGATGTGTCCCTGCGATGCATATCAAAGGAGTAGGGACGCGAGCTGCTGGAAGACATACACGGCGGAGATTGGGGACACAAATCCTCCTCACTAAGCCTCGTGGGTAAGGCATTCTGCAGCGGATTCTACTAGCCCACAACACTCAAGGACGCCTCCGAACTGGTAAGGTCCTGTGAAGCCTGTCAACTCTATGCAAAACAGATTCACTAGCCCGCACATGGCCTCCAGACCATCCCGTTATCCTGGTCGTTCGTGGTCTGGGGCCTGGACATCCTGGGCCCGTTCCGTAGGGCGCCCGGGGGCTACCGTTACCACTACATCGCCATTGACAAGTTCACCAATTGGGCGGAGGTAGAAACCGTCTGCACCATCCCGCGCAGTCAAATTCATCAAGGGCCTCGTGAGTCGCTATGGGGTCCAGAACTGCATCATCTCCGACAACGGCTCGCAGTTCACCAGCAATCTCTTCAAAACGTATTGTGCTAACCTTGGAATGGAGATATGCTACGCTTCAGTGGCGCACCAGCGTTGCAATGGCCAGGCCGAGCGTGCCAATGCCGAGGTGCTAAGAGGCCTCAAGACGAGGACCTTCAAGAAGAAGCTCGAGGCTTGCGGCGGGGGCTAGTTTGACGAACTACAGTCTGTGTTGTGGTCTATCCGCACCACCGCGACCAAGCCAATGGGCGAGACCCTGTTCTTCCTCATCTACGGAGCTGAAGCGGTACTCCTGCATGAGGTCAAGCACCGCTCCCTGGGTCTTGGCGTTTGACGAGGCACGCCAAGATGCCTCACGGGGGACGGACCTTGTGCTGGGGGAGGAGCGTCATCGTCAATCCTCGCTCTGAGCAGCGAGGTACCAGCAGGGGCTGCGGCGATACCACTGTCGCAACATCCGCTCTAGGACGCTTGAGGTGGGCAACCTCATCCTGAGGCGGGTACTCTCCAAGGAAGGGTTGCATGAGCTCTCGCCCATATTGGAGGGCCCGTTCAGGATCGCTTGGGTCTCCAAGCCTGGTGCCGTGCGCATGGAGACGCAGGATGGGGTCCCCATCCAGAACGCCTGGAACATCCAACACCTCCGGAAGTTCAGGACATAACATGAATAGTAGAACATAACATAATATATTGGCGTGAGCGCCATAGTCCATTACATATCCCAGCGGGACCTATTTTTAGGAAATGCAGGAAAGGACCCAAAGGAGAGGAACGCCCGCGATAGCTCCTGAGCCCCGGCACCAGCAACATGGGGGCTCTGTCTGAGCCCCCCTCCCACTTCAGCGTGGCATGACGGCAAGATGCTTCGTTGCCTCCCCCAACCCGGGCATGGCTGTGCGGCGGCCCATCAGAACCGCTGGCGCTTTTTCAGGAGGAAGAGCCACCGTCGCTGGATGATCCACGGGTGTCGTCAAGGGCAGGCTCGCCATCGTCGCTGTCGCCCTCGGGGTAGCACCCTGCGCGCCGGCCGTCTTCTCCAAACACCCTCACATAGAGGGTCGCAAGGCCGTCGTACTTGAAGTGGAGGGTGCACCGCTCGCTCAGGCCCCGCACGCGGGCAAATGTCTACCAGCCGCGGGTTAAGGCCGCGGCAGCGACCTCGACCCCCACCCACGAGGCCTTGCTGCAGCACTCGTCAGCTTGCAGTGATAAGCCGTCAAACCTCCTCGGTAGTGACCTCGCGAGGAAGCGCGGGAGCGGAAGCCAGGTCCCGGCGGGCCTCTCCGACCACACGACAAACTTCTGATAGGCGTCTGTCGAGCGAGAGCGCGGCTCCAAAGGCCGAACGGCTATGGCACGTTTTCCCTCGCCATAGAGACCATCCCGTTTGCAGCGGTCCTCTCCGCGTGAAAAAGCAACGCCCGAGTGCGAAGAAGCACGCCTCGCCCCCTGGAGGCCACAGCCGGGGTCGCAACATACTTGTGAGGGCGCCCACAGCCCCTCTTCATTGGGGGAACGTACGGGCCCTCGTTGGGGGCCTTGCCTTTCTCAGCGGCGGAGTACTTCCTCGGTGGCGACATGGATGCTTGAAGCGAAGAGGGGCGAGCAGTGAGGAGATGGAGATGAGCAGAGGGGACTCTGCCCCTCCCCATATATAGCAAGAGGGAGGCAAACCGTCAGCCCCCACGATCACAGGTAATGATGACCTTTTTCTGCATGCAGCAGGCTCCAGTCAAATCGAACGGTTGCAGAGGCGACGTGGGGAAGTGGAGACGCCCACGTCTAATCCAGGCGCCATGCGTCGACCAGGTCCGCATGTGATTGGGTCCCACGGCGCTTCGCCCTTGCCCCTTTGGCTTCGCCTCAAAGCCAAGTCCGAGCGCGCCTTGGGCCCGGGGGCTACTGTCAGCGTTCTGGGAACTAGGGTACTCATACTTGCCTGCCTATGGCCCATGACATGGCTCCTTTCCAGGCCTGGTACGGCCCATCTTCAGCATCGACACTCAAGACCCTCGCGAGGGGCCAAGCCTCGCGGGGCGAATGACACCAAGACCTCCGGAAGGGGCATCCTTGTCTGGCTGGCTCCTACGGAGCGGAGAACTCTATGCAACCCCCAACCTCGCGAGGTTTGCATGACGCAAGACATGATGACCAAGGCCAGGCGGGCGCCAACGGGCGAAGTACAACAGTTTCCTCTTTGGTGTTAAGGAAGCAGGCTCAGACGCAGAGTCCCGAGGAATCTGCAAAAGGTTTCCACTTCCATGCAACGAGACCAAGACTGTCAGGACGGTAGGACGAAGGTCATCTCCGAGCCCACCATGGCGTCAGGATCAGAGGCTTTGCAGGCGAAGACCACCTTTAGTCAGGATAAGATGTACTAGTTGTCTCCTTTCAAAATTGGCCGTTGTGGGATCCCTTCCCGCCAACATTTCGAGGGAAGAGGACCAAGGCCACTATATAAGTAGGATAGCCATCACCCAGCAGGGGACGGATCATCCAGACCCTCCTCTCCACAACAAAGCAAGAACACACCTGTGAAGGTTGTTCACCCATTGTACTAGTTCATCCTCAGCCCATCTCGAGGCTAATCCACCACACTACTAGAGTAGGGCCACTCACCGCTAGGTGGCCTGAACCAGGATAAATTGCCTCGTGTCTCTTTTACATCCCTAATCATCGATCTAGTTCATGTGATGTTGAGTAGGTAGATAGGCGAGGTTGAGTTCTTAGCACGCACCCCAGAGTTTGAACCTAGAAGGTTTTTGCGGAGACCTGAATCCGACACTGGCCATCCCCTAAAAAAATGTTTCACTTCGGGGGAATACACCTATTTGCACAAAAATTCATAGGAAAATTGTCACTAGTCGCCCACCTTAGAATAAAGCGCTTCGAGCCACTATTGTCTCTCGTCCACACCATGGTCACCAACGGCTTCCTTTCCATCTATGCCTTTGCAGAGCTAGCATGGTATGTGTACCTAGATGCTATGGCAGCAAGAGGAGAGTGATGCATCTGCATGATAGAATTAACAAAAGGTTCATGCTAAAAAGAAAGGGATTTTTCATGAATGGCTACTCATGCTCTCTTTGTTAAAAAACTTTGATGCATCTACTCTGGGATTGCAACTTTCCTATTAGCTGCTAGGACACCCTCATCCCAAACAGAAAGAGAGGAATTTCAGTCTATGCATATACTATGCTTGCAGTTGAAATGTTGCCCTAACCTATAAGTATGGAAATCATCACCCTTGGATGGTTGCAGAGAAATTGATTTTTTTTAGGAATGCGTCCACTCAGTCTTGGAGGCACTCACTCAAATAAGATCTGAATCACCTAACACGGAGAATTAGGGACACACATGTTGCTTGCTTTCAAGATTGATAATGCTTCAAGCTTTTGATTCTTTAGATATGTTCGCTATTGGTTAGGAGATTTTTGTAGGTATTTATGTAGATAGTTTTTTTCCTTTTATTATTTGAGCTATATATTTTTACATTAATGAAAATTATCGTACAACAATTGTTCTATGGATCGGGGATTCAAAAAAAGAGCATAGTGTAGTGCTACCAGTGGTGTGTGTTCAACACCTGTAGTAAATGGTGAAGGATGGATGAGATTTAGGATCTAAATACTCTGCTCAGTCAGTGTCTGCAAGTGCAATAATATTGACACAAGATGTATACAAAAATTATTGTAGGGGGTGAACCTGAAGGTCCAGCAGGCATCATCGAGGTCGCTCAGTCTTGTGACAGTGGCCACACATAAGGGTGGAAGTGACACAGAAGATGGGAGTGGCGGTGATTTTCTCTTCCATATATTTAAATCTACTATCACTAAACATACAAATTCATTGCCCTCATGCCTGCTCAACTCTCACTTGATAAGCAGGTACTGATGCAACCTTGGCATACATGTGTTATTAGTTGGTAAGAAGCTCAAGTATCATGCCCCTCATATCACTTTTTAGATGGTAACATGCTTCTCTCCTGGAGATACATGTATGTTTTCAAAGCATGGGTACAAAACTTTACTTGATAAGGTAGAAGATCTGAAGAAGGATGTACAAAAGGTGTATGTTCAAGATCAATTCACCAATCCTAAAAATCATAATGCCCACTTCAGATGGACTTTTAAAATATTTCTTTGAACCAAATTGGATGCAACAACAGTAGCGTTGGAGTAGCCTTATATTATTTTTTAAGGTCCAAAGACCAGTTGAAGACTACAGGCTAAATAACTTCAAATGTTGAACTAAATTAGTGGATGACATGCATTAAATATTTCTTTGTGCTCAATATTGCGTTGATCAGTTGGCCTCTGCAGGATCATACTGACATGCAATGTTTCTACTACTTTTCAATGTGCATTTATTCCCAAGATTTTTGATATATTAGATATTTCCCACATCAATGCAATTTGTTGCTCTTTACCTTGAATGACAACCGTTGATTTCATGACAGATTCAAAACCTATGAATATGATGGTATGGACATAAGCATTTCATATTTCCACCGTGAAAAGAAAGGCATCAATTAGAGTGGTCATTCTATTGACATATCTTATTCTAGCCATTGGAGGAAAACAAGTTAAGGGTGTAAAATGAGAAGAGAGTACTAGTGGGATCAGTGTGAATTGATAAGGCAACATGAAAATTCTGGTATATATGTATTTTCCATCTTAATTTGTATATGTATTATCACTTTTGTGACTATTGCGTTAAGGAGATACAAAAATAGGTTGAAGAGATGTTTATGACCGCGTCGATGTGAATCTACAACCAGTCTTTAACCACCCACTCTTGAAAGACCACAAAATCCAAGCTAGTTTTTATCATAAAGATGTAATTGCATTCATGTAGTGACTAAATCAAATGCCATCATTCATGTTTGAATACATAATGGTAGGAAGGTACCACATATAAGCAATCATGGTAGAGTTTGAATACATAATGGTAGGAAGGTACCACATATAGGCAATCATGGTAGAAATTTTGGAACTTCAGTTTAAATACCATATCATAAATTAGCTTTTACTACACATGTAGTGCTCATAAATTATTCTGCATGTTCTCTTGATATTTTTATTTAACACTGGGACAAAAATAAACAATCTTTCGTAATGATCACCAAACAACGTGAATGCAAATTCTACTCGTTTTGTGGATATATTGCACATTAGAACATATACATTTATTTATCTGTTTATCCGATTATATGTTTACTGAATTTTACTTAATAAATAGATGGAACCAAGATCTTTCCCATCTGGTATGTATACCAAATCTCCACCGATGCATGAGAATCCACAAGCACAATTTTCTACAATTGAGTGCCCTATAGGAATGATTCCCATACCGCGCAACAACAGAACGGACCACGTGGGAGTAGAAACTATTGCCAAAGTCATTAGCAAGGATGAACAACAAGAGCTAAGATTTCTCCATCAATTTTTTTAAGGAGGATGATCCCCGGCCTCTGCATCAAAGCGATGCATGAAACCATTTTATTAATTATTCAACAAGGCCTTACAAAGTAATACATCAATACGGCTGAAGCCACCATCTTAGCGACATTTGTCGCTATTCCTATCAACTTGATGAAGGGGTTCAGATTGTCTGAGTCGCATACCCAAAGCTCACACTAAAGACCAACATCTAAAGGCAGATGCCCCAACCAAGCCACATTGCTAGGTCTAGGGCGCACACTGGTCTGGCGCATTCTCAGTGGTCACCGCACGTGCACGCTCCAGAGGCCATTGTCACCATCTTGCAATGACTCCTCTTCATTGGACTTATTGATGCACCGACCCTGCCATGCCCAACTGCTATCGACACCACCACCACGCCAAACATCACCACCAACCTGCGCTTGTCCATCAACACGCGCACGTCATCGACACTCCGCTGCGCCACGCCACCGAGACCTGTCGTCGGCATTGCGGGAGATGAAACACAGATCCTCCTCTTGTCTCCTCCAGCCAGCTCCTGTAGCAAAACGATGCCCCCTGGAGGGAGAATGGTATCAAAGCCGTCGTCACCATTCGATTCGGGAGACCTAGACCTAGTGTTTCCCCGGAACATCCTGAGCATGGTGCTGCTACCAACAACGGCGATGCCTCTAGAGGGAAACGACATCACAGACGCCGCTAGCGTCCGCCAAGACAGCAGCCAAGGCAGTTTTCATCGGAAGTCCCGTCATCCCACTCTCGTAGATGACTGGGTCCATGCGTAGCCACGCCATGAAGACAAAGCCTGCCGCCAGAATGCCTCCAGCTGCCTCTCGCCGGTCCCTCCACGGGTCGCCGGTCGGATAAAATCACGCAGGGGCGGACCTCGACGGGATGCCATATCGGCGGCTTATGCTGCCACCCATCTCCATGCATAGAATTCACCGAGGGGAATAGAACCATACCGACCATGGATCAGGCCACCACCGCTTATGCAAGGGGTGTCGCCCTATCTTCTGCTCGTGGATCCAACACCAGAGTCACCCCTGCCGCCTGTCGTGGTTCTAAGTCTGACAGTACGAGTAGGGGTTACGAATGGAGAGGCAAGGCCCTAGCTATGGTGGAGTTGTACACAAGGTGTTTTTACGAGTTCAGGCCCTTCTCGGCGGAAGTAACAGCCCTACGTCTCGGTGCCCGGTGGCTGGTCGACCGGTATGTGTATATGTGAGTTACAGAGGTGCGAACCCTTGAACTGGAGGAGGGGGTGGCTTATATAGTGCACCAGGACCCCAGCCATGCTCCATGTCACCGAGGGTTCAATGTACATTAAGGCAGGCATTACTGATAACGCCCGCAGTAAAGAGTAATCAAGGTATTTACTACGGCGAGTAAATACCGGACCGTTGTTGCCCTAAGTGACACTTGACCTACGGGAGTCGAGTGCCGTGGGTTGGCCGAGTGGAGTTGAGTCGTCTTGTAGGTGATGTCCAGTCGAGTGGAGTGTCATCTTGGGCCGTCCTAGTCGACTGTCTCTGTCATCATAAGTTTTGTCTTTTGATCTTCTAAGGCAATGACCTTGGGTGGGGTACCTTGGTCGGGCCTGTGACCCTACCCTAGGTCTGTAACCTCGTCAGTAGCCCCCGAATGGATTGAGGCTTGAGCAAGAGAGTGCCGAGGAAAGCTCTTGTTCTGGCTCGACGTCCCTCGGGTAGTCTGCTTTTGAGCTCGTGGACTAGGTTGTCTTCCTCAGTCTTGTCTTGGTCACCTTGATCAATTCTGGAACCGTGGAGTGTGTTGGTCACTTCTTCCATCGACTAAACTTCGCACTAGGTGTCGGGTGCCGTAGGCGCGTGCAGTTTTCGGCGGGGTTGGTTGCTCTTTCGTCGCCGGACTCTGCGGGGTTTCGAAATTTGGGGAAGCGCGCGGGGCGGGACGTGCCGCAGCAATCGGAGGGATATGCTTGAGACGCCTCGATCCTCGCGCCACCTTTTTCGCCATGTATCGCGCCCGCGCCTGTTACTTGATTTGATAAGATCGCTCGGGGCCACCGGTCAGCCACTCGACCGGGGCGCTATCAGAGCACGCCGAGCCCGAAGCGGGGGCACTGTGCGCCCAATCCTTCTTCTTTCGCCTCCGCTCCTTTGTTGTGCCCTTGCTCCTTCTCGCCCCTCTCCACAACGACCGTCGGCGCGCGTGCCATGGGCAAGGACAAGACCGCGGCGATGGAGCGTTCGAAGAAGGCAGCGATGGGGAAGGGGAGGCGGTCCGGCCGGAGCGGATCGTCGTCAAGGTCTGGACTCTCTGCTGGTTGGATCCAGGGGGATCGGATCCGGTCCACCGTCGTGGCGGAGGATCTGGAGGAGCTGGAGGAGGAGGGGCTGATTGCCCGCGGCTCTTGGCGGGTGCCGGAGGGCGAACTCGAGCCCTGGCCACGGGAGGACGAGTGCGTCCTCCTTGCGACCCACGTCGACCGAGGTTTTTCCATGCCTCCGCATCCCTTATTTCGCGCTTTCTTGATTTTCTTCGGTGCCCAGTTGCATTACTTCACGCCCAATTCCATCGCTTTCCTTTCCGCTTTCGTTTCCATGTGTGAGAACTTCCTCGGTTGCCGGGCGCGTTGGCACTTGTTCAAGCATATCTTTACCTGCCGCTCGCAAACTGTCAAGAGGACGAATCCGAGCGACGATAAGACGCACGTCCTCCAGGCGTGCGGTGGGCTCGGAATCCAACTTAGGAATAGGAGCGCCTTTCCCCCCATGATCTTTCCGGAGTCGATTCGGGGCTGGCGGTCGACTTGGTTCTACTATAAGGACAGTGCGACCCCGGGTAAGTCTACTTGTCTTCCTCCTTTCTCTCTGGGTCGAGCCATCCAGCCTCCTTCAATGATAGTGGGTAAGGCCGAGAGGGCCGAGGTGAACATGTTGGTGGAGCGGGTCGTCCAGTTGGTCCGCAAGGGTGTAACAGGGATGGATCTGTTTGAGGTGTATCTTATGCGGAGGATCCAGCCGCTCCAGGCTCGGTACCACCCGATGTGGTTGTACTCCGGCACCGACGACTCGTCGCGAGTCCACCCCGAGGCGGCCGACGTGAAGTACGTGGCGCAGTGCCTGAAGTGCATCACGGGGAACAAAGACAACCCCAGGGGGTCCGGGAGGGTCCTCCCATTCGACGTTGACCATCTACCTGACAAGGTTAGTCTTTGGCTCCTGAGCGATGTTTCTGTCGTTGGCTTGCAATTTGTATTAATGGATCCGACGGATATTTGGTCAATCTTCCCCCTTTGCAGATCTACACTAAGATGTACTCGCTACCCAATGGGGACTTGGTCCAGGAGGGCGAGGAGGGCGTGGGCGATGCCACCGAGTGGAAGTCGGAGGAGGAGACCGAGGAGGAGAGCGAGGACTATAACAGCGGGGAGGAGGTCGAGTCACCTCCCTGTGATGAGCGGCGGTCCAAGGAGAAGCACGACCCAGGGGCCGCGCGCCCTCGGACAGGCCCCTCTGGCTCCCGAACGCCCAAGCACGCTCGCACGGCCACCCCTGACCCCTCTGAGAAGGTGCCCAAGCAGCCCAAGGTTACCACCACCAAGCCTCGAAAGGCCCTGCCCAGGATTAAGGTGGATGTTCCCATCGCCTCCACGTAAGTATCGTTCGGTTTTGTTTCTTTATGTTTTTTGGAGGTCGACCGTATCTTCCGTCGGCTCATCTTCGAGGGATCCCTTCAGCGCCGCTGCTTCCATGACCTCAATGGACATTGACAAGGGTCGGGACGACGAGGAGACCGCGGATGCCGCATCATCTCGCGCAGGTGTGGGTTATAAATCATGTCTTGTTTTTCTTTCGTCGGTTATGGGTAACGGTCGACTGAACTTCGCTTATTGTTGTCTTGAAGTGCCGCGCCACGTCATAGAGCTCCCAGATGACGATGATGATGTTGATGAGGAGCGCTTGGGAGGAGACCGACGACGCACAGGGAAGAAGGGCCGGAAGGCGCTTTCTGGCTCGGAGGCCCAGCAACAGGAAGATGCGGCCCGAGCCACGGTCTCCTTTGTCGACCCTGTGTCGACTGTACGCCTCGCTTCGTCAACTGGAGGGGCCGTCGGCCCGGTGCTTGCCCCATCCGTCGACCCAGCGCATGCTCCAGTCGTCGACCCAGCGCCCGCTCCAGCCGTCGACCCAGCGCCCGCTCCTGCCGTCGACCCAATGCCTGCCCCTTCGTCCGTTCTCTTCTCCTCCTACCGCCTCCCGGAGGATCCTGTGGGAGCGGCTTAAGAAGTCGTTCGCCAGGCGGGGCTGATGATGGAGAGGACGTAAGCAGCGTACGAGGCCAACATGGCCGCTTATGACGCTAGTTCTGCTCTTCGGGCCAACGTCCAGGTTCGTTTTCTCCACTGGAATAGTCTTTGGCTTCGAGAGAATCTGCTGCTTTGTTCGTAAGATGATGTCACACCCACTGGGTGAGTTCTTGATGTGTTTGCTTTCGACTTCCCTTGAACTCGAGCGAGACTGATCCTGGTCGAGTGAGAGCCGGTGGGGGCACGCTCAGTGCACCCACTAGGTGTAGTCCCCGAGACCGTGGTCGACTGCTGGCAATCGGCCATGGTCTGACGATAGACCTTTTCTTCCTTGCTGTCATGGAATTGTCACGACAGATGTCCTAGGGTAAGGACTTAGTCGTGAGGCTGCGCATCTATGTAGTAGCTTGAGAGGGGTTGAGCGGAATCGAGAGACACAACGCAAGACAAGGATTTAGACAGCTTCGGGCCCCGGGAAACATCATCCGGTAATAACCCTACATGTTGTTTGAGGCTAGGTCTCATTATGATCCTCATGGAGTCGCCAGTAAACCGGCTCTTTGTGTCTAGCCCTAAGATTGTTTCTTGTTCCTGCTTCTAATTTGTCAAAACTTGTCCCTCTTTGGGGAGCCCTGCCCCTTCTTATATATGTTGAAGGGGCGGGTTACATGACTAGTCCTAGTAGGATTAGGATTACCCTATTACAAGGAGTCCTAGTCTTGCTTCCTTTGTATGAGAATATTCCTTGTGCTTTCTTCATAAACTGGCGCACCATAACATGAATCGGCCTTCTGAGCCTTGGGCCTCGTCATCCGTCCGCCGCCAGCCGGGTTACCAGTGAGTGATATTATTCAGGCAGGTTGCTTCTAAACCGCCAGGTTAAAGCAGGTCGCCTGTGAATCGCCAAGTGTAAACCATCTCAAGTAAACCGCCAAGTCCGGCCGGGTTATATCTCCGGCCGGGTCATACCGCGGGGTATATCCCCGACATTAGCCCCCAGTTTAGCTTGGATTTATCCATGGTAAACTTGATCCTTCCTGCATACATAACACGAACAAATTTGATAGGTTGTGCCCCGGGTTAAAGTATTTTCCTGAACCGGCACCTGATCATCCTTAAATCCTTATCATTTCCTCCTTGATATGTATCCATGATCTCATAGCAAATCTCCTTAGCAGATATGTTCAAACATTACCAACGCAAAAAATACAGGTAACTCCGGGTCAACAGACCAGCTTCATAATCCGTTTGCTGACGTTGGTGTCTCATAGAGAAATATTGTAAGAGATAATCCACTTGAATCGGTCTTCAATGCTCTGACTTGACAAAAATATTGATCTTCAAATATTCAATTGATATCCAGCCGGTTTGAAAATGTAGAACTTGCCGGTTTATGATTACCACCATTGTCGGGTTATAAAAACTGATAATTCCGGGTCATGACTGTTTATAGACACTGGGTTATGATTGTTGCCCACGCCGGGTCACACAATTAATCTTCCGATTTGCCCAAAATTGAGAATTTGAAGATGTTCCTCCTTATACGCATATTACTTGTAGCCCCCAAGTCTTTAAGAGGAGAACATAGTGATATCTTAAGGCTTGTTTCAATATAAGTGTTGCAACCTTGAAGAAATCCAGATTGTTCATCCCAGTCACTAGTAAAAACTGAATATTCCACATATGTAGCCCCCACGTGCTAGGTTGTCATGCTTGCAGCAGCCTGGGACTTGTAATTCGCATGATGCTCAAAAACTTCAACCAGTGTAGCCCCCAAGGGCCGGGTCATTATGCAATAATGAGTAGGGACTTTGCAGATATTATCATGTAAATTTGAACAGCAACGTGTAGCCCCCAAGGGCCGGTTTAGTAAGATAATACTGAGCTGGGACTTTATATACACTTCATTGAAAATAATATTATGTAATGTAACTCCCATCATGTGGCTTGAACGCACGTCCACAAGGTTAAGAGCTTTGTAGTTTACCGACTGAGCAGAGGATCCTTCAATATAATGGATTAATAATTGTGTACCTTGAATTATTGACAGGAGCAATTGGTAGCCCCCAAGGGCCGGCTCATTATAATGTGATGAGTCGGTTCTTCAATAAGGCCAGTAAAAAATGACTTTGCATTAGCCCCCAAGTGTCATGGTGCATGCTGGCAGTGACATGAGACTTGCATAATTGTTGTAATCTCAGTTTGAATAATGTAGCCCCCAAGTGCCGGGTCGTAAGCCTGCAGCGACTCGGGACTATTCCTTTGTAAAATAAATCATACCATTGACAATATGATATCCATTGCGCTGAAGCAACTTTGAAAACCTCAATCATAATATTGGTTATTGATAACCATAATAAACATCCAGCCATGTTGGCTATTCAAAGATTTTAAGAATATAATCCGGTTTGAAAACCGGTTCTAGTGATATTTGATCTCAACCAGGCCGGGTTAATAAACACCGGTCATTATTTTGTCTCATACTGGCGACTTATAGTCGAAAGCCAGGCCGGTTTAATAACACCGGTCATTATAACTGATCATGTACTGCCAACCTGTTTTCTGGCTCTTTGTCGGCTCATCATGAAGGCCGAACCGGGTTACAATGAACGCCAGTTTAACTCTCGCTGGTGTTCATGACCCAGACTTTTAACTTTGTAGACATATGGTCAACCTTGCGGTTGCCCAATCCCACATCAATAGACTCGTTTAAAAAACAAAATTTATGAAATCATAGAAACAAAGCAGTTTTGGCAAATAAGACCATGTAGTCGAGGCTTTTTGCGAGCTGCCAGGCTCCAAATTCGAGGCTTTTTGTGAGCTGCCTGGCTCTAGGCTTTTTGCGAGCGGCCATTTAGCTCCAGGCTTTTTGTGAGCTGCCAGGCTCTAGCCTTTTAGCGAGCGGCCATTTAGCTCCTGGCTTTTTGTGAGCTGCGAGGCTCTAGGCTTTTTGCGAGCGGCCATTTAGCTCCAGGCTTTTTGTGAGCTGCCAGGCTCTAGGCTTTTTGTGAGCGGCCATTTAGCTCCATAGGCTTTTTGCGAGCTGCCAGGCTCCATATTTGACGTTTTCATCGATACTACCCAATGTTTCAAGACCTCTGAGGGATCTTGTCTTTAGGTGATCAACTCGGTGATTGTCAATGGCTGATCCCTTGATGTATCAAGGGCGTCGATTTAGGAGGCCATGGTAAGTTTTCAGAGAAACTCCCATGTGATACTCCTTTGGTGTGCTCATCGGGTACCTATGGTTGAGTTGTGTTGTGCAACAAACTCTCTTTGGTCCCTTAATAAATAATTGTCCTGCATATCAAAATACACGGATCAAAGTGACTATTTTCTTGATGAAAACAATATATACCAGGAAAATAGATTTAGATGGATATCACCTGATGTATTTGGACCTTATGATCCTCATCGGTGTCTGTTAGCCAAACCGGTATGTTGAATAGACCGGATCGCAGGGCGGACAGTAAAACGACCACAGCATCAGAAGCAGCACAGACACATGAATCGGCCGCAGTCGTAAACCGGCGCAGATGAGCAAGTTGTCCTCCACGTTGTAAACTGGCGTGGACGCGTGAACTGTATATAACAAACACCAACAGGGCAGTGTAATGTTGCTCAGAGGAATTAAAATGCCCTGATAAAGTATATAGGCTGATTTGCTCAAAGAAAAAATGGGTAGGCCGGCGCCGACGGGCTAGTCGTCCTCTTCGTTGTAAGCCGGTGCGGTCGTGAAAGACAGCCACGGCGTTGTAAACTGGCGTGGTCGCGAGAGATAGCCACAATGTTGTAAACCGGCTTTGTCGCGAGAAACGGCCACGGCGTTGTAAGAGGTGCGGGGTTCCGTTAAGTGACGACGTCCACGTGTGCCGAATGATGTTAGCGGGCCTCCATCTCCACGGTATAATACCGCTTTGTAATGAATTATTTTCCTGCGTATAAAATACAGCAGGGCGAGATATTTTTGCTCGGATGAATTAATATGTATTAAAAATAAATAGGATAGATACCACCACCAGACTGGTGCGGACGGGTAAGTCGTCCTCCATGTTGTAAACTGGCTTGGTCGCGAAAGACGGCCACGGTGTTATAAACCAGTGCGGGCGCGTGGACCGGCCGCGAGGGCTGACGGGCGAGTCAGTCGCACGCGCGGTAAACCGCACGAATGGGTAAGTCAACCACATTATGTTATCCTGCATAAACATATTGCAGACCAAGGCAAAGGTAAAATGGTTTTTAACAAAAACAATATCTATTAATAAAATGAACTTAGATGGATATCACCTGATTTGTTCGGATGACGGATGAACCGTTTATCACGACAGAGGTGGCTCAGGCAGACCAGCGACTCAATATAGTTCCGGCGGCTCACGGTAGATACTGCCACAATTGGGTCGTAGTAGACTCTGTAGTACTAATTGACTTTGCTTCCATGCATGTGTATGGGAGTCAAACAAGTATCTGATTTGACCCTCTCTTTTCAAAACAACGTAACAACTTTTCCTTCTTACTGGGTTAAACTATGTTTGAAGCTGGACAAATGGATTCAGACTGCAGGCGTTTGAACCAGGGTGATATTTGGCGTGAGTTCTCTGCAGTAGAACACCTGCAGCACTTTCTTCTGAAGCATCATCTGTTCTGTTTAAAATTTGCAACTCCTTACAGTCTCATCAACAGGTTAGGAGAAATAACGCCTCCACACTTGTCATTGAGGCACACCAATTTGAATACTGCTCTGAGCGGCGGCGGTTTAGAACGGCAACAACGTGTAGCAGAAACCGGCCATGGAGGCAATGACGGACGGCGAGGCAAGGCCACAGCAGAAGTAGCCCGCGTCTACCGAGGCAGATCGGCGACCCGACATGGAGGCCTGGCGGCGACGCGAGACTGGCGGCGGCTTTCTAGTAGCAGCAGCCCAAAGCTGTTGAAGCGGCAGCGGAGGTCTTCGAGGCAGGGCCGGCTTGCGGCTGGAGTAAGCCGGCGAGGCGAAGCAAGCTCGGAGGCGGGTCGCGGCAGCGCCCAGCAGATGCGGCGGTTTAGGCAAGCCACCAGTACGTGCGGCAGAAGAGGCCGGTTTAGTGCGGCCATGGCTCGGCGATTCGTGAAAGCGGTGTCTCACACGCGGAGCTAATCAGGCGGCTGGCGTGGCCGCGGGAGAAGGAGAGGTCCTCGACAATGGTGGCTTCACATAGAGGGCCTGCGGAGGCGAGGCCCGAGTCTCAGGCGGCTTCAACCAAGGGCTCGCGGTGGAAGAGGCTGTCAGCTTCACACAGCAGGGTTGCGCCCACCGCATCAGCAAGCGACAGCGTTTGGCGGCTCAGCGTAGATGGGCCACCACGGTCGGCCGGCTCGCAGGTGTTTCCCAGCGATTCGAAGCGAGGCCGAGGCAGCGACTGCGGACTGCCTGCGGCTCCAGAGGCAGATACGGCTCGAGGCGGAGACACCGAGGTTATCTCGGAGCGTGCCGGTGGTGACCTGAAACTGGTCTTCAGTCCGTGACGTTTGAGATTGATTAAAGGTTTGCTTGAGGCAGAGGAGTCAATTCTGCGACGGCTTGGCCTTTACGTGCAATGACGAAGGTGACACGACAGCTGGCAGGCCCGCGGGGCGCGGTGGCTCAACCGCAACTTGGATGTGGAGGCGAAGGCGGCGACTTGGCCATAGTCGAGGCGGAGTGTAGCCGCGGCGGCTCGGAGTCAGAGGCGCGACCCGCGAATCCAAGCCCGGCTCAAGTTGGAATCTAATACGGCTCTTCACAAGATCCCTCTTCTTGCTATGGTAGCATCAGCCAAAGGAAAAACAGGGCCGTCCCTTGGTGTTTGTCTATAGCCAGCGAAAAAGTGGCTCCAAGGCAGGGGCGGCTCACCCGCGGCAACTCATCGGATCTGGAGGCCGTACTCAGCATGTATATGTATTTGATTGATTTGATGCCTTAAACAATGAGATAACAGCATCACATATCCTGCCTTCGGCCCTCAACTAGTAAAATCTCCTTTGGTTTGTATGACTCGCTGCAGCCTGACAGATGATGGAGTTGATGAAACGGCCAGATACGATCTCGCCGAAGTTGAAATCGATGAAGCCACTACTTCAAGGCGTAAACGTCTCACAGACGGCGCAAAAGATTTCTTTCTCGACTGACAAACTCAAAAACGATGTAGATCTTTTTCCACCGGCTCTTCTTCATCCGAAAATTATGAGCCCCTCGAACCCTAAAAAATATCCCTTCAAGAACTCAACACCACCATGTGCAGGCCCCACGGTGGGCGCCAACTGTCGCGGAATTGTCACGGCAGATGTCCTAGGGTAAGGACTTAGTCGTGAGGCCGCGCATCTATGTAGTAGCTTGAGAGGGGTTGAGCGGAATCGAGAGACGCAACGCAAGACAAGGATTTAGATAGCTTCGGGCCCCGGGAAACATCATCAGGTAATAACCCTACATGTTGTTTGAGGCTAGGCCTCATTATGATCCTCATGGAGTCGCCGGCAAACCGGCTCTTTGTGTCTAGCCCTAAGATTGTTTCTTGTTCATGCTTCTAATTTGTCAAAACTTGTCCCTCTTTGGGGAGCCCTGCCCCTCCTTATATATGTTGAAGGGCGGGTTACATGACTAGTCCTAGTAGGATTAGGATTACCCTATTACAAGGAGTCCTAGTCTTGCTTCCTTTGTATGAGAATATTCCTTGTGCTTTCTTCCTAAACCGGCCCACCATAACATGAACCGGCCTTCTGGGCCTTGGGCCTCGTCATCCGTCTGCCGCCAGCCGGGTTACCAGTGAGTGATATTATTCAGGCAGGTTGCTTGTAAACCGCCAGGTTAAAGCGGGTCGCCTGTGAATCTCCAAGTGTAAACCGTCTCAAGTAAACCGCCAAGTCCGACCGGGTCATACCGCGGGGTATATCCCCGACACTTGCTGGGTTTTTTTCGAGCTCGAGCCGGAATGATCTTGGCCGAGTGAAACCAGTGGGGACACGCTCAGTGCACCCACTGTGTGTAGTCCCCCAGACTGCGGTTGAGTGTTTTGACTCGACTGTAGTCTTAGAATCTTGTTTTGTTGTGTTGATGCAGAAATCTTGCGATTTGGGGGCCAAATTTGCAGACCTTGAGAAGAAGCAAATCCAGCTCAATCTCGACTTGCAGTTGGCTCGGGACCATCTGAAGAAGACGCAGGATGATGCGGCTAGTAACTGACGCCGACCATTTGTCGACTGACTTTTGATAAATATGCCTTGTGTTCCCTCATGTTCATCTGTCCCGTGGTGTCTTTGGTAGGTCAACTTAAAGCGGCCTTGGAGCAGAAAGATCTCGACCTGGCGGCGGTGCAGCTGGAGGCTCAAGAGAAGGTGGAACTGGCGGCGCAGAAGCTGGCTTCTGTAGGCGCGCTCAAGGCAGAGATCATCAGGCTAAGAGGCTCACTCGACGCAGCTAATCAAGAGGTGACTCGGCTGTAGAACTCCAAGACTGTCTTGAACGACAAGTACGAGGCTCTTTTCCGGAAGAGGGTTGATCTTGAGGCCTATCTGGGTGACCTTACCAAGAAATGGTACCTTGTGCTTTTAGGTATGTCCCTTTCGGCTCGGGTTAGGTTGGATCGGTCGACCCATATCTTGCTTGCTGACTCGACTTGCTGTTTTCGGTGCAGAGTTCTGTCGCAACTTTGAAGAAGAGACTGGGCGGGTCGAGCCCGGCCTAGACCCAGCCAATTCCATCGTGAAGGACGAGGTTGCCATGAACATCTTGAGGCTGGAGTCCCGCCTTACTGCGGCCACGGATTATCTGGGACGGCTGAAAGCGGTGATGGCCCGGATCGACACCGCGCTCTGGAGGGGAGTCGTGCAGGAGAACGACCTCGAGTCCCTAATGACTCGACTCAATGAGATCCCCAACCGAGTGCATGAGTGGAAGAAGTCATCTGCCCCGAGTGGAGCCGACGTGGCACTGTCCTTGGTCTGCGTGCACTACAAGGAGGTGAAGGAGAGAAGGCTTGTGGCGCACAAGGTCGCCAATACGAAGGAGCTCCAATTCCAGTCGTTCATGGAGACTTTCCTGGAAGCCGCCACCCGCATCGCCGATGGGATCGACCTGGACGAGTTTGTCGCACCCGCGAGCCCGCCTCCTCCTGAGGAATGACTTTGATACTTTTAATCCCATTTGCCTCGGAATGCCGAGTGGTCTTGTAATCGCTAAATTCTGGTGGGCCCGTGGCCCAGGTACTCTTGCCCGAATCTTGCGGGACTTTTATCTGGATTTGACCTTTTGGTTTGCGGCTCTTCTTTGATTGCATGAATCTTTGAGTCAACGTCCGCAGCTAAGCCCCTGAGTGAGAGGGTTGCTCTTCACTCGGAGTGGATGTTTGTAACTTAGGCGATTCCAAGCTACGTTGTATTTGTGGCGGAGCTCGGAAGACGGAGCCACATTATACTTATGACGCAGCTCGGACGACCGCAGCTAAGCCCCCGATTGAGAGGGTTGCCCTTCACTTGGAGTAAGCGTTTAAAACTTAGGCGAGTCACGGGGTCGCAGCTAGGCCCCCGAGTGAGAGGGTTGCTCTTCACTCGGAGTGGATATTTGTAACTTAGGTGATTCCAAGCTACGTTGTATTTGTGGCGGAGCTCGGAAGACGGAGCCACATTATACTTATGACGCAGCTCGGAGGACCGCAGCTAAGCCCCCGAGTGAGAGGATTGCTCTTCACACGGAGTAAGCGTTTGAAACTTAGGCGAGTCACGGGGTCGCAGCTAAGCCCCGAGTGAGAGGGTTGCTCTTCACTCGGAGTGGATGTTCGTAACTTAGGCGATTCCAAGCTACGTTGTATTTGTGGCGGAGCTCGGAAGACAGAGCCACATTATACTTATGGCGCAGCTCGGAGGACCGCAGCTAAGCCCCCAAGTGAGAGGGTTGCTCTTCACTCGGAGTAAGCGTTTGGAACTTAGGCGAGTCACGGGGTCGCAGCTAAGCCTCCGAGTGAGAGGGTTGCTCTTCACTCGGAGTGGATGTTTGTAACTTAGGCGATTCCAAGCTACGTTGTATTTGTGGCGGAGCTCGGAAGACAAAGCCACATTATACTTATGACGTAGCTCGGAGGGCTGTAGCTAAGCCCCCGAGTGAGAGGGTTGCTCTTCACTCGGAGTAGATGTTTGTAACTTAGGCGATTC
>LR738714.1:656355328-656432096 GCA_902687465.1 Secale cereale | reverse complement strand
AGCACCTACGCGCCACCGTCTCTTCCCTCTCTGTAAGCCCCCCACCCCTCCCCCCACCCCTCCTCTATCTCAATATTTTAGAGCAAAGAAATTAGTTTAGAGCAAAAGATGTTAAGTAGTAGATGTTAGAGAAAAAATTATTTTAGAGCAAAAATTTTGGTTTACAGCAAAAGTTAGTTAGGGCAGTAGGGTTTAATTAGGGTTTTTGTTTTCATAGATATTTTTTTAAATGAAGAAAATGTTGTAGCAGTGCTGCTGGTAGTATATAGTGATACTAGTAGATGTTAATTAGGTTAGGGTAGTAGTGGTATTAGTAGATGTTAATTAGATATTTTTTAGTTAGGGCAGTAGGGTTTTGCTAGGTTAATTAGGTTAGTAGTGCTGCTAGTAGTAGTGGTACAGTAGGTTAATTTGGTGAAGTTAAATGAATAACCTAAATGAATGAAATTAGTAGTTAACTGAATTTTTTTCATTTCATCATTATAGAGCACTAAAGTTAACTGAATTTTATTCTATTAGTAGTTAAATGAATTTTCTTCTACACTTAGTTTTTGAATTAGCTTGTGAAATTTGGACATGTATATTTGGACAGGCGGTTGCTCGTGTATATTTGGACATGTGTTGTGGTGTCGAAAATGGATATTTGAACACTGTTTCCAGGGAATGAAGCCGAGTGGCCTATGTTTTGCCGGAATGTTGATTCATTTCCGTTCCGACAAATTTCTGGTGCTCGATTTGTCTACTTTTTAGCAAAGGTCATGCCGAAATTTTCCGAGTATTTCGGCATGACTTGTGCTACAAACTAGGACATATCGAGTGCCCGGAAATTTCCGCACAAGGAAGGAGTCAACGTTCCTACAAAACATAGGCCTTTTTTATGTCATTATTCATTTTATTAGGTCCAGAATTAATTGACTAGATTTAATCGTAGGAAACATGGATAGCAACGATGAAGGACAGGGTTCTGGTGATTGCGACAACGTCTACCTGGCGGTAGATGAATTTTTGAGGGAAGTCGACGATCAACGATTGATGTTGGTGGGCCCACCTGTCACATCGAAGACTAAGACCGACATCGAGACCGGCGCTGAGACTGAGACTGGCATCAAGACCGGCGCTGAGACTGATACCGGCGCCGAGACTGAGACCAGCACCGAGACTAGCGGAGCCGGTATAGAACCAAAAGCAAAGAGGCAACGACGCATAAACGAGCTCGGGACTACTAGACTGGTGGTCACGGAGGTGGACGACGGCATTTTTGAGCCAAAAGCGCCTGCGAAAGCGCGCGTGTGCTACGGCAATCAAACAGGGTGCATCGTACAGAGAACCGCCACCATCAACGATGAGAAACTACAGAAGATAGATAATATGAGGCCCTCCCTCCTAAACAAGCTGCACCAGATATTCTTGTTCCCGGGCCGAAATGAAAAGGATTATAAAAATCCAGATAAAGACCCAGCAATGAAGAAGATAAACAAACACGCCATGACCAAATTTAGCGATGCGTTCGCCGCATGGAAAGTAAGGGTGAAACATCGGATCGTCAAGAAAAAGGAACCCTACTCCGAGATTGTAAAGGATAATCCGACAATCACAGAAAAGCAGTTTCAAATATTCACGGCGGCTTGCGAGGCCAAAGTTGCCAAAAAGAAGTTGAGGCACATGAAGGGGCTTCAAGAGAGGAACATGGGGTCCCACCACCTCGGAAGTCGTGGTTACAGCGGGAAGAGGTCCATATGGGCCAAGGAGGACGCGGAACGCGAAAGTCTGAGCATCCCAGACCCCATGGCGGACTTCACCGTCCCACAGGAGCGTGACGTCCTCAGGGCCCGGCACCATAGGGACCCAGTCAAGAAGGTTTTCGAGATGGACCCGGTCACGACGGAGTTCATGAGACTACTGGTAATTTTAGTTTCTGATCAATTCGACTGCACGTTTTGTCATATTTGTAAATAATCCTTGTTCCTTTTGTAGAGAGAGCAGCACAGGATTGCGGCCGAAAGCGACTTGCCGTTTGAGGCGTTGGCAAGGCCCAAGTGGAACACCCCATTCAACTGGGCGTTGAACATATTGAAAGGACTCCTAGTGGAGACTCAGCCGTCATATGGACGCGTGCACGGTGTCGGAGATGGCGCCATGTGGAAGAAGTACTACCGTGAGACCACGGAGGAGAGAAAGGAAAGACGGAGGTTAATTGAAGAAAACATCGACAAGAAGGTTGAGATTGTGGTTGAGAAGAAATCAGCTAAGACAGTCGCAACAGCGGTAGCTGCCACAAAATAGGCGATTGCAGATTTGTCTGGTGGCTTGGTTCTGACCGTTGTCCGTTGGAGCAGGCAAAATCCAGAAAAAAATGCAGCGACTTTCCCCTTGCTGACTACTTCGGGAGTAGCTCGTCTAGCGTCGCACCAGCACCTGCACCTACTCCTGCACCGGCTCCCGATCCTGCTCATAGCAGCCCGTCCTCCATCTCGGACATGCTCGACGATGCTTTGTCTTTGGCTGAGCTCGACGCCCTCACGGTATCTGTCACACCGGCCCTCTTCAATAAATCTATAATCTCTCGTTTTCGTTGCCTTTTCAGATGTCTCACGTCGCAGACATGTCTTTGTAGGACGACGTAACCCCGTGCACCATATTGTACACCATCGGCGACCAGAAGGTGGATGTGGGGAAGCCGAAGATAATGAAGCCGAAAGAACCATTGTTCCATGGCCGACCGATCCCCCCGGACATCTTCAAGGTTTCCGTGGCCAGTGTCGAACCGGGCCATGAGAATTTGGCTCCTCTAGTACTAGGGGGATGATGACGAGACCCCGCGGCAGCTTGGTGGTTGCAATGGGTGGGTCATGTTGTGGCCAAACAGTCTGCTTCGTCTGGAGGTGGCCAGGAGCACACCCATGAGCACGCAGTTAGGTATGAACATAAACACCCCACCTACCCAATTAGCATCGGCTGTCGTGCTGGGTGATAGCGGATGGGGTGAGGAAGAGGCTCCATTAGTCGCTTATGACGTTACCATAGATGAGGATGAGGATGACGATGACACTTAATAGTATCTCAATACTGGAGCCTACTCAGGGTTTGAGCGTCATGAGTCGGTGCCTGAATTGCCGCCTCCGAAGGCTGAACATATTATAGACGACCTTCCGGTAGCAAAGAAGCATAGGAAGAGACCGAGGAAAGGCAAAAAAAGCTGCTTCTATGATCTAGCCGCCTCAGCAGCCTCGGGTTCATGACTGTATACCTATCCCTGGTGCAGCAAAATGGCATATCGCCGGTGAACCAATCCTACCTAAAGCAGCGCTAGGGGCCAGATTCGGCGTTCTAAGGAGACTTCATGAAGATGTGATGCGGATAGAGAAAGGCCTCATCGCCTTGAAATATCCAGGATACCCACTCTACATGGTTAACGTGCCGCGGAAATTGTCGTACGTTGACACATTCCCCGCGGAGAAGTTCTTCCTTCAATTCGATTACATCTTCGACATGTTTCACATGAAGAAGCTGGATTTTACGTTTGTCCGCCTTTATGCCTTGCACATGAACTACCTCATCGGGGTTGAGCAGATACCAAATATCTGTGTCGTTGACCCATACTTCATGCACGAGGGATTCTTGGGAGTCTGCGCAAAGCACCGTGAATACACGAGGGACTACATCGCCAGTTTCATGCTCACCAATATGGACAAGGAGGTGATTCTCGTGCCTTATCATCCCCTGTAAGTCATCCGCGCGGATATCCTTCCTTTGATTTCAATCATTCATTTGCATGGTGGATGCTAATTAATTTGAGGTGTACTTATTTTGCGCAGCGGCGGGCGCGCCGTCCTCATCATCCTCTACCCCCGATACTCCCACACTTTTTTACTTGGACTCGTCGAAGAACATTATCAAAAAGGATTACACCCACATCAAGTCTGTTCTCAACAGTGCTATGTTTTACTACGGCGCACGTGGTGGAGAGGTCAAGGACAAGAAGAAAAGGGACGGCAGGCCCGCCTTCGGCCATAAGACCAACTTCTGCTGCATCCAGAAACCCAGATATTCTCTTAATGATGGATTCTATGGCCTACACCACATGCTGGAGTACAGATGGGATCATCAGAACCTTCGCAAGTCACCTACATCCGGTGATGCCCATATTCTGCAATGGGCAAAGAACTTAGGAGATATCGAGGATCATCGACTTCGAGCTGAGTTCTATCACATCCAACGTGAACTTGCCCAAATCATCATGAAAGAGGTCGTCGAAAAAACAGGGATGTTCTACGAAGAAGGACAAATGTCGGGGCAAGACGTCCAAACACGCGTAGCCGCTCAGCGTCTCGACCTGAAGCCTTTCACTAAGCTCGGGGACTATCTCCCTGACTTGGATGGATGGCACGACATGTTGGAGTGATTCTTGATATATGACAATGTGTCCATTCAGTCCATACTTTTTGTATGACAAAACTTTGAGTTACGCACGACGAAACTTTATTTGTGATGTAATTAAACCATCCTCCTCGACTAGCGAAGATCACTCTAGTTAGGGCATTTTGGGTACGATGAACTTTGTTATTTATGCTTATGATATGTTGCTTCTATTTTTGCCAAGTCTGTCTCTTTCTGTTGCTCAACAATATATGTTGCATATAATTGACTCGTGTGACGATGCAGGTGCATAGATCATCGATGGCGAAGAAGTGCTATGCCAGGAGTATACGGCGAGTGGCCGGACTGTCAGGCCCAGGTGTACCGTTTTCTGGTTTTCGAGCGACAGCCAGTAGTTAGTTTAGGTTCATGCTAATGCAAGAGAGGGATACGAACTCATGTACTGCATAGTTCCGCTCTCACTCATAGCGATAGCTCTTCTCGCGTATATCATTGTTTAGATGGATGACGATGTAGTTGCAAGTAATCAAGACTTGTATCGCTATTTTCGAGATGATGATGAGAGACCACTTTGTGTTGGATGATAATTATGATGATGACATGATTTGATGAGACTATTTGTATGTATATGCTATGATTACACTTGTATGTATATGATATGCTAAAGATTATTGTATAAGGCATGTTCAAATACAAAACAAATATGCAGAAAAAAAACAGAAACTAATAAAACTAGCAATAGCGAGGAGTATAAAGTTAGCAGTAGCGCTCCCTTACCAGTAGCCGTCCTGGTAAAAAGCGCTACAGATATTAGCAGCAGCGTGTTTCAATAAAGCCCGCTACTGCTAGCCATGTATAGCAGTAGCGTGGGATGACACGCGCTACTACTACATGTTAGTTGTAGCGCCTTATCAGTAGCGCGGTTGCCCATGCTATTGCTAGGTTTTTCCCTAGTAGTGGATGACTGCTACTTCTCGAGCTTGCGTTGTATTCCCTCGAAGAGGAAAGGGTGATGCAGCACAGTAGCGTAAGTATTTCCCTCAGTTTTTGAGAATCAAGGTATCAATCTAGTAGGAGACCACGCGTGAGTCCATCGCACCTGCACAAACAAATAAGAACTTCGCAGCCAACGCGATAAGGGGTTGTCAATCCCTTTACGGTCACTTACGAAAGTGAGATCTGATAGATATGATAGTTTGATATTTTTGGTATTTTTGGATATAAGAACAGAAAGTAAAAACAGCAAAGTAAAGTAGATTGTAGATTGATATGTTGAGAATAGACCCGGGGGCCATAGGTTTCACTAGTGGCTTCTCTCATGATAGCAGAATTCTACGGTGGGTGAACAAATTATTGTCGAGCAATTGATAGAAAAGCGAATAATTATGAGAATATCTAGGCATGATCATTATATATAGGCATCGCGTCCGTGACAAGTAGACCGAAACGATTTTGCATCTATTGCTATTACTCCACACATCGACCGCTATCTAGCATGCATCTAGAGTACTAAGTTCAAAAGAACAGAGTAACGCCTTAACCAAGATGACATGATGTAGAGGGATAAACTCAAGCAATATGATATAAACCCCATCTTTTTGTCCTCGATGGCAACAATAATATACGTGCCTTGCTGCCCATGCTCTCACTGGGAAGGGACACCGCAAGATTGAACCCAAAGCCAAGCACTTCTCCCATTGCAAGAACTATTGATCTAGTAGGCCAAACCGAACCGATAATTCGAAGAGACTTGCAAGGATATAATAATCATACATAATTCAGAAAAGAACCAAATATTTATCATAGACAATCTTGATCATAAACCCACAATTCATTGGATCTCGACAAACACACCGCAAAAAGATTACATCGAATAGATCTCCTCGAAGACCGAGGAGAACTTGGTATTGAGATCCAAAGAGAAAGAAGAAGTCATCTAGGTACTAACTATGGACCCGAAGGTCTGTGGTAAATGATACCTCTTGAGCTTGCGTTGTATTCCCTCGAAGAGGAAAGGGAGATGCAGCATAGTAGCGTAAGTATTTCCCTCAGTTTTTGAGAACCAAGGTATCAATCCAGTAGGAGACCACGCGCTAGTCCCTCGCACCTGCACAAACAAATAAGAACTTCGCAGCCAACATGATAAGGGGTTGTCAATCCCTTTATGGTCACTTACGATACTGAGATTTGATAGAGATGATAGTTTATATTTTTGGTATTTTTGGTTTAATAAAACAGCAAATAAACAATGGCAAAAGAAATTAACAGGAAAGTAATATGATAGAGATAGACCCGGGGGCCATAGTTTTCTCTAGTGGCTTCTCTCATGATAGCGATATTCTACGGTGGGTAAACAAATTACTATCGAGAAATTGATAGAAAAGCGAATAATTATGAGACTATCTAGGCATGATCATTGTATATAGGCATCACGTCTGAGACAAGTAGACCGACTCCTGCCTGCACCTACTTCTATTACTCCACACATCGACCGCTATCCAGCGTGCATCTAGTGTATTGAGTTCATACGAACAGACTAACGCCTTAAGCAAGATGACATGATGTAGAGGGATAAACTCAAGCAATATGATGAAAACCCCATCTTTTTATCCTCGATGGCAACAATACAATACGTGCCATGCTGCCCCTACTGTCACTGGGAAAGGACACCGCAAGATTGAACCCAAAGCCAAGCACTTCTCCCATTGCAAGAACTATAGATCTAGTGGGCCAAACCGAACCAATAATTCGAAGAGACTTGCAAGGATATTATGAGCACAAATAAAAAGTTCAGAGAAGAACCAAATATCTTTCATAGATAACCTTGATCATAAACTCACAATTCATCGGATCTCGGCAAACACACCGCAAAAAGAGATTACATCGAAGGAGAACTTTGTATTGAGATCCGGAGAGAGAGAGAAGAAGCCATCTAGATACTAGCTATGGACCCGAAGGTCAATGGTAAACTACTCACAACTCATGGTGAGGGTGATGATGATGATGATGAAGGCCTCCGTGATGGATCCCCCTCCCGGAACAGGCTCCAAGATGGGATCTCCACGGGAACAGCAGCTACGGTGGTGGGATTAGTGTTTTCTCTCTGTGTATGGAGTTTCTAGGGTACGTAGGCATATATAGGAGGAAGAGGGGCACCAGGGGCCACCGGGCCTGCCCTCGAGGCAGGGGGCACGCCCTGGGAAGGGGGTGCGCCCCCCACCCTCGAGTGTGGGCCCCTGTCCTCTGGCTTGGCCCCGAATTTTATCTCGCGTGATTTTATCCAAAAATATCTCCTGCGAAGGTTTCATTCCGTTTGGACTCCATTTGATGTTCCTTTTCTGGAAAACCCTGAAATAGGCAAAAAAAACAGCAATCTGGACTGGGCCCTTGGGTTAGTAGGTTAGTCCCAAAAATGATATAAAAATGAATGATAAAGCCCATTAAACATCTAAGACTTCATAATTAATATCATGGAACAATCAAAAATTATAGATACGTTGGAGACGTATCAAGCATCCCCAAGCTTAATTCCTGCTCGTCCTCGAGTAGATAAATGATAAAAGAAAGAATTTTTGATGTGGAATGCTAACCAATATAGTTTTTCAATGTAATTCTTTTAATTGTGGCATGAATGTTCAGATCTAAATGATTCAAGATAAAAGTCTATATTGACATAAGAAATAACAATACTTCAAGCAATACTAACAAAGCAATCACGTCTTCTCAAAATACTATGGCTAAAGAAAGTTATCCCTACAAAATCATATAGTGTTGGCTATGCTCCCTCGTTATCACACTAAATATTCATATCATGCACAACCCCGATTTCAGCCAAGCATTAGTTTTCATGCTCTATCTTTTTAGACCTTTCAACTTTCACGCAATACATGAGCGTGAGCCATGGACATAGCACTATGGGTGGAATAGAGGTGGTTGTGGTGAAGACAAAAAGAGGGACATAGTCTCACATCGACTAGGCGTATCAACGGGCTATGGAGATGCCAATCAATAGATATCAATGTGAGTGAGTAGGGATTGCCATGCAACGGATGCACTAGAGCTAAATATGAATGAAAGCTCAACAAAAGAAACTAGCGGGTGTGCATCCAACTTGCTTGCTCACGAAGACCTAGGGCATTTGAGGAAGCCCATCGTTGGAATATACAAGCCAAGTTCTATAATGAAAATTCCCACTAGTATATGAAAGTGACTAAGCATGAGACTCTCTACAATGAAGATCATGGTGCTACTTTGAAGCACAAGTGTGGAAAAAGATAGTAGCATTGTCCCTTCTCTCTTTTCTCTCATTTTTTTGGAGGGGCTTTCTCATTTTTTTTTATTAGCCCCTCTCTATATGTTTTTTGGCCATCTCTTTTTTTATTGGCCTTTCCTCACAAGGGACAATGCTCTAGTAATGATGATCATCACACTTTTTATTACAACTCGATATTACAACTCGATACTACAACAAGTATGACTCTACATGAATGCCTCCGGCAGTGTACCGGCATAAGAAATGAATCATGTGTGACATGTATGAAAAATTATGCATGGTGGCTTTGCCACAACTACTATGTCAACTACATGATCATGCATGGAACTATGACAATATGATGCGTGTCATATGAACGGAACGGTGGAAAGTTGCATGGAAATATATCTCAGAATGGCTATGGAAATGCCATGATAGGTAGGTATGGTGGCTATTTTGAGGAACAATATGGTGGCTATTTTGAGGAAGGATATATAGTGGGTTTTATGGCACCGATGAAAGTTGCGCGGTACAAGAGAGGCTAGCAATGGTGGAAGGGTGACAGTGCGTATAATCCATGGACTCAACATTAGTCATAAGAACTCATATACTTATTGCAAAAATCTATGAGTCATCAAAACAAAGCAATGAACGCATGCCCCTAGGGGGGAGGTTGGTAGGAGTTAACCATCGCGCGCCCCCGACCTCCACACAAACGTTGACACTCTACAAATGCCTCATGTTTTAACTTAGTCACACAACGGTTCACCATACGTGCATGCTACGGGAATCACTAACCTTAACACAAATATTTCTCAATTTCATAATTACTCCACTATCATGACTCTAATATCACTATCCTCATGTCTCAAAACGTTTATCAAGGATCCAACATCTCTTTCTACTCAATGCACTTGGTGTGAAATTTTTTACTACATTGACATTGGATGTTTATCATGTGAAGACTAGTTTCTTTAGCCTAAACACTTTACCATGCTGTTTTAATAGACTCTCAAATAGATCTAAGTGAAGCATGAGAGTTCAACAATTTCTACAAAATATTACCACCATCGTGCTCTAAAAGATATAAGTGAAGCACTAGAGCAAAAACTATTCAACTCAGAAGATATAAGTGAAGCATATAGAGTGTTCTAACAATTTCTAGGGCATATTTAACTCTCTAAAATAGGTGTGTCCAGCAAGGATGATTGTGGCAAACTAACAAGCAAATACTCAAATTATACAAGACGCTCCAAGCAAAAACACATAACATGTTGTGAATAAAAATATAGCTCCGAGTATAGTTACCGATGGATGAAGACGAAAGAGGGGATGCCTTCCCGGGGCATCCCCAAGCTTAGGATTTTGATTATCTTGAATTTACTTGGGGTGCCACGGTCATGCGCAAGCTTAGGCCTTTGCTACTCCTTGTTCCATAGTCCATCAAAGCCAATACTCAAAACTTGAAAACTTCACAACACAAAACTTAGACAAAAATTCTCGTGAGCTCCATTAGTAAGAGAAAGAAAACCACCACTCAAAGGTACAGCAAGGAATTCATTCATTATTTATATTGGTGTTAAACCTACTGTACTCCAAGTTCTCTATGGTTCATATCCTCCGGTATTACTCATAGATGCATCGGAATAAGCAAACAACACACGAAAAACAGAATCTGTCAAAAACAGAACAGTCTGTAGTAATCTGCTTGGTTCGCCTACTTCTGGAACTCCAAAAACTTCAAACTAAATTGCTAAATTTTCGAAATTTGTCTACCAATCAGCAGCAAAAAGAATCAACTAAAAATCACGCTTCAGTAAAATCTGAAGACTACTTTAGCGAGCGCTAACAATTCTGTTTTTCACAGCAAGATCATATAAACTTCACACAAGTCTTACCAAAGGTTCTACTTGGCACAAACACTAAACAAAACATGAAAACACATCTAATCAGAGGCTAGATGCAATATTTATTCCCTAACAGCAACAAAAACAAAAAAACAAAAATTGGGTTGCCTCCGAACAAGCTCTTTCTTTATAGTCATTAAGATAGGCTTGAGAATTCAATGATGCTCACAAGAAAGACAAGGATTGAAGCACAAAGAGAGCATCATAAGACATGTGACAAACACATCTAAGTCTAATATACTTCATATCCATAGGCATCTTATAGGAAAACAAATTACCAAGACAAGCAAGATCTAGCATATGCAAGGAAGGAGAAAGAAACAATAGCAGTCTCAACATAACGAGAGGTAATTTAGTAACATGAAAATTTCTACAACCATATTTCCCTCTCTCATAATAATTGCATGTAGGATCATGATCAAATTCAACAAAATAGCTATCACATAACATATTCTTAACACGGTCTACATGCATGCAAAGTTGACACTCTTCCAAAATAGTGGGATTAACATTAACTAAAGTCATGACCTCTCCAAACCCACTTTTATCAAAAAAAATCATAAGGTTGAACATTCTCCAAGTATGTGGGATCGAAATTTGACACTCTTCCAAACCCACTTTCAATATTAATGCAAACATTATTATCAATCTTATATTCATCATGGGGATTAAATAAATTTTCTAGATCATAAGAAGAATCACCCCAATCATGCTCATTGTAACAAATAGCAGACATAGCAAAACTAGCGTCCCCAAGCTTAGGGTTTTGCATATTATTAGCACAATTGACATCAATAGAATTTACAATAGCATCATTGCAATCATGCTTTTTATTTAACAAGATATCATGAATTACTTTTTCTTTTAACAATTCCTCACAATTTTCAGATTCATGAATTTCAAGCAAAACCCCATAAAGATAATCTAGTGCACGCAGCTCACTAGCAATAGGTTCAACATAATTGGATCTCTTAAAGAGATTAGCAAGTGGATGAGGATCCATACTTTAGCAAGCAAAGATGCAAGCTAATTGAGGGCACATAGCAGCACAAGCAAACAAGAGGAAAGCGAACGAGAAACACATGGTGGAAGAAGGGCGAATAAAACGGCTAAGGTGAAGTGGGGGAGAGGACGAGAGGCAAATAAATGTAATGCGAAGGATAAGGGTTTGTGATAGGTACTTGGTATATGACCTTTGCGTAAGCCTCCCCGGCAACGGCGCCAGAAATTCTTCTTGCTACCTCTTGAGCTTGTGTTGTATTCCCTTGAAGAGGAAAGGGAGATGCAGCACAGTAGCGTAAGTATTTCCCTCAGTTTTTGAGAACCAAGGTATCAATCCAGTAGGAGACCACGCGCTAGTCCCTCACGCGTGCAGAAACAAATAAGAACTTCGCAGCCAACGCGATAAGGGGTTGTCAATCCCTTTACGGTCACTTACGATAGTGAGATCTGATAGAGATGATAGTTTATATTTTTGGTATTTTTGGTTTAATAAAACAGCAAATAAACAACGGCAAAAGAAATTAACGGGAAAGTAATATGATAAAGATAGACTCGGGGGGGCATAGTTTTCTCTAGTGGCTTCTCTAATGAAGACCGAAGAGAACTTTGTATTGAGATCCGGAGAGAGAGAAGAACCATCTAGATACTAGCTATGGACACGAAGGTCTATGGTAAACTACTCACAACTCATGGTGAGGGCAATGATGATGATGATGAAGGCCTCCGTGATGGATCCCCCTCCCGGAACAGGCTCCAAGATGGGATCTCCACGGGAACAGCAGCTACGGCGGTGGAATTAGGGCTTTCTCTCTGCGTATGGATTTTCTGGGATCTCCACGGGAACAGCAGCTACGGCGGAGGAAGAGGGGCACCAGGGGCCACCGGGCCTGCCCTCGAGGCAGGGAGGCGCGCCCTGGGAAGGGGGGCACGCCCCCCACCCTCGAGGGTGGGCCCCCTGTCCTCTGGCTTGGCCCCGAAGTTTATCTCGCGTGATTTTCTCCAATAATATCTCCTGCGAAGGTTTCATTCCGTTTGGACTCCGTTTGATATTCCTTTTCTGCAAAACCCTGAAATAGGCAAAAAAACAGCAATCTGGACTGGGCCCTTGGGTTAGTAGGTTAGTCCCAAAAATGATATAAAAGTGAATGATAAAGCCCATTAAACATCTAAGACTTCATAAATAATAGCATGGAACAATCAAAAATTATAGATACGTTGGAGACGTATTAGTAAACTACTCACAACTCATGGTGAGGCGATGGTGTTGATGTAGAAGCACTCCGTGGAAGATCCCCCATCCGGCGGAGCTCCCGAACAGGCCCCAAGATGGGATCTCACAGGAATAGAAGGTTGCGGCGGTGGAATTAGGGTTTTCTCTGTTGCCTCAATGTTTTCAGGGTACATGGGTATATATAGGAGGAAGGAGGGCTCCGGGGGAGCAACGTGGGGCCCACGAGGCAGGGGGCGCGCCTAGGGGGAGTGGGCGCGCCCTCCCACCCTCGTGGACGCCACGTATGCCCTATTCCGTGGTTCTCAAGTCTCCCGTGAAGATATCGCTCCAAAAATATCTCTCCCGAATGTTTCATTCCGTTTGGACTCCGTTTGATATTCCTTTTCTGCAACACCCTGAAATATGCAAAAACAGTAATCCTTTTCTGCAAAACCCTGAAAGTTGACACTCTTCCAAAATAGTGGGATTAACATTAACTAAAGTCATGACCTCTCCAAACCCACTTCGATCAAAAATGGCATAAGATTGAACATTCTCCAAATATGTGGGATCTAAAATTGACACTCTTCCAAACCCACTTTCAATATTATTGCAAACATTATTATCAATCTCATATTCATCGTGAGGTTTAAATAATTTTTCAAGATCGTAAGGAGCATCACCCCAATCATGATCATTGCAACAAGTAGTGGACATAGCAATACTAGCATCCCCAAGCTTAGGGTTTTGCATATCATTAACACAATTGACATTAATAGGATTTATAATAACATCATTGCAATCATGCTTTTTATTTAAGGAGCTATCGTGGATCACTTTTCTTTTAACAATTCCACACAATTTTCAGATTCATGAATTTCAAGCAAAACCTCATAAAGATAATCTAGTGCACTCAACTCACTAGCAATAGGTTCAACATAATTGGATCTCTTAAAAAGATTAGCAAGTGGACGAGGATCCATAATTTAGCAAGCGAAGATGCAAGCTAATAGAGGGCACATAGCAACACAAGCAAACAAAAAGGCGAACAGAAAAAGGGCAAATAAAACGGCAAAGGTGAAGTGGGGGAGAGGAAAACGAGAGGCAAAAAATGTAATGCAAAGGATAATGGTTTGTGATAGGTACTTGGTATATGACTTTTGCGTAAGCCTCCCCAGCAACGGCAGAGACATTCTTCTTGCTACTTCTCGAGCTTGCGTTGTATTCCCTCGAAGAGGAAAGGCTGATGCAGCACAATAGCATAAGTATTTCCCTCAGTTTTTGAGAACCAAGTTATCAATCCAGTAGGAGACCATGCGCGAGTCTCGCACCTGCACAAACAAATAAGAACTTCGCAACCAACGCGATAAGGGGTTGTCAATCCCTTTACGGTCACTTACGAAAGTGAGATCTGATAGATATGATAGTTTGATATTTTTGGTATTTTTGGATATAAGAACAGAAAGTAAAAAACAGCAAAGTAAAGTAGATTGTAGATTGATATGTTGATAATAGACCCAGGGGCCATAGGTTTCACTGGTGGCTTCTCTCATGATAGCAGAATTCTATGGTGGGTGAACAAATTACTGTCGAGCAATTGATAGAAAAGAGAATAATTATGAGAATATCTAGGCATGATCATTATATATAGGCATCACGTCCGTGACAAGTAAACCGAAACAATTTTGCATCTACTACTATTACTCCACACATCGACCGCTATCCAGCATGCATCTAGAGTATTAAGATCAAAAGAACAGAGTAACGCCTTAAGCAAGATGACATGATGTAGAGGGATGAACTCAAGCAATATAATATAACCCCTCATCTTTTTATCCTCGATGGCAAAAATGCTATACGTGCCTTGCTGTCCCTGCTGTGACAGGGAAGGGACACCGCAAGATTGAACCCAAATCCAAGCACTTCTCCCATTGCAAGAACTATAGATCTAGTAGGCCAAACCAAACCGATAATACGAAGAGACTTGCAAGGATATTATAATCATACATAAAAGAATTCAGAAAAGAACCAAATATTTCTCATAGATAATCTTGATCATAAATCCACAATTCATCGGATCTCGACAAACACACCGCAAAAAGATTACATCGAATAGATCTCCTCGAAGACCGAGGAGAACTTGGTATTGAGATCCAAATAGAGAGAAGAAACCATCTAGGTACTAACTATGGACCCGAAGGTCTGTGGTAAACTAGTCACAACTCATGGTGAGGCAATGGTGTTGATGTAGAAGCACTCCGTGGAAGATCCCCCCTCCGGTGAGCTCCGGAACAGGCCCCAAGATGGTATCTCACGGGAACAGAAGGTTGCGGCAGTGGAATTAGGGTTTTCTCTGGTGCTTCGATGTTTTCAGGGTACATGGGTATATATAGGAGGAAGTAGGGCACCGGGGGAGCAATATGGGGCCCACAAGGCAGGGGGTGCGCCCAGGGGGAGGGGGCGTGCCCCCCACCCTCGTGGACACCACGTATGCCCTATTCCGTGGTTCTCAAGTCTCCCGTGAAGATATCTCTCCAAAAATATCTCTCCCGAAGGTTTCATTCCGTTTGGACTCCGTTTGTTATTCCTTTTGTGCAAAACCCTGAAAGAGGCAAAAAAACAGCAATCTGGACTGGGCCTTTGGGTTAATAGGTTAGTCCCATAAATAATATAAAAGTGTATAATAAAGCCCATTAAACATCCAAAATATCATATATATAATAGCATGGAACAATAAAAAATTATAGAGACGTTGGAGACGTTGAAAGGATCGAGATGGACCTAGAGGAGGGGTGAATAGGTACAATTACAAATTTTAATTGTTACTTAGCAATTTTAGGCAATAGTGCGGAATATGAAAGTGAGCCTAACAATTGCAAGTAAGATGCTTAACAAGCTAAGCAAGCAACACGAGTAGGTAGATAAGGTAACACAATAAGATATAAGTAAGAACTTAGAGAACAAGTAACCACAAGTAGAAAGTTAAGGTTAGGAATAACCGAAACTTCGAGAGACGAGGATGTATGCCGATATTCACTTCCTTGGAGGGAGGCTACGTCACCGTTTAGAGAGGTGGGAGTTACCTCGAAGGCACACCAACGCCACGAAGGCTCACCCTATTCTCTCTTTGAGATATCACCACGAAGGCAATTCCCAACCACTAGTGGTAGGCCTTTAGGTGACCTCCAAACCCTCACAAACTTTTCGGGGGTAATCACAGAGTTTGATTCCTCTCCGAAAGACTCCTACCGCCTAGGAGTCTCCAACCTCCAAGAGTAACAAGAACGATGGGGAAAAGCTCAAGACTTGCTCAAATCACAAATTCCTTTGGTGCTAAGAAGGGGAAGGAGTGGATCTATCACTTGATTGGACAACTTCTCACAAATGCTCTCAAATCCCTTGGGGATCTAAGATTTGGTGTGGAGGAGTGAGAGATAGTGAAAATGTGTTCTAGGGTTTGTTCAAAGTGAATGGTCAACACCTCTCCCGTGGGGAAGAAGGGCTATATATAGTTAGAGCAAGAATATGGCCGTTGTAGTGTAAGTGAGTGGGCAGCCCGGACATCCGGGCAAGAAGCCGGACATCCGTCCTGGTAAGATACGAAGAACAGAAACAGAGTCAGACTAGAAAACAGAGGGGTCAGACATCCGGGGGTCAAGCTCAGACATCCGGCATGTCTGGAAGGCCCGGATATCCGGCAGATGGCCGGACATCCGGCGTGATCACAACACATGACAGAACCTCTGCGTTCTTCAGGTAGTGGAGGCCGGACATCTGGGATATGGCCCGGACATCCGGCGTATCAGGAAGGCCCAGACATCCGGGGAGAAACCCGGACATCCGACGTGCAGCACAGCACATAAGTGCTCTCTGGATGGCTATGCCCGGATATCCGGCGTGTGGCCCGGACATCTGGCTAGAGGCCCGGACATCCGGCTTGAAGCCCGGACATCCGGCAGCCAGGAGACAAAACCTATGAATGTTGAGTATGTGTAGTATGGAAAGAAAGTTTGTGGCATGAGCAAGCCTTTAACTACCCTATCGATCCCCTCTTAATAGTGTGTGATCCTATACTCAAGAAGACAAATATGAAATCACTTTTTATGCTTCATCCTTGAGTAAAATCACTTTGTATGCTCTTGATCCACACACCTAGATGAACCGGGGAATAACACCTGAGATTTACTTAGCAGCCATTGTTAGTCCCCTACATGTATATTGTCATCAACATCAAAACATGATGTAAGGACATGATTGCTCTTTCAATCTCCCCCTTTTTGTTTGTTGATGACAACCATACATGTAGTATCAAAGATACAATACCTAGTCTCATCATTGACAAATATGAGAGCAAAAAGTACAAAGTATGTAGATGTTTCTAGTTGCTTTTAGCTCCCCGTCATTGTGAGCATGAGATGAATATGTTAGGATACACAATACATAGACTAAAAACATTTCATAGCCACAAGATAATAAAATAGTTCCTACATGATCAAGATCAAATGTCATAGGTAGCAATATTTAACAATAATAGTGGCAAACACAACTAGCCAACACATCATATCATGACCCAACTAAGATAACAATAATAGTGGCAAACACAACTAGCCAACACATCATATCATGACCCAACTAAGATACTACTTCTCCCCCTTTGACAGCAACAAGTAAAAAGGGGCGAGGAACAAAGTGGACTCAGTCACTCCTGGCGGATGTCATCATCATCAATAAGGAATTCAGGGTACTTGTCACGAGATGGGAAACCGAAGGTGGAGGTGGATGGAGCCGCGGGAAGAGGATCATCATCACTCACGGGGCTCCCACGGTCACGAAGACGCTGCTTGAGCTGATTCTTGGAGATTATGAGGCGCTTCTGAACATCATGATTCTGTTGACAGCTGAAGGTGATTGCTTTCATGAGAGCAGACTGAGCCTTGCCGAAGAACGAGGCAAGGCGTCCACGAGGAGTAGACGAGGAAGATGGAACAGATGAACCACTGGGCTGAGTAGGAGCAGTTGGTTTCCCACCAGTAGACCTCCTAGGCTGAGTAGGAGCAGGAGCCGCCACGCGCATGTGAGGAGGAGGCTTCCAAATGGAGTGCACATCAGTCTTAACCACCTCAAAGGGAGCAGTGTGATCAATCAAAGCCTGAATAAATGGAGCATGAGGGAACTGGCGTGTCTGAATGAAACTGCAAAGACGGATCTCATGCCAAATGAAATTGCCAGTGTCCAGAGGCTCAGTGGGGTTGTCATGCATACGAATCATCAAGTCAATGCAATAGTTGCGAGCCCTCGAGCGATCACCCTTCTTGGGGTAGAGAGTGTGAAGCACACACTGATAGAGGATGTAGTAAGGAGCACGGAAGATGAATACCTCATTGACTGGATATTCAAGTTCTTCTTCAGTGAGCTGAGTGGTAGATTTAACAAGTGGCAAGCAAGCGTCAATCCCTTTGGGCTTGTGCTCGGGATCCATACTGTGGATACAATGGCCAACACCGGAGAGATCCAAAATCTGAACAAACCTGTCATAGGTGATGCTCAGTGTAGTGTCATCGGTCCTCCAAGTGAGAGTGTTGTTCGGACCAAAGAAACAGGTGGCATAGAACTGTAGAATGGCAGTTGTATTCCGGTCACACCTGAAGGTCATTGCGGGACCAAGAGTCATATCATCAATGATTTTGACCGGATCGTTAGGGAACATGGCAGGGTTGTCACGTAGGAAGTTGAGATCCAAGTATGAGTGACGAGCCAGTCCACGTCCATGGACGAAATTGGAATAGAGATCCTGCTGCATATGAGTCCGGAACCGCTGATCTTCGGCATCAGCCACCATCTCATATTGATTGATATCCTGACGGAACAAAAGATATTGTCCAGCGCCCATAGTTGTGAAGTCGTGAGGGGGGTGATTTCCACTGTTAGGAAGCTCCATGGAGATGCGACGACCATGGACAATGGGCATTGCAGAACCGCGAACTTGAGGCGCCGGCACCCTCCTAGTACCAGCCTTGGACTGTCCAACAGAATGTCGTGGTGCACTATCATCCTCTTCCTCCCCAACATAGTCCGCATCATCTGGATCAGAGGCTGATGGACTAGTGGATGGTACCCGCTTCTTCTTCTTGAAGGTGGGCTTCTTCTTCTTAGGTCGACAATGCTCATCGGAGTCGGTTGAGCCTTGCCGGTGATCAACTGGAATGGATAATGAATAGGGTCCGATGTGAAGAAGCCAACAAGTAAGTATGAACATGGATAAGCAATTTAAACAATGGTCATGAGTTGACATGTCCATGATTTAGCATGATTCGCCGAGTTCGGACAAAAATGTTGAGACTTAGGCCAGAGACACCAAAACTCTAGAAAGATATAGACGCCAAGATTTGCATGAGAGAATGAAACCCAAAGATTTTATTTGTCACCGTACAAATAGAATGGAGAAGAAACAGCATCCATACCCCGGGAAGAAGGCTCGGGACGATTGGGACCGCAGTTCTTGGTTCGAGCCATAAGATCCGCCAGCGTAAATCTCAGAAAACACCGGTCCCTCTCGAGAGATGCACACCACAACCCACGAAATGGATTGGGTAGAATCGTAGATCGGGAGGGGGAGAGTCTGTGAGCAGGAGATTGGGGCCGGAGGTCGGAGGAGAGGGCCGGGGCAGCGCCGAAGCAACGGCCCGGCGACGGCGGCTGAGAGGTGCAATGGGGATAGGAACGAGAGAGAGTGAGGAACTGCACCCCCCCCCAACCTATGCCCGACCCTAGTTATATGTGGCTGCGGGCGGCGGCCCGGACGTTCGGGGCACGGCCCGGATATCCGGCGAGCGGAGGTCAGAGATACCAGAAGAACGAGCGCCCGCGGCCCGGACATCCGAGGCAAAGCCCGGATATCCGGCGTAAGGACTCCAGAAAGCAAATGTTCAGGGCCCGGATGTCCGGCAACGTCCCGGATGTCCGGTCACTGCAAAGAAAAAAACAGGGCTGGAGGAAAATTTTGAGGGCCAATGAGAAAATTTTGAGGGCCAATGAGTATGATTTGATCATAGACTCCGCCAAGGAGTTGTTAGAGTATTAAGGGGGAAAAGAACACGTGAGTAATCTAAGGCCCTACTAAGATGTAGGAACCACCCATCCCAAACAAAATGACGGACCATACAAGCAATGTTCAAGCGGTGACCGAGGTCACCATGTTTGAGCATATGGAATATAATACCGCAAAGATGGAAACTTTGGGCACATAGTCACGACTCCATCATATTAAAGTACCATAGTTTGAGAACCATGACAACTTTGAGAGTGTTTGTTCTATTTATGCATTATGTAGGGTGAGAATACTCATGAATTGAATGTCTCCCCCTAACCATATGCCTACATCAAGACAAGACATTTAGTTCATGCATGAATGGGTGCTAGATTTCACATAATATTGTCAAGCTCCAAGATACCAAGTTCACACCTAAGTCGACGAAACCTAGCTTCATCCAATGGCTTCGTGAAAATGTCTGCAAGTTGCAAATCTGTACCAATGTGGGCAACATCAATGTCACCCTTTTCCACATGATCTCTCAAGAAATGATACCTAATGTCAATGTGCTTGGTGCGGAGATGATCTTTGGGATTCTTAGCAATGTTAATGGCACTTTCATTATCACATAGAAGAGGCACATGTCGATAGGTGATACCATAATCCTTCAAAGTTTGCCTCATCCATAGTAATTGAGTTCCACAATTGGCAGCTGCAATGTATTCTGCTTCACAACTGGAGAGGGCAATAAAATTTTGTTTCTTTAAAGACCAACTTACCAAAGAGCGTCCAAGGAATTGGCATGCACCAGAGGTAGACTTGGGGTCCACTTTGTCACCAGCCCAATCCGCATCCGTGTACCCAATGAGATCAAACTTGGCATCCTTGGGGTACCATAGACCCAACTTTGGGGTGTGAACAAGGTATCTGAGAATATGCTTAACTGCCTTATGATGGCTTTCCCTAGGGGAAGCTTGAAATCTAGCACACATGCATACACTAAGCATGATATCTGGTCTAGATGCACAAAGATGAAGCAATGAACCAATCATAGAGCGGTAAATAGATGGTTCAAAAGGAATACCATTTGTGTCTTTAGTGAGGAAAATTTTGGTTGGCATGGGTGTCTTACATGGACTAGCATCAGACATGCCAAACTTTGCTAAGATATCCTTGAGGTATTTTGCTTGAGACAAGAAAATTCCTTCTTGAAATTGTTGAATTTGAAATCCAAGGAAGAATTTCAAGTCCGCATTGAGTGACATTTCAAAATTCTTGGTCATTGAAGCCGCAAACTTCTTGCATAAATGAATGTTAGGAGAACCAAAGATTATATCGTCTACATAGATTTGGCATAATATCAAGTCACGCTTGTGTCTCTTAGTAAAATGAGTGGGATCGATCACCCCTCTCACAAAGCCATCATCGAGTAAAAACTTCTTAAGATGATCATACCAAGCACGGGGTGCTTGTTTGAGGCCATACAAAGCCTTATGAAGTTTATACACATAGTTTTTGTGATCGGGATCAACGAACACACGCGGTTGTGATACATATACTTCTTCTTGTAGAGGACCGTTAAGGAAAGCACTCTTCACATCCATTTGATGTAATGTAAATCCATTGAAAGCAGCATAAGCAAGTAAGATGCGAATAGATTCGAGACGGGCAACGGGAGCAAAGGTCTCACCAAATTCCAAACCTTCAACTTGTGAGTGCCCTTGTGCCACTAACCTTGCCTTGTTTGGGATGATGACACCATTCTCATCTTGCTTGTTCTTGAAAATCCATTTTGTTCCAATGACATTGTGTTTTGTAGTTGGTCTCTCCACCAGAGACCATACTTGGTTGCATTCAAAACTATTCAACTCTTCTTGCATTGCAACGAGCCAATCGTTGTCCATCAATGTATCTTGTACCTTGACAGGCTCAATACTAGACACAAACGAGAAGTGAGCACAAAAGTTTGTCAAATGTTTACGAGTGACTCTACCTTCGGATATGCCGGTGAGAATTTTGTCAACATCAACACGACCGGCCACACGAGGCATGATGGAGGTGAGAGTTTCACGAGGTTCAACTTCATGTCCATCATGCACGTCCTCAACATATGGATCATTTATGTGTGGTGGAAGATCTTCTTCTTCATGTTGCATTTGTTGAGGTTCATCATCCATGATTGCACTTTCTTGCTCTTGTTCTTGTTGAGGATCTTGGTGAAGGACTTGATCTTCATCTTGTACTTGAATTGTGGGCATTGGTTGAACGTTTGGATCTTGTGGTGGTGTGGGTGTTGTAATGGTTGGATACATAGGAAGTCGTGCGTCGTCTTCCATACCATCATGGGGTTCTTGTTCCATCGGAAGAAGAGCACCAACACCCATGTTCAAGATATCTTGAGAAGAATCTTCATCACCTACATCACCTAGATCAACTTGGTCCCCATGGGAGCCATTAAATTCATCAAACACCACGTCACAAGTTTCTACAACACATCCATTGGATTTGTTGTAGACCCTATAGGCGTGGGAGCTTGATCCATAACCAACAAATATACCTTCAGTAGTTTTGGATTGAAATTTTCCTAATCGTTCTTTGTTGTTGAGTATGAAGCACTTACACCCGAACACAAGGAAGTACTTGACATTTGGCTTGTTTCCGGTTAGGAGCTCATACGGGGTCTTTTCCAAGATTTTGCGGAGGAAGAGACGGTTTGAGGCATGACATGCAGTGTTGACGGCCTCGGCCCAAAAGCTATATGGTGACTTGTACTCATCCAACATGGACCTTGCCATCTCCATAAGAGTACGCTTCTTTCTTTCGGCTACACCATTTTGTTGAGGAGTGTAGGGGGCGGAGTATTGATGCTCAATCCCCTCATCACTGAGAAACTCTTCCAAGGTGTAGTTTCTGAACTCGGAGCCATTGTCACTTCTTATTGCCAAGATTTCTTTGTCAAACTTGCGTTGAGCTTGCTTGGCAAAATCAATGAAGGTGAACTTCGTCTCGTCTTTGGACTTGAGGAAGAACACCCATGTGTATCTTGAGTAATCATCGACAATGACAAGACCATACTTTTTCTCACCAAGACTATCCCATGAAGGAGGCCCAAAGAGATCCACATGAAGTAGCTCCAATGGCCTTGACGTGGACACAATATTCTTGGGTGGGTGCTTTGATTGATGTTGATTCCCGGCTATGCATGCACTACACACACGATCTTTCTCAAAAGAAATATTCGTTAGTCCAAGGATGTGATTCCCCTTTAAGATATCTTGAAGATTTCTCATGCCGACATGGGCTAGCCGGCGATGCCATAGCCATCCCTTGTCGGCTTTGGCCATTAGACAAGTTGCATGGAAGGTACTCTCTTTCGAGAAATCAACCGTGTAAAGGTTGCCATCCAACTTTCCAACAAAAGCCACTTCAAGAGTATCTCTCTTAAAGACTTTCACATCCGTTAGTCCAAATAGTGTATCATAACCAACAGAAGCCAATTGACGAACGGAAAGTAAGTGATATTTAAGAGATTGGACAAGCATGACATTAGCAAGTGACATGTCATTTGTGATAGCCACCTTACCCAATCCAAGTACATGTCCTTTTGTTCCTCCACCAAACACAATGCTCATAAATGGTTGAATGGCTTCCATGGAATCGTAGAGTAATTTGCAGTCTCCGGTCATATGGTTTGTGCATCCACTATCGATCACCCATTTGACTCCACCGGAGAAGGCAACCTACACACAATTCACGACTTGGTTAGAGGCACCCATTTTCCAATGGGACATCTCACATTAGTCACAAGGGTCTTAGGAACCCAAATAGCATAGAAACGAAATGCATTATGAGGGCCAACAAATTTAGCATAAATCTCCCCATCCTTTGTTTTACGAAGCACATAGGATGGAGGCATAAAACCCTTAGGTTTGATAGGAGTGGGTAGGTCCCTAGTGGCCTTCCCACTCACAACCTTGTTGAATTGACTCTTCCCTTTCTTCTTCTGCCCTTCACGTACAAATGTCTCCTTGAGAGGAGTGGTGCACTTTTGAGTGGAGGTTTTCGTCTTGCTTGTGCTTGGGTCGTACCCAAGTCCTTCCTTTGCGAAAACTTCATTGTGTCGGCTCAATACTTCATTAAGATTCTTTTGTCCTTGAGCACATGTCATGAGTCCTTTCTCAAGTTGTGCTTTTAGAAATCGATTCTCCTCAAGAATAGATGCTAGATCACAACTTGCGTTAGTAGTACAGGCATCAACATTTATAACAGGAGAGGAGTAAGCCTTGGCTAGAGTTTCGAGATACGTAAGTTTGAGTGTCTCAAAGCTCTTTGTAAGAAGGGTGAGCTCATCTTCCTTAGTCTTAAGAGACACGGATAGAAGCTCACAATCCTTAGAGAGAGTAGCATGAGACCTCACAAGTTTACTCTTATCATTCATCAACTCCTTGAAAGAGCTTTCAACCTTTTCCAAGGAATCAAGTTTCTTGGCATGTTCATCAAGGTTTGTACCAATTTTTATGTATAGTTCATCATTTTTTGCTTCCTCATATAGGACTTTCCGCTCAAGGATTTCATATTTTTTCCTTTTCCTCGATGATGAGGGTTTCGAGTTCCTTAATGGTGACGGTGTGCTTACTCACCATCTCCATAAGCATACGAAACATAATGAGTTTCTTTCCTTTGAGGGAACACATAAATTTTTCTAGTTTAGCATACATAGGATCATTCTCATCATTATCCGCATGATTATCCTCCGCATCAAGGTATTCATCATTAGGAGTAGGCAAAGTGAAAAGAGGAGGATCCGAACGAGAGGTTACCTTAACTTTGTCTGAAGAGGTTTGTTGCTCATGGTCCTCAATGATGGCGTTGGCCATCAAACACTTGTGAGCGTTGCCCTTGTAGTCTTTCATGTAGTTGTAGGTGACAACCTCACCACTTTTGTTGACTAGTCTCAAGGTGTTTTGAGGATCTTGAGCAATACCGGCAACACATCCAACATCATCGGGATCAGAATCTTCTTGGGCAATCATGGCCCTTCCATCTCTCTTCTTAAGCTTGGAGTTCATAGGGTTTGGCAATTTCTTCTTTACAAAGTTCTTGGGAAATCTGGGCTTATCTTCTCTCTTCTCATATGGGCACTCATTTGAGAAGTGATTCGTCTCGTCACAGTTGTAGCAACTTCGGACCTTCTTCTTTTGAAATCTTCCTTTGAATTTTCCCGCGCTAAACTTCTTCACAAAGAGAGCAATGTCTTCATATGAGGGTCCCTCATCAGAGTCACTTTCATCACCTTCTTCATCATCTTCTTCCTCACTTTCTTCTTCTTCACATACTTGTTTAGCCTTCAAGGCTAAGTTGGTCACGGGAGATGAATTTCCATGCATAGCAAGATGTCTTGTAGCATTTTCCTTGGACTCTTCAAATAGTTGAAAGGTGGATATGATGTCATTTGGAGTCATTTCCTTGAATCCATGGTGTTGCTTTATGTCCCACACCATTTGATGATGGTATGGAGCAAGAGCATGTAGCAACTTGTCCACAAGGAACCGCTTCGTCAGGTTGAATCCATCTTGTGTCTTGTCACAGTCACAGGACTCAATGTCAGAGGTAAGCGTCATCACACGATCATGGAGCTGGTTGGGGGTTTCACCTTTCTCCATACAGAAATTTTGCAATTGACCTTTGGCAATCTCATATTGCGCAAGCCGGAGGGTGGAGGTGCCTGTTTTGGATCTCACAATGCTATCCCATAAGTCCTTGGCACTGGTGATGTGTATGAAAGGTCTCCTTTGCTTTTCACGCATTCCTTTCCTTAACAACATGATTGCAGTGTCGTTGAGCTGCCTGTTATATATTTCTCTTGGAGTGAGGTTCTTTGGATCAACAGGGTTGTAGCCATCCTCCAAGATGTCCAACATCTCATCATTTGCGTACCTAAGATGATCCTGCATAGCAACTCTCCACATAGAAAAATTAGCCTTTTATCAAGCACGGGAGGTTCACCCCCATGCCTATAATTTGGTTTTTCATCTTTAGGTTTTGCATAGAGCCATGGAACACTAGAGTGACCACTATTAGGAGGTTGTTGGTCAAGAGAAGGAATAGCCGCAGTTTGCCTCGAACCCACACCACCCGGACTAGGGGGTAGCATGGAATCTGTGGTTAGTGCGGCAAACCTTATTTTGACCAAGGCCTCAAGAGAAGCATCATGCTCCTCCTTTTTCTTAGCAAGGGCCCATTCTAGATCCACAGAGGTGAAGGTCTTGACTCCCGAAGAAGTCGAGACCTGGTCTTTCGGATCTACAACAAGGGGAGTCCCATCGGGGTTCATCTCGCTCTAGGGCGATTAAGCCACAAGAATAGAGCACGAGGCTCTCATACCAATTGAAAGGATCGAGATGGACCTAGAGGGGGGTGAATAGGTACAATTACAAATTTTAATTGTTACTTAGCAATTTTAGGCAATAGTGCGGAATATGAAAGTGAGCCTAACAATTGCAAGTAAGATGCTTAACAAGCTAAGCAAGCAACACGAGTAGGTAGGTAAGGTAACACAATAATATATAAGTAAGAACTTAGAGAACAAGTAACCACAAGTAGAAAGTTAAGGTTAGTAATAACAGAAACTTCGAGAGACGAGGATGTATGCCGATGTTCACTTCCTTCGAGGGAAGCTACGTCACCGTTTAGAGAAGTGGGAGTTACCACAAAGGCACACCAACGCCACGAAGGCTCACCCTATTCTCTCTTTGCGATATCACCACGAAGGCAATTCCCAACCACTAGTGGTAGGCCTTTAGGTGACCTCCAAACCCTCACAAACTTTCCGGGGGTAATCACAGAGTTTGATTCCTCTCCGAAAGACTCCTACCGCCTAGGAGTCTCCAACCTCCAAGAGTAACAAGAACGATGGGGAAAAGCTCAAGACTTGCTCAAGTCACAAATTCCTTTGGTGCTAAGAAGGGGAAGGAGTGGATCTATCACTTGATTGGACAACTTCTCACAAATGCTCTCAAATCCCTTGGGGATCTAAGATTTGGTGTGGAGGAGTGAGAGATAGTGAAAATGTGTTCTAGGGTTTGTTCAAAGTGAATGGTCAACACTCTCCCATGGGAGTGAAGGGCTATATATAGTTAGAGCAAGAATATGGTTGTTGTAGTGTAAGTGAGTGGGCAGCCCGGACATCCAGCCTGGTAAGATATGAAGAACAGAAACAGAGTCAGACTAGAAAACAGAGGGGCCGGACATGCCCGGACATCGGGTATGTCTGGAAGGCCCGGATATCCGGCAGATGGCCGGACATCCAGCGTGATCACAACAGATGACAGAACCTCTGCGTTCTTCGGGTAGTGGAGGCCGGACATCCGGGATATGGCCCGGACATCTGGCGTATCAGGAAGGCCCGGAGATCCGACGTGCAGCACAGCAAATAAGTGCTCTCTGGATGGCTATGTCCGGATATTCGGCGTGTGGTCCGGACATCCGGCTTGAGGCCCGGACATCCGGCAGCCAGGAGATAGAACCTATGAGTGTTGAGTATGTGTAGTATGGAAAGAAGGTTTGTGGCATGAGCAAGCCTTTAACTGCCCTATCGATCCCCTCTTAATAGTGCGGGATCCTATACTCAAGAAGACAAATATGAAATCACTTTTTATGCTTCATCCTTGAGTAAAATCACTTTGTATGCTCTTGATCCACACACCTAGATGAACCGGGGAATAACACCTGAGATTTACTTAGCAGCCATTGTTAGTCCCCTACATGTATATTGTCATCAACATCAAAACATGATGTAAGGACATGATTGCTCTTTCAGACGTATCAATGACCAGGCTGGGCCAGGCCCGGGCCTAGGTTTTTTTGCCTCGGGCTTGGCTAGGCCCGGCCCAAAGCCCGGCCCGGCACGAGGTTTAGCCAGGTATAGCTACAACAGAAGAGGAGACGAGAGGTGTTGGCGGTGCTAGGGTTTGGGTCCCCTTGCGCCGAGAGGGGATGATGAGGGGGCTGGTGGCGCTAGGGTTTGGGTCCCCTGGAGTCGCGAGGGGGCCGGTGAGGACCTCTTTAAAATGGGCGAGATTTCACTTCCCGGCCTCTGCACCAACTAGGGATGCATACAACCATTTTAGTATGAGTACCAATAAACATGGTCCTCAGAATTTTTTAAATGAGTATCAAAATATTTATTGATGAGTGGTTCCACCACACACCAAGCCTGATCCTCGATAATTGAGGAAAACCCGTTGTGCATCACCTGTCAATTCTAGGATTGAACTCGGGTCGTTAGGTTGCACAACCGCATGCCCAACCACTGAGCCAAGGCTCTCTTTGCATTTTTGGAGTGATCAATCAAGTTTTGGAGTGGTCTAGTTATCATGATAGATTATAATATTCTATAATTTTCCTTCTAGTTGTTGAATGCACAACAATTGTACTAGTACATAGCTACCTTACAAACCACAAACTCTAATGTTGTACCTTTAAATGCAATGATTTTCACATTCAAATTCCTATTGCCATTAGGGTAGAAGAACATTTACTCAAAGGGTCTGGTTTATATTCACTTGAACCTCAGTGGCACCATTAAGTGATATTCATCGAATTTCATTGTGATATAATGTCAATTTTTTTTGTTTAAAATAACTAGTAGTTTTATTGTAAATACGCTATTACCTTGTTTGGCTTCCAAGTGGTTGGAATAGGAGGTTTATGTCATTAAGTGATATAAGACGTTTTCATAGACTAGCTTAGCCTACCGAAACATCTTATATTTTGGCACAAAGGTAGTAATATGTATACTTGGACATGTCACTTTTGTGATTCTATCATGCTAGGATGTACTTATAGTGGTGTATAAATGGAGTCTTCCAATAATGCATGTTGGGTTTGATTCTGTGAGCTATACACCATGATTGTTTTTCTTTCTTGTGAGCACAAAGGCATTATCTTTCTTTCCATGAAAGAATCAGGAGAGACAAACTTTTCCATTGCACTATGTCTAGAGGTGGTCCGAAAAGGGAGACTACTATGCGGCATCGGCATGTGACATTTCTTCACATTCACTTTAAAGGAAGGATGCGATCGTCCTTCTCCTAACAAAAAGGCGTGGTAGCACCCGGGAGTCCCGGCCCTCGGTTATCCTGTGCGTTGAATCCCGCCAAGATTCGCGCCCTATTCTGACAAGCCACAGACGATTTGCAGTGTCCAGACCATTTGACTATTCTAATAGAGATGCTCAGCTCTGACGGCAGTATATTATTGACAAGACAAGTCCCGTCTCTTTACCCCATGCCATGTCTCTCACTGTTAAAAGATGTCTCACATGCAGACATGCAGCTCAGTGCATGCACAAGCGAAGCTGTCGTTCGCACTTGTGTAAAAGAAATGTTCTTTCACTCACTTCTCTGAAAAAACCGAGATCTCTCTCATACAGTCACCTCCAATCTCTCTTCAGAGTTTAAAAGAAAATATTTTCTCTCTTTAAATATCCTAGGCAGGTCCCAAATTCACTCACTCAAAAGGATACAATGCAATCGATACTTCTCTCTGGGTCAGTTGCTTCTCTCTCTCTCTCTTAATCTTCTCAAAAAACATGCAGAACGGCGCTCCCTCTCTCTGCTTCAGTTCCTGACAAACTCAGGTAGACAGCAGAGAGATGACAGATCAGTACCTTGCATGTCGACAGCAGAGAGAGACTGCATGCAATCAGCATCTGCTAATGATACTACAGCAAAATGGCCTGGTCAAGATCTCCAGAAGATGTTGTCTGAACGGACGGGGAGATAACCGGGTGCCTAGACACCCGGGTGCTGAAAATCCATTCTCGAATTCCGCCGAAGCCGAAGATGAATGCCTCGATTGCTATTCAAGGCAGATAGTTAACAGTAAATCGTCTTGCCATGAAAGGGATCCAAGATATGCAACCCCTTCTGCCCGCTTTGTCACTGCAACCCCGAGACCACACTCCATCTCCTAGCTCAATGCACCTTCTCTGAGATTGTCTGGACACTCACATTCAGTTCAACAACTATCTAATCCCTGCTTTGCTTTCCTCATGCCGAATGCAGCTGCCACTTCGCTGTAATCATGGTGGGAAGAAGGGGCCAACACCTTCCATTCGAAGAATTCAGAGGAAAAATGGTGTGCAATCCTCACACTCCTCTGGTACATCATCTGAAACCAGCGCCACTCACGCATATCAGGGCATCAGGGACGGTGCCAACGCCGCTGTTGAAGAGTGAAGACCAGTGACGATGCCATTCAGGCTTGGAAAATGGCTGGCCTGGAGCCGGCGATGCTGTTGTAATTGACATCATGATTTCATTAGCTAGGCTATCCTTGAGACCTCAGTGATCTCCTCCTTCCCATAACACTTCAATGGTGGCAATCTACATAGCCTTGTACAAAGGCAAGTGCATACAGAGGTGCCATAGAAAAAGAAACATATTTTCCAAGATTGGTTTGCACCGGTGCTTAGAGCATCTCCACTCGTTGGACCCCCAGCGCAAAGGCCAGCGCTCTTTTGGGCTCCCCCGGGCGAATTTTAGGCCCTGGGGCGATCTAGACCCCATCCACGCCCCGCCCCCAAGGCATCTCAAATTCGAACTTTGTCCATTCCCGCTTCAAAAAAAGGTCACAAGTCTGGCGATCGACACCACAGATCGGCGTTCACGTTGCCACGGTTCGGCAATCAAAATGGATTCTGTGCGGCTTCAGTGCTGGGCAGCGTCGGCGCGGCTTCTGTGCTGCTGGGCGTCGCGGAGGCATCATCGCTGGGGCTTGGAGGCAGCGTGGGCGTCGGCGTTGGAGTTGGTGGCGCCGTCGACGGCATCTGGTTCAGGATGAGGCCGCGCTCTGCCAAGTACCACACCATGTCGCGGGCCGCCAAGTAGCCAGCCTTCTTGGCGTTCGCCCTGTTCCGTCGGTCGGTGGTGACAGCATTCCGGCGTTGAACTTCCATCCTACAGTCGGTGTTAGTCATGCCCGGGGGCTTGGACGGCGGCGCTCTTTGCTTCGGCTGGGTGGCGGCGACGGTGGCCTCCGTCGCGGCGTGGGGGGTGCGTACTTCTTCGGCGGCATGGCGGCGGGCTCAGAGGAAGGAGGAGTTTGGCGGGAGGAATGGAGAATGGGAGGGAAACCGAGGGGGGAAGCGGGAGGAAACGGCGGGAAAAGGTCCTCCTCTCGCCGACACAGCGGCCCCACACCCCTTTCCGCTTCCGCCGGCGCCCCCAGGTGATCCCCGGGCGCTTGGGTTCGGCTCGGGATCGCCGGCTGTTATTTCGGGCCAAACCGGTGCTAAATGAGATCCCGGGGACGCGGCTGAGCCGATTTTTGGACGCCGGCGCGAAAAAATCGCCTGAGGATGACGTATTGGGGGGCGGCTGGAGATGCTCTTAGGACGTGAGGCAGGTGCTTACACAGGTTCCATGGAAGCAGGGGCGGAGCTTGGTTAATGCAAGGGCATGCAATGCATACCCAATGTTTTTTGCAAAAAAGTTTCAGTATATAAGCTCATGTGTGCCTTTTTAGATCGTATGGCTCTCTATTTGTACGTAGAAACCATGAAAAGGACGATTTTGTTGAATCCGCGTAAGCCTATATTGGGCTGGTACTCTGGTACTCTTGCCAGCTATCCCGTGGATGCTATCACGGAGTCTCAAAATTTCCACCTTATGACACAATGGATTAATATGAAGGTCAAGGCGGCTGCTGGCTCTGTTTATCCTACTGGACCCGACGCAACTTTTCACTGCCGGACGATTCCAGAAGGATATGCTAGGGTGATGGTGGATGAAATAACGGAGGGATTTGAGGACCTCCAGCTTGACCACCCTACCGGTGAAGGGGAGACTCGGCTGGGTTCTTCTCTGAAGACTCCATGCCTATGGCGGAAGGACCTCATCAACATTCTGAACTGGACGCCTCCGCCTCCTCCTCCTCCTCCGGCGAGTCAGGGCACTCTGCCTCCTTCTCCGGCGAGTGACGATCAAGGCACTCCGGCTCCTTCTCCGGCGCGTGGCGGAACTTCGCCTCCTTCTCCGCCTGCACCGGCGCGCCCGAGTAGCCAGCCTCCTCCTTCTCCGCCTCGTCAGCTGCAACGACGGAAGAGACCCGCCGCCGCTCTGGCTGCTCCGGCGTGTCGTAGTCCTTCTCCTCCGCCGCGTAAGCAAGGAAAGAAGACAGTCGCTTTGTCTGGTCTGCCGGCGTCTAGCAGTACAGCCAGAGGCGGGAGGCAATACAGATTCGGTCCTTCTCTCACGCCTCTAGAGAAGTTACCATACGAGAGGTCCGACGAGGAAAACGCGAAGATCGCTGAAGGCGAAGTGAAGGACTGACTTGAAGGGTTGAAAGCACAGAGACATCCACCTCCAGAGGAGAAGATAGATCCGGTGAAAGCAAAGCGCACTCTGGCTGCCCTGAAGAAACCAACGAAGTGTCCGCCGAAAGACAACTATGACTGCATTATTGAAAAGTCATTTCACGAAGCGAAGCGGTCGGGAAGTACTAGAAGTGATCAAAAGTTAGCAGAAGGACGAGCTGGGAAACAAATTGCCCAGCTTGGCGAACAAGCGGACCAATCATGCCCCCCGCTCAAGGTGTCTAGCGACATCGTCGCTAATGATCCGAGGATGGTGCCCGGTTATAGCAATCTTGGAGATTACCTGCCCGACGATGTACATTATGATTTCTTGGAGGTGCAGATACAAAGATACGAGTACGGGAAGCCTCTCGATAAAGATGAAAGATCTCTATCAACGATGATGCGAAGATTGCATGATTGGTACTTGAAAATCTGCAGAGAGTCTGGGGGGAGGGATAGTTTGTATGTGAGAGTTAAACCGGAGCATGACCTCGTTGGAATTGAACTGTTGCCTATTCCATTTGAGGAGTTCTATCAGTTTTTCAATCAATTGGCCCTCGATAAAGCAACGGTCACCTGCTACTGTCTGTAAGTAGTACTACTTCTGTCATTAAGTCTCTCTCTATAGCTCAGCTCTTTCATTGCATGTATTTATAATTATCCTCACTATATTATGCAGATTGAAGATCGTCGAATTGAAGAAAAGACAAGTCGGTGATATTGGGTTCATTAACACATATCTCATAGATGCAACTGAGGTTACATTGCGTGTCGCAGATACCGAGGACAACTTGCTACGATCGTTGATAGTAAATGAAAACAAAGATATAATACTATTTCCTTACAACTTCAAGTGAGTGTTACTGTCTTGTGCATATTCGGTTTCCCTTATATATTAGTCAAGGTTATAGTAATGTAATTGATGAGTTCATGCATGCGTGCGCAGCTTCCACTATATTCTCCTAGAGATTAAGCTTGAGCAGGGAGTAGTAACTGTCTTGGACTCTAAACGAAAAGATCCCAAGGAGTATGCGGACATGACTCAAATGCTCGAGAAGTAAGTTAAATCGATCATTATCCACCATGCATATCAGCAACTTTGTTCATTTCTGATATCAAGTAATTGTTTTCTTTGTCTGGCAGGGTTTGGAGAAAATTCACCAAAAAAGCTCCGGGACTACCGAAGAAGCTGGAATTTAGACACCCGAAAGTAAGTACTATATAGTAGCATGTTCCGCGCATCTCCTATTGATTCAAGCGCTAGTTTCATCAATACCATTTGGCATTCTTGCTTATCAGTTTGATTGACCTCTATTTCTTGTAAAGTGGTTGTGGCAGGAACAAGGGAATGATTTCTGTGGATACTACATTTGCGAGTCCATCCGCCACACGACATGTGAGCGGGGCTACTCTGACGCACAATTTGAAGTGCATAAGCAATTAATAATATTCACAATTTTATTTTATTACCATCATTTGTGTTGAGTTTCATTTATTCATATATGTATGTATGTATTGACCCCCTTCTTCAAATTAGATCTTTCGGATGCGGAATGAACTCCTAGCACCAGATCGTCTGCGAGCAATTCAAGAGGAATTGGAGGCATTCTTCTAGGACCACGTGATCGCTGAAGACGGAGAATACTATATGGATCATGCGTCCGTATGATAGGAGATTATATTTGTAAGAGATAATTATTGTATATATGTACCGGTAGTGTCGGATTGATATACGAGAACTTGTTGTTCGACCCATCTCTCGGAGAAGGAGAGGTGGTCGATATCACTTCTCTCTGTATGCATATATATGTTGATGACGATCTTCTGTTTCCTTCGTTTGCTTACTAGCTAGCTAGCTAGCGTGTCTAGTCCTCTCTATACGTATGTGTAGTACGTAGCGTCGATCAAGCACGGACATAAGAGAGGACACTTCTCTCTATTAATTAGCTAGCTAATTAACACAATATATGAAACACCTAAATTGACCCCCCAAAACCCCCAAACCCACACCCCTTTCAAAAAAAACCCAGCCACAGAAATGCTGACGCGTGGATGCCTTTTGGTCCCGGTTAGTGCCACCAACCGGGACCAAAGGCCCTCCTGCCTGGGCTCCGCGCACAGGCCACGTGGAGGCCCATATGTCCCGGTTCTAGTTTGAATCGGGACTAAAGGGCTAGGGCATTAGTACTGACACTTTAGTCCCGGTTCAAGAACCAGGACAAAAGTGAAGGAAATATGCCATAGAGGCAATAATAAAGTTATTATTTATTTCCTTATATCATGATAAATGTTTATTATTCATGCTAGAATTGTATTAACCGGAAACTTAGTACATGTGTGAATACATAGACAAAACAGAGTGTCCCTAGTATGCCTCTACTAGACTAGCTCATTGATCAAAGATGATTATGTTTTCTGGCCATAGACATGAGTTGTCATTTGATCAATGGGATCACATCATTAGGAGAATGATGTGATGGACAAGACCCATCCGTTAGCTTAGCACTATGATCGTTTAAGTTTTACTGCTATTGCTTTCTTCATGACTTATACATGTTCCTATGACTATGAGATTATGCAACTCCCAAATACCGGAGGAACACTTTGTGTGCTACCAAACGTCACAACGTAACTGGGTGATTATAAAGGTACTCTACAGGTGTCTCCGAAGGTACTTGTTGGGTTGGCGTATTTCGAGATTAGGATTTGTCACTCCGATTGTCGGAGAGGTATCTCTGGGCCCACTCGGTAATGCACATCACTATAAGCCTTGCAAGCATTGCAGCTAATGAGTTAGTTGCGGGATGATGTATTACGGAACGAGTAAAGAGACTTGCCGGTAACGAGATTCAACTAGGTATTGAGATACCGACGATCGAATCTTGGGCAAGTAACATACCGACGACAAAGGGAACAACGTATGTTGTTATGCGGTTTGACCGATAAAGATATTCGTAGAATATGTGGGAGCCAATATGAGCATTCAGGTTCCGCTATTGGTTATTGACCGGAGACGTGTCTCGGTCATGTCTACATAGTTCTCGAACCCGTAGGGTCCGCACGCTTAAGGTTTCGATGACAGTTTTATTATGAGTTTATGAGTTTTGATGTATCGAAGGAGTTCGGAGTCCCGGATGAGATCGGGGACATGACGAGGAGTCTCGAAATGGTTGAGACGTAAAAATCGATATATTGGATGACTATATTCGGACATCGGAAAGGTTCCGAGTGATTCGGGTATTTTCGGAGTACCGGAGAGTTACCGGAATAGAAGAGAGAGGCCAAAAGGAAGGAGGCGCGCGCCTCCCTTCTGGTCCGAATTGGACAAGGGGTGCAGCCCCCTTTTCCTTCTCCCTCTCCCCCTCTTTCCTTCTCTCCTACTCCGGAAAGGAAAGGGGAATCCTACTAGGACTTGGGAGTCCTAGTAGGACTCTCCACACTTGGCGGGCCCCCTCTAGGGCCGGCCTCTCCCTCCCTCCTTTATATACGGGGGCAAGGGGGCACCTCTAGACACAACAATTGATCTCTTGATCTCTTAGCCATGTGCGGTGCCCCCCTCCACCATAGTTCTCCTCGATAATATTGTAGCGGTGCTTAGGCGAAGCCCTGCGACGGTAGAACATCAAGATCGTCACCACGCCATCGTGCTGACGGAACTCTCCCTCGACACTCGGCTGGATCGGAGTTCGAGGGACGTCATCGAGCTGAACGTGTGCTAGAACTCGGAGGTGTCGTAGTTTCGGTGCTTGATCGGTCGGGCCGTGAAGACGTACGACTACATCAACCGCGTTGTTTTAACGCTTCCGCTTTCGGTCTACGAGGATACGTAGACACACTCTCCCCTCTCGTTGCTATGCATCTGGTAGATAGATCTTGCGTGATCGTAGGAAAATTTTAAAATACTACGTTCCCCAACAAAAAGGCGTGATTTGAATTAGCATTGGTGGGACAGAGCTTCAAAGGCGTTTAACATAAGGTCGACATTAAGACCAACACCGGTATCTATCGACGTTGAAAGTCAAAGAATTATTTATAGTTTTGTTGTTATTATTATGAACTTTTTTATGTCATACAATGTTGTGCATCCAAAAAAATTGACTCTGCATACTCATGTCCAAAATCCTGGCTCCGCCACTGCATGGAAGAAGAAAAACTTTCTTTACATTCTTAATATAATGACGCAGTGCTTCTGCTTCCTCCAAAAAGGATAATTACAGCGGGCATGAACAAGCTGCAATTTGGGAGAGAGAGCACCTTTTTTACTTCAAGATAACGGATATAGAGCTCCTATTCAGCGCGTTCAGCGCCAATTAGCGCGCTAGCGCTTGCACGCGACGCGTAGCGGGCCGGCCTAGCAGCATGAAGCTCGCTCCCTCGATTGCTAGCTCACACCTCGCTGGGTCTGGAGATGCTGGTTGACCGGTTCATTGGTTGACTATTTGACCGGCTGGCCGTTAACTTTTGGAAACAGTTCATAACAATTGAAAAATTCATGAATTTGAAAATATATCATAATTTATTTTAAATCAAGAATATGGAAAAACTTAAATTTTAAAAAGTTCATAAATTCGAGGAAAAAATATGAATTTCAAAATTTATTATTTAAAAAGTTTGTGAAAATGAAAAAGACTTCATGAATTTGAGGAAAGTCCACAAAATATATTAGAAAATGTGAATTTTAAAAATCACAAACTTTATAAGAAGTTGGGTAATTTGAAAAATGTTGAAATAAAAATATCAACTCCTAAAAAAATCATGAATTTTAATAAGTTCACTATTTATTTCTAGAATAGTTGCTGTATTTGAAGAAGCATGAAAAGGAAAAATAGAAAGAAAAAGAATCAGAAAACTAATGAAAAAAAATGAGAAACGAAAAAAACCGGACCAAAAGCTTCCGAAAAGCGGTTGTAAGCTTCACGGAAACAAGCGTAACTAGGCTGGCCCAAAAAATCTAGCTAAGGGACTGGAGATGTGCGATGTGTACCGTTTTGCTTTTAGCGGATGCTATAGGTACCAAATAGGATTTGGTTCGATAGTCATCAGCTTGTCATGAGAAATGGTTTTTTGTGTGTGGAATCGTCATGAGAATTGGTGGCGTAGCCACAGCATGACCAGAGTGGTCCATGGACCACCCTAAAATTTGGCCCTGCGAACAAGGTCCAAGCCCAAAAACAAGTGCACGATGATGTTGCTCGGTTCGTTTGGGCGCGGCTATAGATCTCGCCTAATGCGAGACGGTAACTTGCCTCGCCTGACAGGACCCGTTAGTGGGCAGACCAGAACAAATACATTATGTTTCAATTTTAGTTGCTTCCATTTGGTATTCGTTCCTTTTTCAAAAATATTCTAATTACGTATACTCAAAAAATTAATTTACTTCCATTTTTGAAAGCATTCATCACGCATTAAAAAATATTTTCGTGATAGAGTTTAAAAATGTTTATACAATGTACAAAAGGTACTCCTAATTTACAAAAAATGATTTGTACCATTTAATTTGTTTTATATATTTTAAAAGATTAGTGTTTCAATTATATATTGATGAATTTTCTAAAAAATATTTATGCAATATAAAAAGTTCAAGTAAATTTTAAAAAATGTTTCCTGCCATTCAAAAAATATTTGTAGTGTTTAAAAATGGTATTAAGACTTGAATAGTTTTTTGCATGTTTTAAAAAAATGTTCTTAGCATTTATGTCAAATATTCAGTGTGTGTTAAAAATGTTTAACATGTATTCAAAATGTCCAACATGTGTTTGAAAAACGTTGAAAGTCTATTTGAAGAAAAGTTTAACTTGTATTAATAAAATATTTAATGTGCACTTGAAAAATATTGAATATGTATCTAGAAAATGCTCAACGTGTATTTAAATAAGAGTCGACATGTATTTCAAAAGGAATGAAAAGGAAAACCACTGAAAATGAAAAGGAAAAACAGAAGAAAAAAAGGGGTAGAAAACCGAAAGAAAGTGGAAGAAAAAACAAGGAAAATACATAAAAGAAAAAATGGCGCATAAGGTTTTAAAACCAGTTGGTACCAACTCATGGAACCTTTCCAAAACCGTGCGATTGGGCCGGCCACTAAAGGAAACGCCCTTAGGCGAGGCTATTTTCCATCTTGCAGTAGGTGAGATAAAGTCTTTGCGGGTTCTATTTTCTATCAACTCTCCTCGTCTGTTCTTACACTGGTCGTTCTAGATTCTTGATTGGACGATTGTTTGACCTCGAGGAATTGAGTCCTAGCGAGCGACGCAGCCATCGGTCATCCGACGTGCGTGGTTGGCAGGTGAACTGGCACAGAACCAGTACTAGGGCGGAGGCAACCAGGCAGAGCGATGAGCGAGCCGACGGCTAGCAACGTGGGTATTTCGTAGACTAAGAGCATCTCTAGCATACCCCGTATAAAAGGCATTCCCTATTCGACGCTGCAGGCGCCGGTTAAAAGGCAATTTTCCTAACCGGCGCCTGCAGCCGCATTAACTGGGCCGGCCCATTTATTTTTCTCTTTCTCTGTTAAAAAGACCAAAAAATGGTGCGCGCGGGGATTCAAACTCAAAACCACTTCGTTCAGAGAGAAGGGTACTAACCACCTTGGCTATCGGGCAACATTTGTTACGTTTCTTCTTTCACCCCTTTCCCTTAGTGCGCGAGAGTCCTAGTTTGCTTTTTTTTTCACCCGGTTTTCTGGTCTGCGCTCCAGGGATTTTATTTTACCCAGTTTTCTTCCATTTTATATGTTTTCCTTTTTCTTTTTTTCTTTCTATTTTTTTCTGTGTTTTTTTCGTTTCTCCATGTCACTTTTTATTTTTCATATTCAATAAACTTTTCAACAAATCAAAGATATATTTTCCAAAATTGACAAAGTTATCTCAAAATTGATAAACTTTTTCCAAAATTAGTGAACTTTTTTCAAATTATATAATATGTTTTCAAGTGTGATGTACTTTTTTAAAATTGATTAACTCTTTTCAAATTCGATGAACTTTTCCCAATTTCGATGAACTTTTTTGATAGATCGATGAACTTTTTTTTGAATTGGATGATTTTTTTTGTAAAATTGATGAACTTTTTTTGATTTTGATGAACTTTCTTCAAATTAGATGAACTTTCTTTAAATGCGATGAACATTTTTTCCAAATCGGTGAACTTTTCTTCATCTTTGATGAACTTTTTTCGAAATCAATGAACTTTTTTATTTCTAGTAAACTATTTGTAAAAATTGATGATTTTTTTCCAAGTTGGTTGAACTCTTTTTAATTCAATGAACACTTTTCTTCAGATTCGATGAACTTTCTTCAAATTTCATGAACTTTTTTTATAATTGATGACCTTTATTCAAATTCAATGAACATTTTTTTTTCAAATTCGATCAGCTATTTTCGAAGTTTATGAACCTTTTCAATTTTGTGAACTATTTTGAAATTGGTGAACTTTTTTTCAAGATTTTGATTAAAAAATTCAATTTTTGTGAACCATTTTTTAATTATTTGATGAACTTTTTTCTGAATCATTGAACTTTTCTTGAATAGGGCAAAGTATTTTTGCATGTTCAGAAACATTTTATGAAATCTATGAAGTTTCGTTTTTTAAAAGAAATCATGTAACAGCGGCTCTAATAGGTTTTAAAGGCCTCCCCGGTATAAATGCCGATCAAGAAAACTTGTTTACATTTCGCTGAAAAACGGTTTTGCGGGCCAGTGGGGGCGGCATCCGAGTACACTCTGTAAAGCATACCCCCGCAAATCCGTAATTTGCATTTAAATTTAGGGCATGAAAACACATTTCTTTGCTTTTTTATTTTCTTCAAACTAAATTGGTACATTTGCGCAATTTGTCTACCAATCAGCAGAAAAAAGAATCAACTAAAAAGCACGCTCCAGTAAAATCTGAAGACTACTTTAGCGAGCGCTAACGATTCTATTTTTCATAGCAATATCATATAAACTTCACACAAGTCTTACCAAAGGTTCTACTTGGCACAAACACTAAACAAAACATGAAAACACATCTAATCAGAGGCTAGATGCAATATTTATTCCCTAACAGCAACAAAAAAAAAATTGGGTTGCCTCCCAACAAGCGCTATCGTTTTATGCTCCTGGCTAGGCACGATACAAGATAGATCTAGGTATTGCCATCTTTTTTAACGGTGTCAAGCTCGAATCCGGGAGGTTCTTTGTGTTTTCCATCATATTCAGAAATCTTAAGATCTAAAGCATCCAACCGCTTATTGCAAAGGGTAATCAACATATTCATGCAGTGGAGATTCCCACTAACACTCTTTAGGGGTTCAAGGGATTTTTGTAATATTTTTGTCACTTCGCAAATTTTCTCAAAAACTAGCGTCCCTTCCGGGGTTGAGTTTAACTCCTTTTGGAGAGGTAGTGTTCCCACTATTCCATCTATGATTTCATGCGCGAAACTAGGATCAACTTCGATAAAATTTCCTTTGGCAACGCAATCCAAGAGTTGTCTATGAGACATATTCAATCCAACATAAAAATTGCGAAGCAAGATTCTAAAATTCACTTCTAAGGTGCACATACGATAAATTCCATAATTATAAACCAAGCATCTTTTAAGTTTTCTCCTTGCCTTTGCTTGAAGTGAAGTACCTCAAACTCGGGAGACAAAAGAGCGGATAAGGGGCTAGCCATAATGACATGCAAGCAAGCAACACACAAGCAAACAAGAAGCAAGCGAACGAGAAACGCACGGCGAAAGAAGGGCGAATAAAACGGCAAAGGTGAAGTGAGGGAGAGGAAAACGAGAGGCAAATAAATGTAATGCGAAGGATAAGGGTTCGTGATAGGTACTTGGTATATGACTTTTGTGTAAGCCTCCCCGGCAACAGCGCCAGAAATTCTTCTTGCTACCTCTTGAGCTTGCGTTGTATTCCCTCGAAGAGGAAAGTGAGATGCAGCACAGTAGCGTAAGTATTTCCCTCAGTTTTTGAGAACCAAGGTATCAATCCAGTAGGAGACCACGCGCCAGTCCCTCGCACCTGCACAAACAAATAAGAACTTCGCAGCCAACGCGATAAGGGGATGTCAATCCCTTTATGGTCACTTACGATAGTGAGATCTGATAGAGATGATAATTATATTTTTGGTATTTTTGGTATAGAAACAGAAAGTAAAGAATGCAAATAAATAACGGCGGCAGAAATTGGCTAGTTGACGGGAAAGTAATATGATAAATATAGACCCCGGGGCCATAGTTTTCTCTAGTGGCTTCTCTCATGATAGCGGTATTCTACGGCAGGTAACAAATTACTATCGAGCAATTGATAGAAAAGAGAATAATTATGAGACTATCTAGGCATGATCATTGTATATAGGCATCACGTCTGAGACAAGTAGACCGACTCGTGCCTGCATCTACTACTATTACTCCACATATCGACCGCTATCCAGCATGTATCTAGTGTATTGAGTTCATACGAACAGAGTAACGCCTTAAGCAAGATGACATGATGTAGAGGGATAAAGTCAAGCAATATGATGAAAACCCATCTTTTTATCCTCGATGGCAACAATACAATACGTGCCTTGCTGCCCCTACTGTCACTGGGAAAGGACACCGCAAGATTGAACCCAAAGCCAAGCACTTCTCCCATTGCAAGGATATTATGAGCACACATAAAAAGTTCAGAGAAGAACCAAATATCTTTCATAGATAACCTTGATCATAAACTCACAATTCATCGGATCTCGACAAACACACTGCAAAAAGAGATTACATCGAATAGATCTCCTCGAAGACCGAGGAGAACTTTGTATTGAGATCCGGAGAGAGAGAAGAAGCCATCTAGATACTAGTTATGGACCCGAAGGTCTGAGGTAAACTACTCACAACTCATGGTGAGGGCGATGATGATGATGAAGGCCTCCGTGATGGATCCCCCTCCCGGAACAGGCTCCAAGATGGGATCTCCACGGGAACAGCAGCAACGGCGGTGGAATTAGGGTTATCTCTTTGCGTATGGAGTTTCTGTGGTACGTAGGCATATATAGGAGGAAGAGGGGCACCAGGGGCCACCGGGCCTGCCCTCGAGGCAGGGGGCGCGCCCTGGAAAGCGGGGCGCACCCCCCACCCTCGAGGGTGGGTCCCCTGTCCTCCGGCTTGGCCCCGAAGTTTATCTCGCGTGATTTTCTCCAAAAATATCTCCTGTGAAGGTTTCATTCCGTTTGGACTCCGTTTGATATTCCTTTTCTCTAAAACCCTGAAATAGGCAAAAAAAAAAAAAGCAATCTAGACTGGGCCTTTGGGTTAGTAGGTTAGTCCCGAAAATGATATAAAAGTGAATGATAAAGCCCATTAAACATCTAAGACTTCATAAATAATAGCATGGAACAATCAAAAATTATAGATACGTTGGAGACGTATCAAGCATCCCCAAGCTTAATTCACGCTCGTCCTCGAGTAGGTAAATGATAAAGAAAGAATTTTTGATGTGGAATGCTAACCAATATAGTTTTTCAATGTAATTCTCTTAATTGTGGCATGAATGTTCAGATCTGAAGGATTCAAGATAAAAGTCTATATTGACATAAGAAATAACAATACTTCAAGCAATACTAACAAAGCAATCACGTCTTCTCAAAATACTATGGCTAAAGAAAGTTATCCCTACAAAATCATATAGTGTTGACTATTCTCCCTTGCTATCACACAAAATATTCATATCATGCACAACCCCGATTTTAGCCAAGCATTTGTTTTCATGCTCTATCTTTTCAAACCTTTCAACTTTCACGCAATACATGAGCGTGAGCCATGGACATAGCACTATGGGTGGAATAGAGATGGTTGTGGAGAAGACAAAAAGAGGGAGATAGTCTCACATCGACTAGGCGTATCAACGGGCTATGCAGATGTCCATCAATAGATATCAATGTGAGTGAGTAGGGATTGCCATGCAACGGATGCACTAGAGCTAAATATGAATGAGAGCTCAACAAAAGAAACTAGTGGGTGTGCATCCAACTTGCTTGCTCATGAAGACCTAGGGCATTTGAGGAAGCCCATCGTTGGAATATACAAGCCAAGTTCTATAACGAAAATTCCCACTAGTATATGAAAGTGACTAAGCATGAGACTCTCTACAATGAAGAACATGGTGCTACTTTGAAGCACAAGTGTGGAAAAAGATAGTAGCAATTGTCACTTTTTCTTTTTTTTCTTTGGCCTTTCTTTTTTTCTTTGGCCTTTCTCCCTTTTTTTATTTTCCCTTTTTTTGCGGAGGGGCTTTATAAATTCAGCCTTTCCTCCCATGGGACAATGCTCTATAAATGATGATCATCACACTTTCATTACAACACAAGATTACAATTCGATACTACAACAACAAAGTATGACTCTATATGAATGCCTCCGGCGGTGTACCGGTATGTGCAATGAAACAAGAGTGACATGTATAAAAATTATGCATGATGGCCTTGCCACAAATACGATGTCAACTACATGATCATGCAATGGCAATATGACAATATGATGTGTGTCATATAAACGGAACGGTGGAAAGTTGCATGGCAATATATCTCGCAATGGCTATGGAAATGCCATGATAGGTAGGTATGGTGGCTTTTTTGAGGAACAATATGGTGGCTTTTTTGAGGAAGGATATATAGTGGGTTTATGGCACCGGCAAAAGTTGCGCGGTACAAGAGAGGCTAGCAATGGTGGAAGGGTGAGAGTGCGAATAATCCATGGACTCAACATTAGTCATAAGAACTCATATACTTATTGCAAAAATCTACGAGTCATCAAAACAAAGCAATCAACGCATGCCCCTAGGGGGTAGGTTGGTAGGAGTTAACCATCGCGCGCCCCCGACCTCCACACAAAGGTTGACACTCTACAAATACCTCATGCTTTAACTTGGTCACACAACGGCTCACCATACGTGCCTGCTAAGGGAATCACCAACCTTAACACAAATATTTCTCAATTTCATAATTACTCCACTAGAATGACTCTAATATCATTATCCTCATGTCCCAAAACATTTATCAAGCATGCAACATATCTTTCTACTCAATGCACTTGATGTGATTTTTTTACTACATTGACATTGGATGTTTATCACGTGAAGACTAGTTTCTTTAGCCTAAACACTTTACCATGCTGTTTTAATAGACTCTCAAATAGATCTAAGTGAAGCATGCGAGTTCAACAATTTCTACAAAATATTACCACCACCGTGCTCTAAAAGATATAAGTGAAGCACTAGAGCAAAAGCTATTCAACTCAAAAGATATAAGTGAAGCATATAGAGTGTTCTAACAATTTCTAGGGCATATTTAACTCTCTCAAATAGGTGTGTACAGCAAGGATGATTGTGGCAAACTAACAAGCAAAGACTCAAGTTATACAAGACGATCCAAGCAAAACACATAGCATGTTGCGAATAAAAATATAGCTCCAAGTATAGTTACCGATGGATGAAGACGAAAGAGGGGATGCCTTGAATTTACTTGGGGTGCCTTGGGCATCCCAAGCTTAGAACTTTGCTACTCCTTGTTTCATAGTCCATCAAAGCAATACTCAAAACTTGAAAATTTCACAACACAAAACTTAGACAAAAATTCTCGTGAGCTCCGTTAGTAAGAGAAAGCAAACCACCACTCAAAGGTAAAGCAAGGAATTCATTCATTGTTTATATTGGTGTTAAACCTACTGTACTCCAAGTTCTCTATGGTTCATATCCTCCAATATTACTCATAGATGCATCGGAATAAGCAAACAACACACGAAAAACAGAATCTGTCAAAAACAGAACAGTCTGTAGTAATCTGTTGGGTTCGCCTACTTCTGAAACTCCAAAAACTTCAAACTAAATTGGTAAATTTGCGCAATTTGTCTAGCAATCAGCATAAAAAATAATCAACTAAATATCACGCTCCAGTAAAATCTGAAGACTACTTTAGCGAGCGCTAACGATTCTGTTTTTCACAGCAAGATCATATAAACTTCACACAAGTCTTACCAAAGGTTCTACTTGGCAGAAACACTAAACAAAACATGAAAACACATCTAATCAGAGGCTAGATGCAATATTTATTCACTAACAGCAAAAAAACAAAAAACATAAAATTGGGTTGCCTCCCAACAAGCGCTATCGTTTTATGCCCCTGGCTAGGCACGATACAAGATAGATCTAGGTATTGCCATCTTTTTTAACGGTGTCAAGCTCGAATCCGGAAGGTTCTTTGCGTGTCCCATCATATTCAGAAATTTAAGATCTAAAGCATCCAACCGCTTATTGCAAAGGGTAATAAACATATTCATGCGGTGGAGATTCCCACTAACACTCTTAAGGGGTTCAAGGGATTTTTGTAATATTTTTGTCACTTCGCAAATTTTCTCAAAAACTTGCGTCCCTTCCGGGGTTGAGTTTAACTCCTTTTGGGGAGGTAGTGTTCCCACTATTCCCTCTATGATTTCATGCGCGAAACTAGGATCAACTTCGATAATATTTCCTTTGGCAACGCAATCCAAGAGTTGTCTATGAGACATATTCAATCCAACATAAAAATTGCGAAGCAAGATTCTAAAATTCACTTCTAAGGTGCACTTACGATAAAATTACATCATTCTAAACCAGGCATCTTTTAAGTTTTCTCCTTGCCTTTGCTTGAAGTGAAGTACCTCAAACTCGGGAGATGATACGTCCAAAACGTATCTATAATTTCTGCTTGCTCCATGCCACTTTTGGGTGATATTGCTATGATATTCATACAGTTCCATACACTTTTGATCATATTTGGACTAACTTACTAATCCAGTGCACCCCAGTGCCACTTTCTGTTTTCGGCTGTTTTTGTATTTCAGGTTTTCACATTACGAGAACTGCCAGGAAAAATCCAGAAAAAATATATAAAAAATCAGCGTTCCAGGAGCTACCGTGCGGCCGAAGTGCAGCCGGGGGGACCCACAGGGGCTCCAGGCGCCCTGTGGGCGCCCCCCCCTGGGCCGCGCCGGGAGGGCCCCTGGGCCCACCGAGGCACCTCCGATGCCCCCCTTTGGCATATATTTAAGGTCCGTCGCGGAAACCCTGAATCCGGACCCCTTTTCTCCAGACGCGATTCCGATCTCCGCCGCCATCTCCATCAAGCTTCGGGGGACCAGAATTCCTGCGTCGGCACCCTGCCGGGACGGGGAAGTGCCCCCGGATTCATCTCCATCGACGTTGCTTCCTCCCTCCATGATGCGGGAGTAGTTCCTCCTCGGGGCTGAGGTTCTTACCAGTAGCTATGTGGTCAACTCTCTCTCCCATGATGTGATCTTCGTTGTGATCATAGGCTATGTTAATCTAGGGTGTTTCCCCTTCCTCTATGTATTGGATTGATGTACTCACTTGTCTTTATCTAGTATAATCCCCGAGACCAAGGTGACAGCGGTCTATTGGACATGGATTAGAACAATATTTTCATGAGTGATTTCCTTTCTTGTGTGTTGATTGAAGATTGAGAGTCTCTTGGTGCTTGTCTTTGACTATCCTTTAGATATGTTATGGTGATTGTGGGACTCTCTTTGGATGGCCGCGGTGACATTGGGAAATCCTTAGATCGAGAACTACGAACTTTGAGGTGTGCTTTTGTAGCCCTACATAATTCTCGTCCTCTCTTGACCACGAAGGAATGATCTCCGAGTGTGTCCCCTTTGCATGTTTTATGGGAAATATCATGTGATTCGATTATGTTAATGTTGTTGGGAGTTGCCACTAGTGAAAGTATGAACCTTAGGCCTTGTTTCCACCATTGCAATGCCATTTGTGCTCACGTTTAATACTTGTTTGCTTGCTGCACTTTTTATTACATATTTGTATTACCTTGTTTTGCCATCCATATCACTTGCCATTTAACATCTCTTCGCCGAACTAGTGCACCTATACATCTGGCAAGTGTATTAGGTGTGTTGGGGACACAAGAGACTTCTTGTATCTTAGTTGCAGGGTTGCTTGAGAGAGACCATCTTCAACCTCTACTTCCCTGAGTTCGATAAACCTTAGGTCATCCACTTGAGGGAAATTGCTACTGTCCTACAAACCTCTGCGCTTGGAGGCCCAACATAGTCTACAAGAGTAGAAGCGTGCGTAGACATCAAGCTATTTCTGGCGCCGTTGCCGGGGAGGTGAGCGCTTGAAGGTATATCTTTAGATCTTGCAATTAAATCTTTTTTTCTTCTTTTATTTTTATTATTTCACTAGTTATGCTTATGGAAAACCTTGTTATTGGATCGTTGCTTGCGGGAGGACACCCCACACCTGTGGTGGTTGCTCCTCCTCCTACTGAAATTGTGCCCTATAAAATACCGGCTGGTATTATCAATTATGTTTTGGCTAATCGTTATGCAGGAGACAGACATCCCGGTGAACACTTGCTATATCTGTCACAACTATGTTCATTATTTAAGCTTGCAGGTGTATCGAGGGAGTTTGTCATGAGGAAATTATTTGCCTTGTCACTGAAAGGAAAATCATTGGAATGGTATAGGCTACTAAATGACTCTCACCTGCTGGAGTGGGAAGAGATCCAGTCTCTCTTTCACTCCAAGTTTTATCCTCTTCATGAAGTCCATGAGAATAGGAATTATGTTTATAATTTTTATCCTCATGACGGAGAGAGCATAGCTCAAGCTTGGGGGAGACTGAAAACGTTAACACTAAAATGTCCTAACCATGGGCTCCCCAAAGATATTATTATTACTAACTTCTATGTGAGGCTCTCTCGACAGGATAAAGATTTACTCGATGCTTCCTCTATGGGTTCTTTCACAAACAAAAAGATTGATGCTAAATGGGAACTCCTTGAAAGAATTCAACGCAACACTGAAGATTGGGAGATCGACAAAGGTAAAGAGTCAGGTATAATTTATGAGTATGATTGCATTAAGTCCTTTGTTGAAACTACAAGTTTTAATAAGTTTAGTGCTAAGTTTGGGCTTGATTCTCAACTCCTTGTTGATTTCCTCAAATCTGTTGCTTCACATCTTAATATGCCTAAGGAGGATTGGATCAAGTATCATAAACCTTTTAAAGAGACTTGCAAAGAAAATGAAATTGTTCATGATGATTGCAACATGCATGATCCAATTCCTAAAAATGAAGTTTTATATAAGCATGTTAATTTTTGTGGAGTGGATAGACCTTATGAAAGGCCTATGATTGAAGAAGAGAAGTATTTTAAGCAACATAAACATGAAAGAACAATCACTTGGGTCAAAGATTTAAATGAAATTGCTAGAGAATTGTGTGACCTTTATCCTTTTACTTGTGAACTTTGCCGTACAGAGGGTCACTTTAATTTTCAATGCATGAACTTTCAAAACATAACTGTTAACCGGTTGCGTGATGACATGATCACCTCTGATCTTTATGATGAGCTTATGTTATTTTTGATGTGTGAAGAGTTATCAGAAAAGACTTCTTGGATGGATGATAATGCCATAGGAATAAAAAACACTTTGCAAAATTGCCATCTCTATTGTGTTGTTAATTGCCATGAAAATGATTACATAAGTAAGATTAGAAAGGAGGGAACTTTACCAAAGTATAAAAATGTCTCTTATATTTCTGCTAATAAAAAGGAGAGTTTCTCCCAAGTTTCCCCTATTGTTTCTAATGATAAACCAGGATATGTGGAGAAGCTTCATCTCCAACCACCCCCTCCTAAGGTGAAGAAGAAGAAAAAGAAGAGGAGGAGGAGGAGGAGCAAGAAGGAAGAAGAATGGGCATCAACCTGGCCTGAGCATATTCCTCCTATCAACTTTTATCCTAACGGTTGTAAGTTTAAAGAAGAAGGTGAAGTTTATTGCCTTAATTATCATCTTGATGATACGTCCGTAGGTACTATTGAAGATGATTTTGATTATGATATGCATGTTACTTATTGTGATTGGGAAAATGATAATGCTACTTATGATCTTGAAAATCTTTTTGTTACCAACTCTGAAAGTGATGATATGGGAAGCTCTAAGCTTGGGGATGATAGGATTGCAAATCCTATCCCCACTAGTGATGTGATAATTGATAATTCTCTTGCTAGTAAGAATAAAGATAACATGTTTACAAATATAGTTGCTAGCAATGATAATGCTCTTCTCTACCATGATGATGTTATAACTCCAATCTATAGTGATTATAAAGGTACCTATGACATAAGGAGAAATTATCCTTATGAAACTTGTCATAATCATGAAGGGAATTACTCCCTTGTTGAACACCACCCTCCTGATATACAACTAATCTATAGTGTTCAAGTTGTTTATGATAGTCCTACTCCCACTATTACCAATGAGAAAAATTATGCTTATGTGGGGAGTGAGAGTACCTTTTTGCATGTGGATCATGGTAACAATGCTTTATGTGATGCTTATATTGTTGAGTTCATCCATGATGCCACTGAAATTTATAATGAGAGAGGGAGGCTTGGTTCTAAATATCTTAATAATAAGAAGTTCCCTCTCTTTATGTTGAAGGTTTTGAAGCTGCACTTGTTTTGTCTTCCTATGCTTATTGCTTTGTGCTTCAATGAATGATTCTATTGCAATATTCCTATGCATAGGAAGCATGTTAAGCTTAAATGTGTTTATTATTTGCTTCTTGATGCTCTCTTTTGTTCTTCAATTCTTATTCCTACAAGAGAATCATTAAAGACCTATGCCTAGCTTAAAGGCATAAAAGAAAGCGCTTTTGGGAGGCAGCCCACAATGAATAAAATTTTTATATTTTGCTTTTGTTGTGTCTTGATGTTGTTTACTACAGTAGAATCATCATTGTATCTTTGCTTTTCATATTTGTGCCAAGTATAGCCTCTGATTGCTAGAAAGTTCAAAAGTTGTGAGGAGCTGTCCAGGAAACAGATTCTGTCCTTGGATAGAAAAATTCGTATAAAATCACCAGATCATATTTTTGGTCTGAATTTTTTCGAAAGCGTTCTCTATATAATTGTCTTTCGTGCGTCTGTTCTGAGTTTTTTTATTTGAGTTGCAGAAGTATCCCGAACAGATCAATTACTACCTGCTGTTCTGTTTTTCACAGATTCTGTCCTGTTTTGCCTTTCCTTCACTTTGCAAATCAAGAACTTGCTTTTTCTTTGCAAAAACCTTTTGGCAATCTTGAGAAACAGTAGAACTTCAAGAATATCATTATTTCCAGCAAGGTATAATTATTTTATTAAGGGTACTAACCTCGCTAATCAGATTATGATGAGTTATGTATGAAGGGAGTTTTCAAGTGTGCGAGGGAAGATGATAAAAAGATTCAGGAGTGTCAAGCGCTCAAGCTTGGGGATGCCCTCGTGCACCCCCAAGAAATATTCAAGGAGACTCAAGCGTCTAAGCTTGGGGATGCCCCCGTGCATCCCCTTCTCCATCAACATTATCAGTTCGTCTTTCGTTTCGCTATATTTTTATCACTTCATGTGTTATGTGCTATGCTTGGAGCGTCTTGCTTTTAGTTTTCTTTTTAGTTTTTCATAACGAGTCGGAACTCAGCATTCCTTTATGTGGAAGAGAAACACACTCCACTTCTACCTAGAACATAACATAGAATTTTCATGTCTATCTATGATGTGTGTGTTCTTTATCTTTTAATAGCTACTATCATGCTCTGCTCTTAGTATTCATGCCTATCTTTTCAAAGAGCTTTTGTTTAGTTGGTTGCTTGAACTCTCTTTAATTACCATGCTCACCTTATTAAGAGAGTTTGCTTCCGTTGCACTGGTTAATGTGTCTATGATAAAGATGCTACTTGCATGATGGTGCTTAGTAGTTCAGGTTTTCTTATGGTTAATCTCAAATAGCTGGGGGGTTCCCAATGTGTTATTGGAGTACCAACATGGTTTGTTTTCCTATGATATGGTATGGTTTAGTAATATCTTCCTTCGAGAATTTATTTTGATTGACTTGGCGTATGCTCACGCATATTTAAGACTGTAAAGAAAGTCTGTCAAGCCTTGATGATCTTTTATTTCTGAGTAGCGATATAACTTCCATGCCTGATTCAATATTGCTTTGTCGCTCTGCATGATTATGACCGTCATTGCTCTCTTAGTTGGTCGCTCCCAGTCTTTTGCTAACCTCCACCTGTACTAAGCGAACTAACTTTGCAATATATAGCTCATGGGAAAGTAGCTTAAAAACTATTGTGGTAAAGAATATGTTGCCTATGTATCTTATTTCTTATAAGTTGCTTGCTGAGCGGTAACCATGTTTCTGGGGACGCCATCAACTGTCACACTTTTGTTGAATATCATGTGAGTTGCTATGCATGTTCGTCTTGTCTGAAGTAAGGGTGATTTGCCATGGGTTGAATGAGTATGCATATTGTTAGAGAAGAACATTGGGCCGACAACCAAAGCCATGTATCATGGTGGAAGTTTTAGCTTGGACATTAATCCTCAATCTCTTATGAGAATATGCTTATGCATTAAAGAGGAGTCCATCATCTATTTTCTATGTTGTCCCGGTATGGATGTCCTCAAGTTGAGATCTATCAAAAACGAGAAATCAAATGCGATTTATCTCCTTGGACCTTTGTACAGGTGGCATAGAGGTACCCCTTTGTGACACTTGGTTGAAACATATGTAATGCAATGATAACCCATGGAGATCCGAGCTAATTAGGACAAGGTGCGAGCACTATTGGTATACGATGCATGAGGCTTGCAACTTATAGGATGTCTTATGCATGACACATATGAAGTACTACTACCGTTGACAAAATTGCTTCTATGTTTTCAAAATAAAAAGCTCTAGCACTTAACCTTTCTTTTACTTTTATGTTGAAGCACCAACTACTGAGAGCATGATTGTCATTCTGAGTGTAATGTGCATTGTCCCAAAGTAGCATTGTCTTTTGCATGATTGTGATATCGTTTATTCTGAAATGATTGTATCTAGTCATCACTTAAACCTTGAAGGTGCCCCTGCATTTATGTTTTGCATCACTAAAGGGGGCAAGCTAGATATCACTTTATCATATTTGCACATCATATTCATTGCAAATCTTTTTGATGTTTCAGTTTCATATTGTAAAACTTTCAGTCATTTGTGATTTTCTCATGAGGCAACTTAATTACTTTAGAATCATTGTCTCAGTAAGCTTTTGTCATATGACTATGAAAAAGTCCTATATGGTTAATAGCATGTCACCACAGAAATTATTCTTGTTATCATTTACCTACTCGAGGACGAGCAGGAATTAAGCTTGGGGATGTTGATACGTCCAAAACGTATGTATAATTTCTGCTTGCTCCATGCCACTTTTGGGTGATATTGTTATGATATTCATACACTTCCATACACTTTTGATCATATTTGGACTAACTTACTAATCCAGTGCACCCCAGTGCCAGTTTCTGTTTTCGGCTGTTTTTGTATTTCAGGTTTTCACATTACGAGAACTGCCAGGAAAAATCCAGAAAAAATATATAAAAAATCAGCGTTCCAGGAGCTACCGTGCGGCCGAAGTGCAGCCGGGGGGGACCCACAGGGGCTCCAGGCGCCCTGTGGGTGCGGGCCCCCCCAGGCCGCGCCGGGAGGGCCCCTGGGCCCCCCGAGGCACCTCCGATGCCCCCCTTTGGCATATATTTAAGGTCCGTCGCGGAAACCCTGAATCCGGACCCCTTTTCTCCAGACGCGATTCCGATCTCCGCCGCCATCTCCATCAAGCTTCGGGGGACCAGAATTCCTGCGCCGGCACCCTGCCGGGACGGGGAAGTGCCCCCGGATTCATCTCCATCGACGTTGCTTCCTCCCTCCATGATGCGGGAGTAGTTCCTCCTCGGGGCTGAGGTTCTTACCAGTAGCTATGTGGTCAACTCTCTCTCCCATGATGTGATCTTCGTTGTGATCATAGGCTATGTTAATCTAGGGTGTTTCCCCTTCCTCTATGTATTGGATTGATGTACTCACTTGTCTTTATCTAGTATAATCCCCGAGACCAAGGTGACAGCGGTCTATTGGACATGGATTAGAACAATATTTTCATGAGTGATTTCCTTTCTTGTGTGTTGATTGAAGATTGAGAGTCTCTTGGTGCTTGTCTTTGACTATCCTTTAGATATGTTATGGTGATTGTGGGACTCTCTTTGGATGGCCGCGGTGACATTGGGAAATCCTTAGATCGAGAACTACGAACTTTGAGGTGTGCTTTTGTAGCCCTACATAATTCTCGTCCTCTCTTGACCACGAAGGAATGATCTTCGAGTGTGTCCCCTTTGCATGTTTTATGGGAAATATCATGTGATTCGATTATGTTAATGTTGTTGGGAGTTGCCACTAGTGAAAGTATGAACCTTAGGCCTTGTTTCCACCATTGCAATACCGTTTGTGCTCACGTTTACTACTTGTTTGCTTGCTGCACTTTTTATTACATATTTGTATTACCTTGTTTTGCCATCCATATCACTTGCCATTTAACATCTCTTCGCCGAACTAGTGCACCTATACATCTGACAAGTGTATTAGGTGTGTTGGGGACACAAGAGACTTCTTGTATCTTAGTTGCAGGGTTGCTTGAGAGAGACCATCTTCAACCTCTACTTCCCTGAGTTCGATAAACCTTAGGTCATCCACTTGAGGGAAATTGCTACTGTCCTACAAACCTCTGTGCTTGGAGGCCCAACATAGTCTACAAGAGTAGAAGCGTGCGTAGACATCAGGAGACGAAGGAGCGGATAAGGGGCTAGCCATAATGACAAGCAAGCAAGCAACACACAAGCAAACAAGAAGCAAGCGAACGAGAAACACACGGCGGAAGAAGGGCGAATAAAACGACAAAGGTGAAGTGGGGGAGAGGAAAACAAGAGGCAAATAAATGTAATGCGAAGGATAAGCGTTTGTGATAGGTACTTGGTATATGACTTTTGCGTAAGCCTCCCCGGCAACGGCGCCAGAAATTCTTCTTGCTACCTCTTGAGCTTGCGTTGTATTCCCTCGAAGAGGAAAGTGAGATGCAACACAGTAGCGTAAGTATTTCCCTCAGTTCCTGAGAACCAAGGTATAAATCCAGTAGGAGACCACACGCCAGTCCCTCGCACCTGCACAAACAAATAAGAACTTCGCAGCCAATGCGATAAGGGGTTGTCAATCCCTTTACGGTCACTTACGGTAGTAAGATCTGATAGAGATGATAATTAAATTTTTGGTATTTTTGGTATAGAAATAAGAAGTAAAAAAACCAAATAAATAACGGCGGCAGAAATTGGCTAGTTGACGGGAAAGTAATATGATAAAGATAGACCCGGGGCCATAGTTTTCTCCAGTGGCTTCTCTCATGATAGCGGTATTCCACGGCGGGTAAACAAATTATTGTCGAGCAATTGATAGAAAAGCGAATAATTATGAGACTATCTAGGCATGATCATTGTATATAGGCATCACGTCCGAGACAAGTAGACCGACTCCTACCTGCATCTACTACTATTACTCCACACATCGACCGCTATCCAGCATGCATCTAGTGTATCGAGTTCATACGAACAGAGTAACGCCTTAAGCAAGATGACATGATGTAGAGGGATAAACTCAAGCAATATGATGAAAACCCCATCTTTTTATCCTCGATGGCAGCAATACAATACGTGCCTTGCTGCCCCTACTGTCACTGGGAAAAGACGCCGCAAGATTGAACCCAAAGCCAAGAACTTCTCCCATTGCAGGAACTATAGATCTAGTAGGCCAAACCAAACCAATAATTCGAAGAGACTTGCAAGGATATTATGAGCACACATAAAAATTTCAGAGAAGAACCAAATATCTTTCATAGATAACCTTGATCATAAACTCATAATTCATCGGATCTCGACAAACACACCGCAAAAAGAGATTACATCGAATAGATCTCCTCGAAGACCGAGGAGAACTTTGTATTGAGATCCGGAGAGAGAGAGAGAGAAGAAGCCATCTAGATACTAGCTATGGACCCGAAGGCCTGAGGTAAACTACTCACAACTCATGGTGAGGGCGATGATGATGATGATGAAGGCATCCGTGATGGATCCCCCTCCCGGAACATGCTCCAAGATGGGATCTCCACGGGAACAGCAGCTACGATGGTGGAATTAGGGTTTTCTCTCTGCGTATGGCGTTTCTGGGGTACGTAGGCATATATAGGAGGAAGAGGGGCACCAGGGGCCACCGAGCCTGCCCTCGAGGCAGGGGGCGCGCCCTGGGAAGGGGGGTGCGCCCCCCACCATTGAGGGTGGGTCCCATGTTCTCTGGCTTGGCCCCGAAGTTTATCTCGTGTGATTTTCTCCAAAAATATCTCATGCGAAGGTTTCATTCCGTTTGGACTCCGTTTGATATTCCTTTTCTGCAAAACCCTGAAATAGGCAAAAAAACAGCAATCTGGACTGGGCCTTTGAGTTAGTAGGTTAGTCACAAAAATGATATAAAAGTGAATGATAAAGCCCATTAAACATCTAAGACTTCATAAATAATAGCATGGAACAGTAAAAAATTATAGATACGTTGGAGACGTATCATTGATCTGCGGATTCTTGATCTTGCATTCTTCATTCTTCTTCTTTAATTCTAAAGTAGATGTTGATTCGCCTCTAGTTTCTTCACTAATTGCACATGCAGTCGTATCATTAACCCCAATTCTACCAACGAGTGCACGGACATCTATTAAGTTTCTTTCTATCAACAAATCGATGTATTCTTCTTTCCAATACCAAAATGAGCATCCATCTTCCTACATACATGATCATCTCAGTAAGCTATCGTAATTAAACCGAAAAGGTTGACAAAGCCGAATGAAAACAAGAACATACCCCGTCTTTTTCGCATTTGAAGAATACCCATCCGGGGTGTTGCGGCATGCTAGATCTTAGCCGCAACACTGTCTGCATGCAGTCGTCGCATTGTATGAGCGGCATCGGCGAGCCGCTGCGCGAGCGCCGAGCTCGGTCGACGGTCGGCCGAGTCCTTGCGGGGAAACCGATGGTGGCGGCGGCTAGAGGACGAACTAGTACCTGCATGCGGCGCTGGGGCTTTGCCGGGGCTGTGCGGGGTGCTCCCCGACCAATCCATGGCTTGGCGCAGCCACTAGTGGCCGGAAACGCCAAATCCAATGGTCGCGACAAACAGTCGCCGATCTGCAACTTTCAAGCCGGCCGAGGTAGCAGGAAGTGGTGGAAGACAGTCTCGGGCGTGTGTGGGCCCGCCGGCGTGATCCTGACGGCTGGTATGGCCAGAATCTAAGCAGTGGCCCGACGGCGGTGGGTGGGGAAAAGCGTGGGCTGAAATGCCCCCCCCCCCCCGCCCCAACCGCCACCGCTTTACGGGTCCGCTCATTTGAGAGTGCGAATACAAGGAGGTATTTTGTTACGCGTCTGCATTTTTTGTGTGGACCCGTATTTTGGCGGTCATTTTGCGGGTTGTGACATTATACAAGGTCTGCTAGAGATGCCCTAAGACAAGTGCTCCACCATTTTTCATCTTCTCTGATTCATTGTATGATATTCATCCTCATTAATTCAAAGTATAATTTTGTTTTTAAGGTTTGAACAAGTTCAATTGGCGTGCAATTTTTTAACTCAGAATTGATAAAATTTATTGAGTTATTATTATGGGTTCGTTTCACAATGGATAAAGTGAACCATTTTTTAATAGACATTTGAACATGACGAGGACCAGCGGCATTGCATCTCCTTTTTTGTTCTTTTTCATCTTCTTCTCTGGCGCCGAGGACGTAAGAATGAACTTCCAAACCACTGCATAATGGATTGATGAAGAAATTGTGAAATCCACGTCCATCTCCGCCACCAGCTTTGTTGCCTCTGCCTCCACCGATGGCATTATCTTCCCAACCATCGGAAAATAAGTTGTGCTATCATATTTTACGCAAATTGTTGACCAAGTGTAAATTTTAATACGCTTTTACAAATCTTATTAATATGTGTTTTTATAACCGCCGCTGCGTCGTTCTCTCCCAGAACAACATGGGTGGTGGTGCCACAACGCCCCTTGCCCATCCTCTCCCCATCCTTTGCATCGCCATCACCGGCAGCCTCTCACCTATGAAGCATGACCGAAGTCTGTGACAGAGGGGCTTATTTATTCGCCCAGTAGGCAGCATGCTCGCGAGATGGGGTGTGAGGATCTCGGATCTGGCTCACACTAGCTAGACGAGATTGGGGGGGGGGGGGACGAACTAGGTATTTGAATTTCAGAAGCTATCCACCCAACCACCCACACTTCTGTAGCATTACAATATCGGCCGAAGCCGCCTGGTCCATTGCCAGAGAGAAAGGGAAACGAGCAATGGCTATAAGTACTGTTACACCTGAATTAACGGGCCAAGTTTGGGCAAGCAAGCCAGTGGGGAATCCTCCTGGGCCCGGTCGACTTGGGCCGCAGTTCTGATACTATAGTTGTCTTGCCGTTGTCGACACTAGCCTATGTTCCTCCATCTTCAGTGGTAGCAAGGGATGACAGTGTGCTGCTGACATCCCCCCTTGTTGAGTAGCGGCTTACCACCAAGCCGCGGCCCGAGGAAATTGTTGGCACAAGGACTCCAGGTCTTCCCATGTTGCTTCATCCAGAGAAGAATCGCTCCACAAAAATCAGACCATGTGCCACTGTCTTCTGTCCAACTTGTCGAACCCGAGACTGAAGAACTCGGACTGGCACCTGCAGAACAGAAAACTGGGAAGGCAACTTGGGCATGACTAAGGATGCATGAGGAATCACCTTTTTAAGCTGTGAGACATGGAAGACTAGATGAATCTTGCTTGTAATAGGCAGGTCTAGTTTGTAAGCCACTTCACCGATTTTGTCAATGATCTTGTACGGCCCAAAAAACTTAAAGGAGAGTTTATGGTTGGCTTGACGAACTACTGACGACTGAACATAGGGTTGAAGCTTTAGAAAAGCCATGTCGCCAATCTCAAAAACACGTTTGATTCTGTGTTTGTCAGCTTGAGTTTTCATACGTTGTTGGGCTCTGTGCAAATGCTGAGTGACAGAATCCAAGACAGTTTGTCTCTCCAAAAACCATTGTTGTATATCAGGAGCAGCGACAGTATCACTAGCAGAGATGCCAAAGTATCTGGGAGAGTGTCCATATGAGATCTCAAAGGGAGGCTTGCCTACTGCAGAGTGCCAATTGGTGTTGTACCAGAATTCACACATTGCAAGCCATTTGCTCCACTGTTTGGGGTGTGCACTGATAAAGCTTATGAGATAACACTCGACCTGCTGATTTACTTGTTTGGTTTGTCCATCAGTAGTTGGATGATAAGCAGTACTCATATTGAGTTGTGTGCCAATTATTTTTACCATAGTTTGCCAAAAGGTACTAGTGAAAACAGGATCTCTGTCAAACACTATATACTCTGGCATTCCATGTAGTTTGTACACATTATCCAAAGACACTTCAGCCACTTTAGTAGCAGTGAAAGGATGCTTCAATGGTATGAAATGACCATATTTAGTGAACTTGTCAATCACCAGGAAGATACAGTCGAATTGACCTGAGACTGGCAGTCCAGGTATGAAATCCATAGTGACATATTCCCAAGCTTTCTTAGGCACTGGTAGAGGTGATAGTAACCCTGGATAGTTAACTCTTTCTGGTTTAGCTTGTTGACAAACGAGGCAGTTAACTCTTTCTGGTTTAGCTTGTTGACAAACAAGGCAGGACTGCACTTTTCCTTTGATGAATTTTCTCATCCCTGACCACCTAAAAAGGGAGTGTATTCGATGATAGGTGACAGGAAATCCCGAATGGCCACCTACTGGACTGTCATGGTAGGTAGCAAATTTTTCGTCATGTAACTCTTGCTTATTACATATCCATATAGCTCCTTTGTATCTGATTATCCCTTGGATTAACTGGTGATTTGGTTTGGCAGAAGGGTCAAGAGCTAACTGTTGCAGAAGTTCAGTAGCAGACTTGTCAGCACTATAGCTGTCAATAATTTCAGTCATCCAGACATGCTGCACCTTAGAAATTGAGATTACTTGATGATCTGGTGGTCTTCTGGACAAGGCATCAGTTGCAGAATTCTCAGTCCCTTTTTTATACACAATTTGATAATCCAGCCCCATTAACTTGGTGAGTGCCTTCTGTTGCCAAACAGTATGCAATTTTTGGTTCTACAAATGGGTCAAACTCTTCCGGTCAGTTCTGATTACGAAATGTTTCATCTGTAGATAAGGTCTCCATTGCTCTACTGCTAACAAAATGGACATGTATTCCTTCTCATAGACTGACAAGCCTTTGTTCTTGGGTCCTAGAGCTCTACTAACATAAGCCAGGGGATGACCTTCCTGCATCAATACTGATCCAATTCCTTTGTCACAAGCATCAGTTTCAATGACAAAAGGTTTATCAAATAGAGGAAGGGCTAGAACTGGTGCCTCAATTAATTTCTTCTTCGGGATAGAAAAAGCTTCTTCAGTAACAGGGGACCATACAAATGGCACTCCTTTCTTAAGTAGCTCAGTCAATGGCTTGCTGGTTATGCCATAATGCTGGATAAACTTCCTGTAATATCCACTGAGACCCAAAAATCCTCTCACTTCCTTGGCATTGGTAGGAGTAGGCAAGTTTTGGACAGTAGAGATTTTTGAAGAATCAGTTGACACTCCTGCCGCACTGATTGTATGTCCCAGATAATCAATTTGTTGATGTGCAAAGGCACACTTAGACAGCTTAACTTTCCACTGATCAGCTCTAAGCAATGCTAGTACTGTCCTAACACGATCAAGGTGCTTCTTGTAGGTTTTACTGAAGATTAGGATATCATCAAAGAAACAGAGTGTATTCTTTCTGTTGACAGGTTTCAAGGTGGTCTTCAGGGAACCCTCGAAGGTACTAGGCCCCCCACTCAATCCAAAGGCCAACACAGGGAACTCATAGTGACCGATGTGAGTAGAGAATGCAGTCTTGTATTCTTCACCAGGGGCTAGTCGAATTTGATGGTAGCCAGCTCTCAAATCCTTGGTGAACCAAGCAGCACCAAATAGCTCATCCAACAATTCATCGATTATAGGGACTGTGAACTTGCCAGTGATAGTGGTGGCATTTAACATTCTATAATCCACCGCCAGTCTCCATTCTCCTCCTTTTTTCTTAACAAGCAAAACTAGTGAAGAGAATGGACTCTTGCTAGCTCTGATCAAGCCAGCTGCAAGTAGTTCATTGATTTGCCTCTCAAGTTCATCCTTCAACTGGGGAACAATTATGTATGGTCGTGAAGTGAGAGGCCTTGCCCCTGGAATTAAGGGAATATGGTGATCACTTTGCCTCCTGGGTGGTAATTCTGTGGGAGCTGCAAACACATCTGCAAACTCATCAAGAAGTTGTTGCATTTCGACAAGAACTGGAACATCTTCTGGCTGCTGAGTAGTTGAGATAGAGACACATGCATAAGTGTATTCGGTTGCATGAATTCCTTGCAAGGTAACTAAAAGACATCCATTGCTCTACCCAGTCAATTTTCATGGGGCTGTGCTGAGCCAACCAATCCAAACCGAGGATAACATCATAAGTGTTGATAGGCAGAAGCTTGAGGTTAGATGTAAATTGCACTCCATTACTAGTCCAGCTGCAATCACTAATGCTGTGTTGACAACTAATAACAGTTCCACCTGCAACTGTTACACTGACTGAAGCAATGGAAAAAACTGTGCGCACTACATTGTGGAATGGAGGGAGTATTATCCTAGAACACTCACCCTGATCCCTCGCCAAAAAAAAAAAGAACAATCACCCTGACTACACACGTACTTCCTCCGTTCCATATTAGCCGTCGCTGATTTAGTATAACTTTGTACTAAATCAGGGACGACTAATATGGAACGGAGGGAGTACTTTTTAGATGTAAATGTATATGACTACTAGAGGGCTGCACTAGTTAGCTTAGCTAGGCTATATGCCATCTGACGCACACAATCAAAAAGTTTGATCAATCTCTTCTAGATGGAAAGCAATTACTTCTTTGGGGTACATAAATCTGATTATTATTTTTTACAATTTTTCTGAACGTGTTAGTGAATACAAGTAACACGAACCACTGGGTCAATAAGCAACTATAGTCAGCCATGGATATGTGGGACCGCATTCAGTTAACGTATTCGAAAAATTGGCAGAACTTTAGTATTTTCAATTTGTCCTACATTATAGGATAATTTACTTACGTTATTTATTGTTATTTCTTAACGTGGTAACGAATTAACAGTAGATGGTTAATGGGATGATGTACAATTTTGAATAACCATCTAACTTTGGAACAAAATAAATTGCAAAATTAATTTGGCAATACATAGCTAAAATAAGCATATCCGCATAAGATGCATGGGCCTCTTGAGAAAAACCAAAGTTCTTTGTTATGGATATGTGTTCCCTCGGTCCATTATAAGCACTTTTTAATGAAATAAAATACTTGGTTTGATGATGCATTTATGAAGATAGCGCATCTCCTTATTTTGTGAGTGTGGAGTTAAAAGTTTCCCTATATAGCCTCCACATCTTCGTCGGTCCTCCACTATAAATCAAACCTCCCCGCCAGGCCAAAAGCAGCAACCTGATTTTCATTGCTCATTTTATCCCTCTGTTGGCAATGGGTCGCAAGAAGATTGCCCTCAGGTACATTGACAATAAGTCGAGACGGCGTCGTACATTGGATACGCGCATGAAGAACCTGGCAAGTAAGGCATGCGAGGTTTCTATCTTGTGCAACGCCAAGACCTGTGTGTTGGTGTACGATGAGGGGAATTCGGCGCCAAAGGTGTACCCGTCCCACACCGAGGCGATGGATATCCTGAATCGGTACAGAACCATGCCAGAGGGGTGGTTCAAGAAGACGGTGAACCAGGAAGACTTCCTCAGCCAACGCCTCAACAAGCTCCAGGTCAACGAAAACAAGGTCCGAGACACCGAGATCAGGATCCTGCTACACAAGGCCATGCTCGGCAGTGACCTCGCCGACCTAAAAGTCGATGAGCTCACCAGCGTCAGTAGTAGGCTGGAGGAGATCCTCAAGAGCATGGGCGAAAGCATCGCCAAAATTAGCGGACAGCCCCCTGTCTTGCAGCCCCAGGCACCATACGCCCCAGACAACATGGACATGGGTGAGTCTTCTGCAATGTATCAGGCGTCACAACCAGCTCTGTACGTCACCAACAACATGGACATGGGGTCTTCCACCATGAATCAGCAACCGTCGCCCACTCCATACGTCACTGGCAACATGCACATGGGGTCTCCAGCGATGTATCAGGTGCCGCCGCAACAGGTGGGTTTGCTCAACACGGTGAGATCTGGAAGGGACCTCGACACCCTGGCCCACAATGGCTATAGCAGCAATGGGCATGACGACACTACTGCCGGTGCTGGCTATAGCATAAATGGGCACGAAGGCGTCGGTACCAGCGCCAACGCCAACTCTTCCGGTGGGATGAAGTCCTTGGATGTGGGGTTTGGTTGGCAATCAGGCGGCGTCGATCCTGAAGAATCATCTTGGAGTCTTTTCCCTCCTATGTAAGGTAGGATGGAGAGAAGTCTTTTCTAGTAGTGTGCAGTGCATGGCCAACTATGTGTGTCTGTAGTTTGATTTAGCTTGGCGTAGTAAAGAGGCAGAAAAGGCGGCCTTAATAAGTTGAGACATTTTGTCTCTCGGTGGTGCTCTTTGAGCCCAGACATTTTTATTTTAGTAGTTGGAATTGTTGTTATGGATCTCTTCCATGGTCGCCATTTTTATTTAGTCGTTGAAACTGTTATATGGGATCTCTTCCATGGTTTGTTTGTTTGATCTTCGTTGTTCAGTTGGTAGTAACTTGTAACGCCTGCTCTTTTTGTCAACATGTTTTTGTGAGGTATAATATTTTTTTGATAACAAAGTTTTTATTTACTCTTAACATGAGCGATACAAGTATGAAGACTCCACTCCAATTTTGACGTATCTAGATGCACACAACCTGTACAAAGCCAAAATAAATGTGGAAACAAAAAAAAGATAACATTGTTTGACACAAAAAGAAGAACAGTTGAAGGCAATCCAGCTCCATCTTACTACATGCCACCATATATAAAGAGCTCCCAGTGCTACAGATGTTGTAGTACGAGCCAAGTACGGAGCCAATGCGTACATAAGTTAATAACCGACGTGGAGAAAAATATCTTCTATCTGTCAAAACCATACCGTTCATGCATAATCATAGTGCCCATACCAGGGCCCCCATGCCTACTAAGATTAAGGATCTTGTTTTTATATATACTAGCAAAAGAGCCCGTGCGTTGCAATGGGAGGGAAAACAGAACACACGCTCTTAACTCAACAACCATCACTCAAGACCACAATAGGTCCATCTCCTTTATTTTTACGAGGAATCATATTTGTGTTGCCGCTTATCCTCCTTCTCACCCTCACCGGCGATGGCCTCAGTGTTCACACAAAACAAATCAAAAAACGTGTTTAAATATGGTTAATCCTAAGGCGTCTCTCTCTCCCTCTATCCTCCCTCTCTCTCTCTCTCTCTCTCTCTCTCTCTCTCTCTCTCTCTCTCTCTCTCTCTCTGTCGCTTTCTCTCACTCTCGCGATGAGAAATCTGTTGTTTTCCCCTGCAATATTTTTCAGAGGTATGCATGTGTAGTTATCAATGTTTTCTTTTTCCTATATGGTTATAGTTGGGTGTTTATTTGCAATCCGGATCGCCACCGGTACGAAAGAAAAATGGATCTTGCGCTACAAATTATAAGTTTGCTTCCAAAACAATATTTAAAAAATATTTAACAGGTAAAATTAACATCATATTTGGATTCTAAACATTTTTATAAAATTTCATATATGATATGTTAAAATCGAAGCTACGGATTAAAAGATACGTATAATTTAGAAAATCATTTGTTTGACTTAAATATATTCCAAAATAATATTTAAAAATACTTAACAGGTAAAAATAATCTCATATTCATATTCTACATATTTTCTAATCAAATTTCATATATAACATGTTCAAATCGGAGTTACGGTATAAAATATATGGATGATTTAAAAAAACATTTATTTGACTTAAATATGATCCGCTGATGAATTATCTAAAACATCAGGGGGGTTTTGATAAATGTAAAATAATGGTTCGTGTATGACTTAAATCTGGACTGCGGGTTGATTTCAGGAAAACACAGGGACTTTTGTGTAAAATACGAAAAAAAATCGATTCGTTTTAATTCGAAATAGGATTGCGGGTTGAATTCTCTGAAGTAGAGGGACTTTTTTATAAAATGCCATGACGGACGAGAAGAAACCCAATTTGCATTATTATTAGGTAAAGATATATACCTCAAAGCCAATTGTCAAACAAGTTTGGAAAGCTTTGGGCGAACACAAGTTATGTATGACATGTCCAACATGAGCGTACTTGCTCAAAGAATTTGTGCTTAATTCTCTCGTCATGATAGTAGGAACAACATTGCCACTCCCCTATCAGTTTTACATTGCTAGAGTTTCCCTCGTTAAGATGACCCCTCTACGTAAATACCTTAAGCTTAAAAATCAACATATTGTTAATTGGTTCATCAATATCTATAACAGCTAGTACAATGAGTTCATAGAAAAGAGTCCCATCTTGATGTAAAGTCCATCGAAACTCGTATGTCTCGCGCTAATACCTTCGTCCCAAAATACAAGAAATTTTTGCAGTTTGAACTACAAAAATGTCTTATATGTTGAGACGGAGGTAGTATAAATTAACAACATTCAGACACTCCAGTAGATCCTCCCATGTTACTAACAAAGGCCTAAACATGTCACGTTTGAAGTCCACATCTAGCAGAAAGTTACCCAACACCTCTACTATTATGACATGCTTATGAGTTATGACACAGCAGCAGCCCTAGGTACTAGTAGATGGTAAGGCGGATCATTTCATTCATCCAAAACCTAACATGTGAGTCATCCTTGATAATGAAGGTTCGAACCAGAAAAAGTGTTGCCAACCCAAAAGTGGAAGCCCCCTAATTTACTTTGGACATGGTGATGGAAATATGCTCTAGAGGCAATAATAAAGTTGTTATTATTTTATATTTCCTTATTCATGATAAAGTTTTATTATTCATGCTATAATTGTATTGACCAGAAACTTAAATATATGTGTGAATACATAAACAAATACCATGTCCCTAGTAAGCCTCTACTAGACTAGCTCGTTGATCGAAGATGGTTAAGGTCCTAGCCATAGACATGAGTTGTCATTTGATAACAGGATGACATCATTAGGAGAATGATGTGATGGGACAAGACCCATCTGTTAGCTTAGCATATGATCGTTTAGTTTGTTGCTATTGCTTTCTTAATGTCAAATACATATTCCTTCGACTATGAGATCATGCAACTTTCGGATACCCGAGGAATACCTTGTGTGCTATCAAACATCACAACGTAATTGGGTGATCATAAAGATGCTCTACAGGTATTTCCGAAGGTGTCTATTGAATTAGCATGGATCAAGATTAGAATTTGTCACTCTATGTATCGGAGAGGTATCTCTAGGCACTCTCGGTAATACACGTCACAAGAAGCTTGCAAGCAAAATGACTAAGGAGTTAGTGACGAGATGATGTATTATGGAATGAGTAAAGAGACTTGTCGTTAACGAGATTGAACTAGGTATGGAGATACCGACGATCGAATCTCGGGCAAGTAACATATCGACGGACAAAGGGAATTATGTATGTTGTCATAACGATTCGACCGATAAAGATCTTCGTAGAATATGGAGGAACCAATATGGGCATACAAGTTCCTCTATTGGTTATTGACCGGAGAAGTGTCTCAGTCATGTCTACATAGTTCTCGAACCCGTAGGGTCCGCACGCTTAATGTTCGTTGACCATATAATGTTATATGAGTTATGTGATTTGGTGAGCGAATGTTCTTCGGAGTTCCGGATGAGATCACGGACATGACGAGGAGCTCCGGAATGGTCCAGAGGTAAAGATTGATATATAGAACGATACTATTTGGACACCGAAAGTGTTTCAGGTAGTACCGGGTAGTCATCGGATCACCGGAAGGGTTCCGGGAGGCCCCAGAAGGTCTATGGGCCTAATGGGCCAAGGGGAGGCACACACACACACACCAGCCCGCAAGGGCTGGCGCACCCTCTCCCTGGCCGCCGGCCCTAGGAAAGGAAAGGGGGGGCTAGCTCCTCCTGCCATCCCCTCCCCCCTCATGAGAGAAAGGAAAGGGGGCACCTCCTCCTCATGCCTTCCTCCCGTGCGGCTAGGCAGGTGCCCTAGGGTAGCCGTCGGCCACTTAGGGTGGCCTCCTCTCGCCCCCCCCCCCACCTATATATATGAGGGAGGGGGCGCCACACAACCCCATGACATTATCCTAGCCGTGTGCGGCGCCCCTCTCCACAGTTTTGACCCTCAGTCATATTTTTGTAGTGCTTAAGTGAAGCCCTGCGAAGATACCATCACCATCACCGTCACCACGCCGTCGTGCTGCTGGAACTCATCTAATACTTCGCCTGTCTTGCTGGATCAAGAAGGTGAGGACGTCACCGAGCTGAACATGTGCTAAATGCAGAGGTATCGTACATTCGGTACTTGATCTGTTGAATCGCGAAGAAGTTCGACAATATCAACCGCGTTAATAAACGCTTCCTCTTACGGTCTACGAGGGTGCGTACTCTCCCCTCTCATTGCTATGCATCTCCATGGATAGATCTTGCGTGTGCGTAGAAAAAATGTTTTTCATGCAACGTTTCCCAACACTTGGGACAGAGCCTTAGAGCGTGCATATTTATTACCGAGTATATCATGCCATAACTCATACTCGATAAGAGTCCTAAGCACTAAAAAGCATGATAGTTTCAGCCACTATATATTGTATACTAACTAAGCCATGTTATTGTTCGTCAACGAGATAGAACCGACTGGTCCCAAGGGGGTTGGCCCGTCCAGGGAGAAACAAATTATTATAATAAAAATTTCAAAAAGCAGGTAGTAATCCGCGAGGCATTCAGATACCACTGGATTTGAACACATGCCCAACAATAAATGCTAAAGGGGCAATTGTAATGATGTTCTTGTTGGGGAACGTAGTATTTTAAAATTTTCCTACGATCACGCAAGATCTATCTACCAGATGCATAGCAACGAGAGGGAAGAGTGTGTCTACGTACCCTCGTAGACCGGGAGCGGAAGCGTCAAGTGACGCGGTTGATGTTGTCGAACTTCTTCGCGATCCAACCGATCAAGCACCGAACGTACGGCACCTCCGCGTTCAGCACACGTTCAGCTTGATGACGTCCCACGAGCTCTTGATCCAGTTGAGCTTCACGGGAGAGTTTCGTCAGCACGACGGCGTGGTGACGGATATGATGTGTTCACCGGCGCAGGGCTTCGCCTAAGCTCCGCGACGGTATGACCGAGGTGTGATTCTGTGAAGGGGGGCACCGCACACAGCTAAAACAATTCAACTTGTGTCTTTGGGTGCCCCCCTGCCCCCGTATATAAAGGAGCAAGGGGGGAGGCCGGCCGGCCCTTCCTGGTGCGGCTAGGAGTGGACTCCTACTAGGAATAGGATTGCAATCCTATTCCTAGTAGGATTCACCAAAAGAAGGAAGATGGAAAGGAATAGGAGAGGTGGCGCCCCCCCCAAATCCTAGTCCAACTAGGAACCCTAGGTGGGGGCGCCGGCCAGCCCTATGGGCTGCTTCTCTCTTTCCCTTTAGGCCCACTATGGACCACCCCCTCTCGTAGGGGGTTCCGGTAACCCCCTCCGGCATTCCCGATAAATCCGAAACTTTTCTGGAACACTTCCGGTGTCCGAATATAGTCGTCCAATATATCAATCTTTATGTCTCGGACATTCCGAGACTCCTCGTCATGTCCGTGATCTCATCCGGGACTCCGAACTACCTTCGGTACATCAATACTCATAAACTCATAATACCGATCGTCATCAAACGTTAAGCGTGCGGACCCTACGGGTTCGAGAACTATGTAGACATGACCGAGACTCATCTCCGGTCAATAACCAATAGCGGAACCTGGATGTTCATATAGGCTCCTACATATTCTACGAAGATCTTTTATCGGTCAGAACCGCATAACAACATACGTTGTTCCTTTTGTCAAACGGTATGTTACTTGCCCGAGATTCGATCGTCGGTATCTCTATACCTAGTTCAATCTCGTTACCGGCAAGTCTCTTTACTAGTTTAGTAACACATCATCTCGTGACTAACTCATTAGTCTTTTGCTTGCAAGGCTTATTGTGATGTGTGTTACCGAGAGGGCCCAGAGATACCTCTCCGACACTCGGAGTGACAAATCCTAATCTTGATCTATGCCAACACCACGAATACTTTCGGAGACACCTGTAGAGCATCTTTATGATCACCCAGTTACGTTGTGACGTTTGATAGCACACAAGGTGTTCCTACGGTATTCGGGAGTTGCATAATCTCATAGTCATAGGAACATGTATAAGTCATGAAGAAAGCAATAGCAGTAAAACTAAACGATCATAGTGCTATGCTAACGGATGGGTCTTATCCATCACATCATTCTCCTAATGATGTGATCCCGTTGATCAAATGACAACTCATGTCTATGGCTAGGAAACATAACCATCTTTGATCAATGAGCTAGTCTAGTAGAGGCATACTAGGGACATACTGTTTTGTCTATGTATTCACACATGTACTAAGTTTCCGGTTAATACAATTCTAGCATGAATAAAAGACATTTATCATGATATAAGAAAATAAATAATAACTTTATTATTGCCTCTAGGGCATATTTCCTTCAGTCTCCCACTTGCACTAGAGTCAATAATCTAGCTCACATCGCCATGTGATTTAATACCGATAGTTCACATCGTTATGTGATTAACACCCATAGTTCACATCGCCATGTGACCAACACCCAAAGGGTTTACTAGAGTCAATAATCTAGTTCACATCGCTATGTGAGTAATACCCAAGAGTAATAAGGTGTGATCATGTTTTGCTTGTGAGAGAAGTTTAGTCAACGGGTCTGTTACATTCAGATCCGTATGTATTTCGCAAATTTCTATGTCTACAATGCTCTGCATAGAGCTACTCTAGCTAATTGCTCCCACTTTCAATATGCATCCAGATTGATACTTAGAGTCATCTGGATTTAGTGTCAAAGCTTGCATCGGCGTAACCCTTTACGACGAACTCTTTATCACCTCCATAATCGAGAAACATTTCCTTAGTCATCCAGTTACTAAGGATAATTTTGACTGTTGTACAGTGATCTACTTCTGGATCACTATTGTACCCCCTTGACAAACTCATGGCAAGGTACACAACATGTTTGGTACACAACATGGCATACTTTATAGAACCTATGGCTGAGGCATAGGGAATGACTTTTCATTCTCTCTATATTTTTCTGCCGTGGTCTGGCTTTGAGTCTTACTCAACTTCACACCTTACAAGTCAGGCAAGAACTTATTCTTTGACTGATCCATTTTGAACTACTTCAAAATCTTATCAAGGTATGTACTCATCGAAAGTCTTATCAAGCGTCTTCATCTATCTCTATAGATCTTGATGCCCAATATGTAAGCAGCTTCACCAAGGTCTTTTCTTTGAAAAACTCCTTTCAAACACTCCTTTATGCTTTCCAGAAAATTCTACATCATTTCCGATCAACAATATGTCATTCACATATACTTATCAGAAAGGTTGTAGTGCTCCCACTCACTTCTTGTAAATACAGGCTTCTCCAAAAGTCTGTATAAATCTATATGCTTTGATCACCTCATCAAAGCGTATATTCCAACTCCGAGATGCTTGCACCAGTCCATAGATGGATCGCTGGAGCTTGCATACTTTGTTAGCACCTTTTGGATCGACAAAACCTTCTGGTTGCATCATATACAACTCTTCTTTGAGATATCCATTCAGGAATGCAGTTTTGACATCCATTTGCCAGATTTCATAATCATAAAATGCGGCAATTGCTAACATGATTCGGACAGACTTAAGCATCGCTACAGGTGAGAAAGTCTCATCGTAGTCAACTCCTTGAACTTGTCGAAAACCTTTCGCAACAAGTCGAGCTTTGTAAACAGTAACATTACCGTCTGCGTCGGTCTTCCTCTTGAAGATCCATTTATTTTCGATGGCTTGCCGATCATCGGGCAAGTCAACCAAAGTCCATACTTTGTTCTAATACATGGATCCCATCTCAGATTTCATGGTCTCAAGCCATTTTGCGGAATCTGGGCTCATCATCGCTTCCTCATAGTTCGTAGGTTCATCATGGTCTAGTAACATGATTTCCAGAACTGGGTTGCCGTACCACTCTGGTGCGGAACGTACTCTGGTTGATCTACGACGTTCAGCAGAAACTTGATCCGAAGTTTCATGATCATTATCATTAACTTCCTCACTAATTGGTGTAGGAATCACTGGAACAATTTCCTGTGATGTACTACTTTCCAATCCGGGAGAAGGTACAATTACCTCATCAAGTTCTACTTTCCTCCCACTCACTTCTTTCGAGAGAAACTCTTTTTCTAGAAAGGATCCGTTCTTAGCAACGAATATTTTGCCTTCGGATCTGTGATAGAAGGTGTACCCAACAGTCTCTTTTGGGTATCCTATGAAGACACATTTTTCCGACTTGGGTTCGAGCTTATCAGGTTGAAGCTTTTTCACATAAGCATCGCAGCCCCAAACTTGAAGAAACGACAACTTTGGTTTCTTGCCAAACCATAGTTCATAAGGTGTCGTATCAACGGATTTAGATGGTGCCCTATTTAACGTGAATGCAGCTGTCTCTAATGCATAACCCCAAAACGATAGTGGTAAATCGGTAAGAGACATCATAGATCGCACCATATCTAATAAAGTATGGTTATGACGTTCAGACACACCATTACACTATGGTGTTCCGGGTGGCGTGAGTTGTGAAACTATTCCACATTGTTTCAAATGAAGACCAAACTCGTAACTCAAATATTCTCCTCCACGATCAGATCGTAGAAACTTTATTTTCTTGTTACGATGATTCTCTACTTCACTCTGAAATTCTTTGAACTTTTCAAATGTTTCAGACTTGTGTTTCATTAAGTAGATATAGCCATATCTGCTCAAATCATCAGTGAAGGTCAGAAAATAACGATACCCGCCGCGAGCATCAACACTCATTGGTCCACATACATCAGTATGTATGATTTCCAACAAATCTGTTGCTCGCTCCATAGTTCCGGAGAACGGAGTTTTAGTCATCTTGCCCATGAGGCATGGTTCGCAAGCACCAAGTGATTCATAATCAAGTGATTCCAAAAGTCCATCATTATGGAGTTTCTTCATGCGTTTTTACACCAATATGACCTAAACGGCAGTGCCACAAATAAGTTGCACTATCATTATTAACCTTGCATCTTTTGGCTTCAATATTATGAATATGTGTATCACACGATCGAGATTCAACAAACTATTTTCATTGGGTGTATGACCATAGAAGGTTTTATTCATGTAAACAGAACAACAATTATTCTCTAACTTACATGAATAACCGTATTGCAATAAACATGATCAAATCACATTCATGCTCAACACAAACACCAAATAACACTTATTTAGGTTCAACACTAATCTCGAAAGTATAGGGAGTGTGCGATGATGATCATATCAATCTTGGAACTGCTTCCAATACACATCGTCACTTCATCCTTTAACTAGTTTATGTTCATTATGCAACTCCCACTTCGAGTTACTACTCTTTAGCAACTGAACCAATATCAAATACCGAGGGGTTGCTATGAACACTAGTAAAATACACATCAATAATCTGTATATCAAATATACCTTTGTTCACTTTGCCATCCTTCTTATCCGCCAAGTATCTAGGGCAGTTCCACTTCTAGTGACCATTTCCTTTGCAGTATAAGCACTTGTTTCAGGCTTGAGTTTAGCTTTGGGTTTCTTCACGGGAGTGACAACTTGCTTGTCATTCTTCTTGAAGTTCCCCTTCTATCCCTTTGCCCTTTACTTGAAACAAGTGGTCTTGTTAACCATCAACACTTGATGCTCTTTCTTGATTTCTACCTTCGCCGATTTCAGCATCGTGAAGAGCTCGGGAATTACTTTCGTCATCCCTTGCATATTATAGTTCATCACGAAGTTCTACTAACTTGGTGATAGTGTCTAGAGAACTTTGTCAATTATTATCTTATCTGGAAGATTAACTCCCACTTGATTCAAGCAATTGTACTACCCAGACAATCTGAGCACATGCTCACTGGTTGAGCTATTCTCCTCCATCTTGTAGGCAAAGTACTGTCAGAGGTCTTATACCTCTCGACACGGGCATGAGTATGAAATACTAATTTCAACTCTCGGAACATCCCATATGCTCCGTGGCGTTTCAAAACGTTTTTGAAGTCCCGGTTATAAGCCGTAAAGTATGGTGCACTAAACTATCAAGTAGTCATCATATCGAGCTTTTGTCAAAACGTTCATAACGTCTACATCTGCTCCTGCAATAGGTCTGTCACCTAGCGGTGCATCAAGGACATAATTCTTCTGTGCAGCAATGAGGATAATCCTGAGATCACGGAACAATTCCGCATCATTGCTACTAACATCTTTCAACTTGGTTTTCTCTAGGAACATATAAAAAAAATAAACGTGGAGCAACATCGCGAGCTATTGATCTACAACATAGATATGCTAATACTACCAGGACTAAGTTCATGATAAATTAAAGTTCAATTAATCATATTACTTAAGAACTCCCACTTAGATAGACATCCCTCCTGTCATCTAAATGATCACGTGATCCAAATCAACTAAACCATGTCCGATCATCACGTGAGATGGAGTAGTTTCAATGGTGAACATCTTATGTTGATCATATCTACTATATGATTCACGCTCGACCTTTCGGTCTCCAGTGTTCCGAGGCCATATCTGCATATGCTAGGCTCGTCAAGTTTAACCCGAGTATTCTGCGTGTGCAAAACTGGCTTACACCCGTTGTATTTGAACGTAGAGCTTATCACACCCGATCATCACGTGGTGTCTCGGCACGACGAACTTTCGCAACGGTGCATACTCAGGGAGAACACTTATACCTTGAAATTTAGTAAGGGATCATCTTATAATGCTACCGTCGTTCTAAGCAAAATAAGAAGCATAATAAGATAAACATCACATGCAATCAAAATATGTGACATGATATGGCCATCATCATCTTGTGCTTTTGATCTCCATCTCCAAAGCACCGTCATGATCACCTTCGTCACCGGCGCGACACCTTGATCTCCATCGTAGCATCGTTGTCGTCTCGCCAACTATTGCTTCCTCAACTATCGCTACCGCTTAGTGATAAAGTAAAGCAATTACATGGCGATTGCATTTCTACAATAAAGCGACAACCATATGGCTCCTGCCAGTTGCCGATAACTTTACAAAACATGATCATCTCATACAAAACCGTATAACTCATCATGTCTTGACCATATCACATCACAACATGCCCTGCAAAAATAAGTTAGACGTCCTCTACTTTGTTGTTGCAAGTTTTACGTGGCTGCTACGGGCTTAGCAAGAACCGTTCTTACCTACGCATACAAAACCACAACGATGTTTCGTCAAGTATGTGCTGTTTTAACCTTCACAAGGACCGGGCGTCGCCACACTTGATTCAGCTAAAGTGAGAGAGACAGACACCCGCCAGTCACCTTTAAGCAACGAGTGCTCGTAACGGTGAAACCAGTCTCGCGTAAGCGTACGCGTAATGTCGGTCCGGGCCGCTTCATCTCACAATACCGCCGAAGCAAAGTATGACATGCTGGTAAGCAGTATGACTAGTATCGTCCACAATCTCATTGTGTTCTACTCGTGCATATCATCTACGCATAGACCTGGCTCATGATGCCACTGTTGGGGAACGTAGTATTTTAAAATTTTCCTACGATCATGCAAGATCTATCTACCACATGCATAGCAACGAGAGGGAAGAGTGTGTCTACGTACCCTCGTAGACCGGGAGCGGAAGCGTCAAGTGACGCGGTTGATGTTGTCGAACTTCTTCGCGATCCAACCGATCAAGCACCGAACGTACGGCACCTCCGCGTTCAGCACACGTTCAGCTTGATGACGTCCCACGAGCTCTTGATCCAGTTGAGCTTCACGGGAGAGTTTCGTCAGCACGACGGTGTGGTGACGGATATGATGTGTTCACCGGCGCAGGGCTTCGCCTAAGCTCCGCGACGGTATGACCGAGGTGTGATTCTGTGGAGGGGGGCACCGCACACGGCTAAAACAATTCAACTTGTGTCTTTGGGTGCCCCCCTGCCCCCGTATATAAAGGAGCAAGGGGGGAGGCCGGCCGGCCCTTCCTGGTGCGGCTAGGAGTGGACTCCTACTAGGAATAGGATTGCAATCCTATTCCTAGTAGGATTCACCAAAAGAAGGAAGAGGGAAAGGAATAGGAGAGGTGGCGCCCCCCCAAATCCTAGTCCAACTAGGAACCCTAGGTGGGGGCGCCGGCCAGCCCTATGGGCTGCTTCTCTCTTTCCCTTTAGGCCCACTATGGACCATCCCCTCTCGTAGGGGGTTCCGGTAACCCCCTCCGGCATTCCCGATAAATTCGAAACTTTTCCGGAACACTTCCGGTGTCCGAATATAGTCGTCCAATATATCAATCTTTATGTCTCGGACATTCCGAGACTCCTCGTCATGTCCGTGATCTCATCCGGGACTCCGAACTACCTTCGGTACATCAATACTCATAAACTCATAATACCGATCGTCATCAAATGTTAAGCGTGCGGACCCTACGGGTTCGAGAACTATGTAGACATGACCGAGACTCATCTCCGGTCAATAACCAATAGCGGAACCTAGATGTTCATATAGGCTCCTACATATTCTACGAAGATCTTTTATCGGTCAGAACCGCATAACAACATACGTTGTTCCTTTTGTCAAACGGTATGTTACTTGCCCGAGATTCGATCGTCGGTATCTCTATACCTAGTTCAATCTCGTTACCGGCAAGTCTCTTTACTCGTTTAGTAACACATCATCTCGTGACTAACTCATTAGTCTTTTGCTTGCAAGGCTTATTGTGATGTGTGTTACCGAGAGGGCCCAGAGATACCTCTCCGACACTCGGAGTGACAAATCCTAATCTTGATCTATGCCAACACCACGAATACTTTCGGAGACACCTGTAGAGCATCTTTATGATCACCCAGTTACGTTGTGACGTTTGATAGCACACAAGGTGTTCCTACGGTATTCGGGAGTTGCATAATCTCATAGTCATAGGAACATGTATAAGTCATGAAGAAAGCAATAGCAGTAAAACTAAACGATCATAGTGCTATGCTAACGGATGGGTCTTATCCATCACATCATTCTCCTAATGATGTGATCCCGTTGATCAAATGACAACTCATGTCTATGGCTAGGAAACATAACCATCTTTGATCAATGAGCTAGTCTAGTAGAGGCATACTAGGGACATACTGTTTTGTCTATGTATTCACACATGTACTAAGTTTCCGGTTAATACAATTCTAGCATGAATAAAAGACATTTATCATGATATAAGGAAATAAATAATAACTTTATTATTGCCTCTAGGGCATATTTCCTTCAGTTCTCATGTCGGGAAATGTTGCATGGAAAACAAAACAAAAATCTACGCACACGCAATGATCTATCCATGGAGATGCATAGCAACGAGTGGGAGAGTGTGTCTACGTACCCTCGTAGTCCGTAAGCAAAAGCGTTTCACAACGCGGTTGATGTAGTCGAACTTCTTCGTGCTTCGACCGATCAAGTACCGAACGCACGGCACCTCCGCGTTCTGCACATGTTCAGCTTGGTGACGTCCCTTGCCTTCTTGATCCAGCAAGACATCGAGATAGTAGATGAGTTCCGTCAGCACGACGGCGTGGTGACGGCGATGGTGAAGTGATCTCCGCGGGGCTTCACCTAAGCACTATGAAAATATGACTGGGGGTGTAAACGGGTGGAGGGGGGCGCCGCACACGGCTAAGCAATTGATGTTGTGTGTTTTAGGCGCCCCCTCTCCCTCATATATATAGGTGGGAGGGGGAGGGGGAGGCCATGGCGTGCCCTAGGGCTGGCCGCCGTCCCCCTAGGGGCTGCCTTGCCCTGCGCCCCCTGGTATGTATGTGTGAGAGAGAAGGAAAGAAGGGAAAAACAGCCCCTAGGGGGCCGGAGGCCAGCCATAGGGCGCGCCCTGGCCTCTCCCCTTCTCCTCCCACCTATATATATGAGGGAGAGGAGGTGCCTAGAACACACAACAGCAATTGCTTAGCCGTGTGTGGCGCCCTCCTCCACAGTTTACACCCTCGGTCATATTTTTGTAGTGCTTAGACGAAGCCCTGTGGAGATCACTTCACCATCACTGTCACCATGCCGTCGTGCTGACGGAACTCATCTACTACCTCGATGTCTTGTTGGATCAAGAAGGCAAGGGACGTCACCGAGCTGAACATGTGCAGAACATGGAGGTGTCGTGTGTTCTGTACTTGATCGGTTGAAGCGCGAAGAAGTTCGACTACATCAACCGCATTGTGAAACGCTTCCGCTTACGGTCTACGAAGGTACGTAGACATACTCCCCCCCC
>LR738714.1:656339005-656352992 GCA_902687465.1 Secale cereale | reverse complement strand
CCCCCCCTCAAATAAAATTCCTGGCTCCGTCCCTGATCATGTGCAGGGTGTGCTGCACCAAGCACAGCTATGTTGGCGACTTCTCCCGGGCTCTCTAGATCGCCAATTACCTTGTCTTATTATGGAACTGTTAGTAGTGTTAGTAGTTTGTGTTGCTGGTGATGCTGATCGTATGAACTTGCGCTGGGAACATGTTAATATTTTGGCCAGGATCAGCACTCTAGCGTGAAGCAGGGGGCATGGGATGCCCCTGCTATCTTTAACGATGGCCCTAGTATAATAGTTAGCCTCTTAATCGGTTGTTATATTCATGTGCATTGCTTGTTGCCTTCTATCAGTTGTGCCTGCTCTTGTGCTGCTAATGTAGTGGTAAGGCCATCATATTTGAATGGGGTGAGCAAAACGCAAACGTGTATGCGGTCAAACAACTGTGGTTTGCATCTGCTCAGCCCGTAAGCACATATGCAGGCAATCAAACACTTAACCCTAAAGTGCTCATTGATGCAATGCAGGCAACCAAACAATATGCAGATATTCGGTTTGTTGTCTATTTTTGCTCAATCAGACTGAGTTGAGATGAGGATGAAATGCAGGTACTATTACAGAAGGCAACCAAACACACCCATAGTAGTGAGAGGCCATGGCATGGTCTGGCAGGCTCTGTGCTGGCCAGCGGGCTGTAGCCAGGTGACACGCTCGACGCCGAAGGCAACCAAACACACCCATAAGAGTGAGAGGGCATGGCATGGTCTTACAGGCTCTGTGCTGGCCAACGGGCGGTAGCCAGGTGACACGCTCGACGCCGGCCCGTGCGTGGCCGCGGTGTACCACGCGGCAAGGCACACAGGAAGAAATGAGGGGCGCAGTTCAGGGAGTCACAATTGCTGAACTGTGGAGCTGAGGCTAGCGCGACGGGTGGCCCGACTTTGTAGAAACGGGATAGTGCACGTCGGCCAGTGCACTGCAGGTGGAGGAACATGCAGGGAAGGCAATGCATATTCCACTACCAGCCAGCAGCCATTGATCTCACCAAGTCTGACTGTCAGATACGTCGTTCTTGATGAGTACTTCCTCCATGCGAAAATACTTGTCATCAAAATGGACAAAAAGGAATGTATCTAGAACTAAAATACATCTAGATACATCTCCTTTTATTTGTTTTGATGACTAGTATTTCCGGACGAAGGGAGTATAATCATAGTTACTAGCCATGCTAAGTTTTTTTTTTTTTTTGCATTCAGTAGCCATGCTAAGTTAGAAACGGTAAATTGTTTATTGCTTAATTGTTTGGCAATGTACCTGTAAATGACTCGCTGTATTTTCTCGCAAAAAAATGACTCACCGTATTGTATAGAAAAGACGAGAAACATGTTTTAAAGCAACCAACCATTTTTACAGTATTTTTTTGAAGCAACAAACCAACAATTACATTCACTAGATCTCCTGCTATAGTCATCTGCAGGAAAAAAAGACTTTCAACGCCGTCAGATAATCAAGGGATCAACACTGGTCGCCCTCAGAAGAAAATGCTTCGGGCCAGTGTTGTCTCTCGTCCGCACCTTGATCGCCAACAGCTTCCTTTCCATCTACTGTATGCCTTTGTAGATTTTTTTTTGTTTCAAAAAAAAACAGAGTGTGATGCATCTGCATGATAGAATTGACACAAGGGCCATGCTAAAAAAGAAAGGGATTTTTCATGAATTAATTTTCTCTCTTTTCAAAGAAACTTTTTTTTCGAAACGGAGGCAAAAGATTTGCCTCATCCATTAATTAAGCAGAAAAGAATTGCCCAGTTAATTAACGGAAAACCGGTCAAAAACCGTCACAAACCGCTAAGCGGCACACCAAGATATCCCACGCACACCTTTACAAAGAGTGCCTCGTCAAGCTAGCACACAAGCATCATCGTCATCACTTCTCCCCAAACAGGCGTCATCGCCAACCCTAATCCCCGAGCAAGCGACTCCGACTTTGCCGCGGACGAACATCGAACCAACACTCACCGCAGAGGCTGTGTAGGAGAACATTAAGATCCATGCCAGCACTCAACCACCCGCATCGAGGGTGACGCAGCTCCGACTCTGAAGCAAAGATCCAAAGGAGAACTATGCAAGACTGGCGTCGTGGAAGACCACCGAACGGACCACCTGATGTCTGTCATCGTTGCCACAGGGGCCCCGCCGCCGCAGCTCCGACTTCACCAAAACAACCAAACCGAGGTAATCCCACAAACACGTCGAAGAAGAGCCGACTACCACTTCAAAGTCTCCGACTTCACTTGCCCTATCGCCGTTGCCACAGAAGCCTCGACGCCATACCAACGCATACCACCAACCTCCCAAACACACCAACTGGTCCCTCTGACCGGATTGAACTCCAAAATCGATGCCCTCGAGAGGGAAACGACGCCAACACGCCGCCAACGACCGACCCACCGGGTCTGGGGTTTCCCCCGAAGCTGTCCCTCGCAGAGGAAGAGAGAGCATCCTGCCGACGCCTTCAAGAAGGTCACGACGTCCACAGACGCCGCCGTCACAGGCTCCGGCCATGGCCAGAGACGGGTTTTCACCCAGCCGTCGTAATCCTCCGGTCGACAGCCAATCAGGCAGCCTACCTTCCATCGCTGCATCACCACACGTCCTCCACCACGGCAGCCAAAAACTGCAGCCTCTACACCACATCAGGAAGAGATACCTCATCAGCAGGTCGCTGCCAGAGCCGCCACCAGGCCGGACCTGATGCAGAGAGGCCGACGGAGCCCGCCCCTAGACACCAGCCCAAGATGTGCGCCTGCCGCATCCGCACCGCGCCTCGCCGGCGCCCCTGCAAGAGCGCCAGAAACCGCTCCAGCGCGCACAGCGCTACCTCGCCACACCAGCGCCGCCCCTTGCCACATCGCACGACCCGCGCGGCAGCCTTTGCAGATCTGCATGCACCGCGCACCGGCGCCTCCGTCGCGGCCTCGAGTGACCGCATCGCTCCTCTCCGTCGACAGATCGACGAACCCCTTGACGGCGTCCCTGAATGCCAAATCCCGCGCCGCTTGAGGCCGCCACGAGCTACCCGACGCGCCGCCCCTCCGCTCAGACCACCGGAGCCTCGCCACCCCGCGCCGGAGCCACGCTCGCACGCCCGCCCAAGGCCGCTACGCCACCACGCTAGATGCGCCCTTGCGCCATGTGGAGAGATACCCCGCCGCCGCCCTCCCCGGAACCTGACCGGGCTTTGCCGGCGGCCTCCTCAGGCGGCGGCGAGGTGAGGGGTGGAGGGAGGTGGGAAGGAGGCGGCGGCGGAGGGGTTCCCCCCGTGCCGCCAGAGAGAGGCGACGCCAAAGAAACTTTGATGCATCTGCTCTGGGGTTGCAACTTTCCTGTTAGCTACTAGGACACCCTCATCCCAAACAGAAAGAGAGGAATATCAGTCTATGCAGATACTATGCTTGCAATGGAAATGCTGCCCAGACCTGTAAGTATGTAAATCATCACACTTGGATGAATGCAGAGAAATGGGGAAATTTTCAGGAATGCGGATCCTTCCACTCAGTCTTGGAGGCACTGAAAGAAGATCTAAATATGCTCACACACAGAATTAGGGACAAGCATGTTGCTTGCTTCCAAGATTGGTATGCTTTGAGCTCCTGATTCTTTACATATATGTTCCCAAGAGCAGGTATTGGTCAGCAGATTTTTGTATGTACTCCCTCCGTTCGGATTTACTCGTCGTGGTTTTAGTTCGGGAGTACTTGCATAGGTAGTTTTTTTTCCTTTTCTTTGTGCTATTTTTTTATATTAATGAAATTACCATAGAATGATTGTTCTATGGTTCGGGGCTTCAAAACAAGAAGAGCAGAGTGTGATGTTACTGGTGGTGTGTGTATTCAACACCTGTAGTAAATAGTGAAGGACGGATGAGATTCAACATCTAAGAGCAACTTCGATGGGGCGACCCAAACGGACGTCGATTTCGTCCGCTTGGGTCGGCCGCCCGTCCGTCGTCCGCCCTGTTTTTGATATGGGTCGGCAGCGCGCCCAACGCGCCGATCCATATGTGCCGGCATGGCCGGTTGGCCGCCCAATTTACATTGCATTCAAACATATTGACAAATGAATCGAATAATAAAATAGTATAGTTTTACAAGCCGAATACAAATAAAAATGTTTCACATAGTTTTGTAAACGAATAAAAGAAGATACATCTATTGGTTGCCAACATGAGTCCACATATGCTCAACCAAATCATTTTGCAGTTGCCCGTGAGTTTCCCAATCACGCATGTCTTCATGAAGTTGGGTGAACTGTTCAAACGTTGCCGCTACTCCATGCTCAAGTACAACATTCTCACCCTGAAACTGAAAGTCTTGATCGTACAGACGTTCCGGACGCTCGTCTTCTACGATCATATTGTGCAACGGTTTTTTTATGTTTGAACAACGGGTTTGCTGTATCAAAGTAGACTTTCCAGAGAAGGAAATGCCCGCTCTCTCGGTTGCAATTCAACACCGGAAGGTGGCCCGGAATGGAGCCGCGGAACAACGGCCGTTGGCTGTCGAGGTGATGCTGGACCAACACGGCAGCTAATATCTCCTCCTCGTCGGACGATGAATCGTCGAAGTCGCAAAGAAAATTGTGGAAAAAGAACTCGTCGGCGGAGTCCATTTCGTACCTCGGCAAACTGTCGAACAGCTTGCGGGCATCGAAGAAGGAGACGGCCGGGGAGGGGAGTTGCGGTGCGCACGGACCAGCTAGCTGCCCTGCCGGCGTCCAACGAGTGATCCGGCGTCCGACGAGCGTGCCGGTCGGATGAGGCGGCTTCTTACTCGCGGGGCGGCTGTGCGGTGGGGGGAGCGGCGGTGGGAAGCAGTCTGCTCCTCCGGCGGCAAAACAGCGGTGGCGGGCGACGAGGGGAGTGGACGGCGTTGCTAGGCGGATGTGGGGGCGGCGGCAGCTGGCAGAGTCGCCGGCAAAAATGGGCGGCGGCGACGGCGACGAAGGAGGCGGGCGAAGGTTGCTGTTGGCTGGGCGTGAGAGGGGAGGCCAATGTGCCACCGACTAGCGGGCCCGAGGAGAGGAGAAGGCGAGCACGCGCGCGTCCGTCGTGTGTCCGCGTCGACGCCAATCCGGCTCAAAAATGGGCCGGGTATGGGCCGCCCGCGAACGAAAAGTGGACGCGCGTCCCTTTCGATCGGCGCGTTTGACCGCGTCTTTTGTGTGCGCGCCGACCCAAACGGACGGCGACGGACGAATTGGGTCGTCCTTTTGAAGTTGCTCTAATTGCTTGGCTCAGTCCGTCGGCAAGTGCAATAATATTGAAACAGGCTGTATATAATGAACTGTAGCGGGCAAACCTGCTGGTCCAGCAGGCATCTCCGCGAAGTCAAGTTTTTGTGATCGACGCAACCGAAGGAGGAGAGAGAGTTACGGTGACCCCACTAGGCGGTGGCGCCAGCGATCTCTTCGTACATTTAAATCTACCATCACTAATCGTACAAGTTCATTGCCCTCATGCCTGCTAAACTCTCACATGATAAGTAGACACTGATGTGATACCTTGGCGTACAAGTGTTATTAGTTGGTAAGAAGCTGAAGTATCATGACCCTCATATCGCGTGTCAGATGGTAACATGCTTGTCTCCTGCAGATACTGTACAACATGGATTCAAAGCTTAACTTGATAGGGTAGAACAGCTGAAGAAGGATGTGAAAAATGTGTATGTTCCAGATCAATTCACCAGTCCTACAAATCCTGATGCCCACTTCTGATGGATTGGTACAGAGTCTAGGATTATTATTATTTTTGTTTGTTTGTTAGCAGATGGCACGTACAGTTAAGGCTATATAAATCCGCTTATTTATCCAGTCATCTGATTCATGTACATCCTGATAGGTTGCACCAAGAGAGGAGAACAGGGGAAATAAGAGGAGAACAGGGCAAAGCGGGCAAAACTATGGGTTATGGCAGGTGCTAAGAAACTAGGGTGTATTGTTGTACGAGAGTAATTGCCATGCCGTTGTGCAGGGGCGCTTGTAAAAAATCTATTCTCCTCTTATTTAATGGATGAGGCAAATCTTTTGCCTCCGTTTCAAAAAAAAAATTGATTGTGACAATGTTTTCCATTGGTGCAGAGAGGTATCTGTCTAACTGAACTCGGGGTTCTATGCGCAGGTGAAGGACGAGTTTGTGAACGTCAACATGACCTTCTGATGTTCAGTTCTGAGGCAATGACACCGTAGGGGCGATCCAGAAGTTCGGTGTTATCTTGCTGTAGCTTATAAGAAGTGGCTCTTGCAGTCACTCAAATACCAGATACTGTTTTATTAGAAGACGAAATGGAATGCACTAGCGTGGTAAGTAAAGATCTTATAATATCATCAGGCCACAGAGAGGGTATTGATTGTGTGATTGTTTGAGGATTAGCTCATCACATGATTGGCCGATCCATCATTGGATGACCCAATCCCAATCCCAAACCCTCATTTAGTACTTAGTAGGCTTATGCTTTTACGAAGGATAAGATGGTGATGGTGAGCAACCCATTCCCTTCCTCAAAGTGAGTCAGGTCCAGAGCTGGAACGGATGGTCGCTCGGTTCACTGACCAATTCCTCAAACCAAACACCCCTCCATCACTATAATGTTATACGAAATACTCCCTCCGTCCGAAAATACTTGACATCAAAATGAATAAAAGGAGATGTATCTAGATGTATTTTAGTTCTACATACATCCTTTTTTGTCCATTTTGATGACAAGTATTTTCGGACGGAGGGAGTAAAACATACTCCTACTGTCAGCAAATACTTATCAGAGAAATGGATAAAAATGGATGTATTTAGAACTAGAATACGCCTAGATACGTCCATTTCTCCGACAAGTACTCCCTCCGTCCAGAAATACTTGTCATCAAAATGGACAAAAAGGGATGTATGTAGAACTAAGTATTTCCAGACATTAGGAGTAGCAAAATAAATAAAATTAAAGTTGCAGAAAACAAAACCAACTTTGCAAAGACATCTGATTAACTGTGTTGGGATTCTTTTTTCCCATGGTATGAAAACGAAACAAAAACGAAATCAAATAACAGGGAGGGTGGGGGTGATATTACGCGGCGTAGGATGATTGCATATTTCCAGTGCTGGGAAATACTGGCTAGCTCTTTTTAATTTTTTTGTGGAGGAGAACGTCTTGACCACTAAGCAGCAGACATCAAGAGAGTAGTACTGCAAAAGGTGTGTCCAGCATGCATTGCCCCCCTCTCCACCCAAAGCTGGCAAGAGATTTTTCAACCCAAAAGCTTCTGCAGACATGGCTAACAATTACTGCGTTAGCTTCCTGCTGTTCTTCACTGCACTGATTTCTCGACTACCCAAATCTTACCCAGAGTCCACAAATCAGTATAGTGATGAACACCAAATCCTTCTGGGACTCAAGAGATACTGGGGGAGCTCACCTGTGCTTGGCAGATGGAACTCCATTTCCTCTGACCACTGCAGATGGGGAGGACTTACATGCACAAAAGGTGAGGTCACTGCCATCTCCCTTCCACAGCAAACCCTTATGAAACCAATCCCACCGTCCCTTTGCCTCCTCAAGAATCTTGCATACTTGAACCTCTCCTACAACTACTTCTCCACTTCATTCCCCACCGTACTCTACAATTGCTCTAATCTCAAGTACCTAGACCTTTCCAACAATGCCTTTGGTGGGGAACTCGCAGCTGACATAAACAGTTTATCAGCAAAGCTAGAGCATCTCAACTTATCAAACAATCGTATCATGGGCAAAATTCCACCATCCATTGGATGGTTTCCAAAGCTCAAGTCACTAATCCTCGACACCAATCAGTTTGATGGAAGCTATCCAGTACAGGACATAAGCAATCTAGCCAACCTCGAGATGCTGACTCTAGCGGACAATCCATTTCTGCCAGCTCCATTCCCAGTTGAGTTTGGCAAGTTGACACGCCTTACATACTTGTGGCTGTCGGGTATGAACATGACAGGTGAGATACCTGAGAGCGTATCAAGCCTCACAGAGCTCAGCCTCTTGGCTGTGACAAACAATATGCTGCAAGGCACAATTCCGACATGGGTATGGCAGCATAAGAAGCTTCAGTACTTGTACATGTTTAACAACAGTTTGACGGGCGAGATTTCATCCAGTGTCACAGCTGTAAACTTGGTGGAGCTTGATGTGTCGTCAAACAATCTAACAGGAACAATACCAGATGACTTTGGTAGGCTCATCAACCTTACATTACTGTTTCTCTACAGGAATCAACTTCATGGGTCAATACCGCCAAGCATTGGGTTGCTGCCGAATCTCAGAGACATCCGGCTATTTGAGAACAAGTTAACTGGTTCCCTTCCACCAGAGCTTGGTAGGCACTCGCCACTAGGCAATCTTGAAGTCTGCAACAATAACCTCTCGGGTGAGCTGCCAGTTGATCTTTGCTCCAACAGGAAGTTATATAACATCGTTGTGTTCAATAATAGCTTTTCTGGAAAGCTTCCAGAATCGCTAGACGGCTGCTATCTGTTAAACAATTTAATGCTGTACAACAATCATTTTACTGGAGAGTTCCCCAAGAGCATCTGGTCAGTGGTGACAAATCAGCTAAGCACAGTTATGATCCAAAACAATAATTTCTCTGGGACCTTTCCTACCCAGCTACCATGGAACTTTACACTTCTTGAGATGAGCAACAATAGATTCTCTGGTCCCATTCCAACTTTAGCAGGCAAAATGAAAGTATTCAGGGCAGCAAATAACTTGCTTTCTGGCCAAATTCCCTGGGATTTGACGGGCATTTCACAGGTAGGAGAGCTTGACCTTTCTGGAAATCAAATTACTGGATCAATACCCATGGCAATTGGAGTGCTGAAGCTCAACGCACTTAATCTAAGTGGAAATCAGATATCCGGTACTATACCTGCAGCGTTTGGGTTTATGTTAGGGCTAACCAGCCTTGACCTCTCCTCGAATGCGCTATCTGGCGAGATCCCAAAAGATATCAATAAGTTGAAATTTAATTTTTTAAACCTCTCCATGAATCACCTCACAGGGCAAATTCCAACATCATTGCAAAACAAAGCATATCAGCAAAGCTTCCTCTTCAATCCAGGCCTCTGTGTCTCATCGAATAATTCCATCCCGAATTTCCCAATTTGCAGGGCAAGAGAAAACACCAACAATGGTATCTCCAGGAGGCTTATAGCCCTCTTTTTTGTTCTTGCAAGTATCATGCTTGCGGGTTCAGCAGCTGGTGGTTTCTTGTTATTAAAGAGGCAAAAGAATAGTCAAGATCCTCTATCATGGAAGCTGACCCAGTTCCATGCTCTACATTTCACAGAGTATGATGTTCTTTCTGGGCTCTGTGAGCAGAACTGGATTGGAAGTGGCAGGTCTGGCAAGGTGTACCGAATTTGTGTTGTGGATGGACAAGGTGGTAGTAGAATGGTGGCTGTTAAAAAGATATGGAACGCGCAGAACCTTGACAACAAGCTCGAGAAGGACTTCCTTGCAGAGGTCCAGATATTGGGTGAGATCCGGCACACAAACATTGTCAAGTTGCTCTGCTGCATCTCAAGCTCAGAGACAAAGCTTCTTGTCTACGAGTACATGGAAAACGGTAGCTTAGACAAGTGGCTGCACCAGAGAGATAGAGTTGGTTCAGTGGTGCCTTTGGATTGGCCCACCAGATTGCAAATTGCCATTGACTCAGCAAGAGGTCTCTGCTATATGCACCATGATAGTTCACCTGCCATAGTGCACTGTGATGTCAAGTCTGCTAATATCCTTCTGGACCCCAAGTTCAGAGCCAAGCTAGCCGACTTTGGGCTTGCTCGGATTCTTCTCAAAACCGGAGATCCTGCATCAATTTCTGCCATAGGCGGTACCTTTGGCTACATGGCCCCAGGTAAGAAATAGAAATGTGAACTCAAACTGTATATATCTAGTTACCATGTGCTAATCGGAGACTAGCTTTTTTGCAGAATACGGATACCGGCTTAAGGTGAATGAGAAGGTCGACGTCTACAGCTTCGGAGTGGTCCTGTTGGAGCTCACAACGGGGAGGGTGGCAAATGATGGAGGCTTGGAGTATTGCTTGGCAGAATGGGCATGGAGACAGTATCAAGAATATGGCCTGTCAGTTGATCTTCTTGATGAAGACATTCGAGATCCAGCCAACATTGAAGATGCATTTGCAGTGTTTACGCTAGGTGTGATCTGCACAGGTGGGCAGCCTTCAGTACGGCCATCAATGAAGGATGTGTTGTATGCTCTTCTCCGTTTTGAACATAAATCAAGGGAAAGAAGCCTGCAGCATGCTGTCTCCGAAGAAACATCACTTCTAGAATCCTAGAATAACTGAAGAAGTAGAGGAATAACGATATTCCAGTTGATGGAGTATAATCTATCGTGAGAATTTTCAGGTGCAAATGGTGTAGGTGATTTTTAGTTTCATTCTCTTTCACATGCTAGTTTACGTTATCCTTTTTGTTTCGACATGAAGCTTGTGTATAAATATTGCAGCCACAAACTCCTGAAAATATAATTTAAGGCTAAATGCATGCAGTTATTATTCTAATATGCAGACCAAACCTGAAAGGAGGGATGGGGTGGCGCTATGCTCTGATGTGCTAAAGGAACACTTCACATTGAAAGGGTAATGTTCAGGCCATGAGGCTTGCTTACACAAAACTACTGCTAAAACACGCACACAAAATCTGAAATTCTAGCGCCTCTTGAAGAAATATCTAAATTCTCAAGGTAAACATAAATTGTAACTCTTACCTCAAGAGAAAAAAAAATTAATCAAGAGCAGGTATTGCAGAGTCTAGAATAGAATAGAAGTGTGTGAATGTAGGACAGATGATCGTTATATTCTCCATTAGAAGAGGTGTGCTAAGTTTAATCATGAAAACTTCTAGATACTACACATGGCAGGATCTGATGTAATGAATGGTAAATTGAACAGCCAGCAACAGTCGGATTTGTCACATCTTGACCATCAGATCAATTTCATCCAATGATCTATATTCAAAGTTATTCATACACTCTATAGTGGTATAGATATAGATGTTTACATGTATGAAAGAACTTCTAGTCAAAATAAATGCAAGGACTAATTGATACATTAAGGATACATACAAATTACAAATGGGATCGGCAGGAGCATTGAAGAACGGAACAAGATTCAAACTGCACTGAGCAAATGAGTGACAACAAAATTAGTGATATGAAGTTATGAACTAACCAATGACTACCAAACCTAGTCCAGAGAACAAAAGGAAGCCTATTATGCAAGACAACAGAACCAAATAGCCATGTTGTCACAGGAGTTTACAGGTCAATAATTTCAGAACAAATTTTCTGCAAATGCATTACTGAAAATATATTTGTTCACTTTTCATATTGCACAGATGACAATTCAACTCCATTACTAACTTATCTTTGAATATAATGTTGAAGATGAAGAAACCAATACAACAAATATTAAACATACATGCATGGAGGCATGCTCTCTCGCTGCATTCTAGGCCCTTCCTTGAGAAGATTATGAGACAGTAAATGGTGAAAAAAAAGAAAAGGTTCCCTCACAAAATCTGAACATACCAAATTCCATGATGTAACACTCCACCTGTTGGCTAGCTTTGAGCCTTGAAAAATATCTTCGAAATATTAACACTTCCTAAAACACCACTTATCAGCAGGGTCTCAGGATCCAGTGTCATCAATCCAGTTCTCAATCCAAGAATTTTGGGCACACTTTCGAAGTTTCGATGCTTATGCTGCCACTTGCATTGACGTATTCTTACCTTCTATTAGAACGCCTGAGGGACCTGTCACTGCCATCAAACTCACTACTTCTATCCCAGTTTCTTCCTTCATTTCTTTGTGAACCTCTTGAGCCATGATCTTGCTGATTACCCCTCCCTCTGCGATCAAACTCACTACTATTATCCCAACTTCTTCCTGCATTTCTTTGTGAACCTCTTGAGCCACGATCTTGCTGATTACCCCTTCCTCTGTGATTCCTATCAAAGGACAACCCACCATCACGCCCATCAACACTCCTGAACTGTTCGCTGCCTCTTGTCCTACCATAACGGTCCCCACTAGTGCTTCTACCATTCAAGTTAGAGCTTCTGGCAGGGAAGTTCTCTCTGAAATTTGCCGGGGACCTGTTCCTCCTATCATCTGATTGAAACTCATCATCCATGTCAGAGTCCATATCAGGAACTGCTTCACGGCCTCCCTGTTTACGCCTTTGTTTAGATCTAAAGCCGTTGTCAACATCCTCATCAAAATCAGAAATAACCCCATCATTACCCTCTGAGCCAAAAGATGAGCTTCTGCTGTTGCTTGAACCACTCCAACCTCTGGTTTTCTGCCAGGAATCGGCAATATGACTAGATCTTAGAGAGGGTTGATCATCGAATTCATCATCCTCAGCTGAACCTGTTGCGCCATCCTTTGCCCCATGATTGGAATTTCTACTGTGAGCAAATTCGCTGAAGTCTTCTGAATCAGAAGAAGCATTCTCAATGTCAGAATAACTTACCCTCGACACACCACCTGTCTGACCACCTTTTGACAAATCGAGCTCATAACTGTCAATATCGTCCTCTTCATCATCAAAATCATCGAAACCAACTCTAGATGAGTTCAAGCTGTCTCTTTCGTTGAACTTTCTCTCTCTTCCCTCGCTCCGTGGTTCATCCATTCCAAAGAATTTCTCAGCCTCAGAACCCTTTGCATTATCTCTATATGAGTTGTTCACAGATGAACTCTCCCTGACTTTGGATGAATCAGCAAACTCAAATGCTGCAACATCAGCACCATCTGATTCATTATCATCGAAGTCAAAGTTCCATGCATTAGAAACGTCAGGCTTCCGAGCTGGTCTTTCCAATCGTTTTCGCGGTGCAGATTGATATTCTTCCATTTGGCTGTTGGTGTATTCATCTGCAGGGCGGTTATGTTCACAATGGAAACATGACATGTTCCGTCTGTAGTTCAAAAAATTGCACCTAGAAATTGATAGAAAAAATGTGTAAGGATGACAAATTATCACAATTATATTCATGAATGGTTCAAATGTGCACTGTTTCCTTAATCGTTCCTTGTTTGTATAATTATTAACTAATTGCCTCTTGAGAAACAGATGATAGCACAGAGAAACGTATTTGGCATAAATTATGAAGAAAAATAATCAGATACCAAGCTATTCTTATTCACAGGCTTGTTCTTAGTCAGATAATAAACATGGGTGTGATAAATATGTTGAGGCATACTAGGAAACTACTGTGGTATAAGTTCAAAAAATAGACCAAATAAATCTGTGGCAAGTGCACTAACCGAGGACACTCCCACTCTCCAGGGAGAAGTTGCCTTTTGGGACGTTTAGCATCACACTGCAAGCAAATTGTATTTTTCGCAAAGTTCATGAAGTCACACCTGCAACCACATACTTCAGAAAATAAGAATAGCTCCTGAAGCCAACACTCTATAAATTACAGGTGAGAGAAGTACTTTGGGCAGAGCCAGTCTCCTTTCTTCATCTCTACGTCATCACGTCCAACTCGTCTCTTTGGTGGTGGAGGCGGTTGCTTCACCTTAGGTGGCAACTTCCTGATTACAGGGGGTGGAAGATTGGGGTCAATAGGAACAGCACTCAGCTTGGCAATCTCATGTATTAATTTCCGAACGACAGTCTTCACAGATTTCAGTTTGAGAAGTGGTTTGTTCTCCACAGTCCCCTTTATATGATCAAAACCATAGACCAATAAAATACGCATAACATCAAGAGTCCGAGCTTCATCTTCTTTACGTGTAAGGATATAGCCTCTTGAGCATGAATTTCGCAAATTACACGAACTGCACACCTGCAAATCAGGAGCAACATAAAGAAATGAGAAGATTACACCTTGTCTGGTCTTTCTAGTGTGTTTTCATCTTTCATGTTTATATAGCAGTCAGTGGGGG
>LR738714.1:656117105-656338885 GCA_902687465.1 Secale cereale | reverse complement strand
GGGGGGGGGATTAAAAACAAGGAACTGAATGCCGAACCGAACTGTTGAGAGATGTTTTGCTAATTATTTGTGGGTATGTAACAGTCACCTCTGTTATGCAAATAGATATTAACAAGAAAATTAAGTGGCATGTTTCCAATATGTGAACATAAGTGGAAAAATCCAAATACATATACAATTGCAGCTATTTACTCCTATTGCTGTAAAACGCAGACCTATCACGCCAGTGAATGTTGTGTTAATCTTTAATAAAATCAAGAAAGGCAATAAACTGTCATAACAATAGCAGCAACCATTTACATAAACATAGTCGCAAATAAGGAGTTGGAAATAGATGGTAAGCCAGACCGCATGTTGTGGTCTGGTAAGTAAATAATTTGCAGATCAATAAACTGATGTACCCGAAGTGTCACGACTACTGTGCATATGCCAGTTTTCAAAATGAGAAACTACACATATCCAATGCTCAACAAAGCGCTAGGCAAGTGTTTTGCCGCCACCTAGGGAGAGCAACAGCTTGAAGCACATGTGTAAATGTAAAAAAAAGGAGGGAAACAGAAAATTGGGCACTATGTGCTAACCCAGCACATTAAACCACTAGAAAGGTGCCTATGTGCTTATTAAAGCAGATCTGGGAAAGAACACCAGAAACTGCGGTTTCTATTTCATCTCTCCTTCCCTGTGGTAACAGCAATGGGCTTGGCAGAGCTATTGCAGAAGAGGGCGATTTTCCTTCAGAGAAGCGTGAATACTCACCGGAGAGGGTGATTTTTTAACCAGAGAAGGTTGATCCTCGCCAGAGAGACCACAGCTTGTCATCTGATAGGTCAATCCTTACCTGCGGCCTAAAACTTCCCTTAATACCAGAATGCAGCATTCCGATGCCTCTCAGAACCTATGCACGCCTAGGCGATCACAAATATACCTTTTATAACCTTACAAATCTACAGATCACTCAAATAGGGACTACATACACTCAAGAAAGGAAGTGATCCTAACCCATTTTGTGTTTCTGTTTTTCATCCCCCATCTAGAACATAACATAGTGAAACGAAAACATGTGGGCTGCGGAGAATAAACTTGAGTTTAGCTGCAACTTACATCACCCTCGTCAAGGTGGACCAGTTTCCTTATCAGCTTTGCAGAAAACACAACTTTTGGATCCATGCTGGGGCACCCATGGCCAACCAATACTTGAAGATCCTTCCTAGGCAACGGCCTGCATCATTAAGGAACTGTTAACATAATTTCTGTTACATAAATATCTGTTGGGAGTACAATATATACCTTTTGATATGAATACCAGTTTATCTGCAGTGTTGTTTTTTACTTGAGTCCTAATGACAAAATCTGTATGCATAGTATTCACTGTTTTCGAATACATTATAATTTCCCTTCGTTATTAACTTATTATGTGCTTTAGGCTAGCAGTATATATCATAATTTCTGATGGTGCTAGCAATTTTTTTGCATCCAGAAAGAAGTGTTGTAATGATCATAAGTATACTAATGTGCACAGCGTCCATGAATTTCTGACTTCATGTATAATAGTTTTATCTGCATTTCACTGCTTTAACAAGAAATGTATTTAATGGAACAAAAATGTAATTTGAGTAGACAGAAGGTGAATCCTATACGTGACAACATAATTCTAGCAAGAATAATTCATAATTCTAAACTTACAGCAATGGCAACTTTACAGATGTAAACATTTGTGTTAGTATTCAGTTATTATTCCTTAATACCAACAGATTATAAACAGAAGTATTGTATCAAATTATACCAAACACTAACAGTAGCAAGCATCCCTGATGTCTATCATCCTCTGAACCTGCCTAGGCATTTCGGCAGCAGGAGCTTTACAAGTCTAAGAGACATTCAACTCTCACATTCATGCCAAAGTGTTGTCGCCAAACAAACCATTGATAAGCCAATTAAGTGAGCGGGAACGTACTTGAGGATGTCGAACCGGTCTCGGCCGAAGTTCATGCAGGCGTTCTTGACAGTGGTCCAGTCTCTGGAGAAATCGAAGCCGGCCTCCTCGGCGACCTCCGAGAGATCCATGGGCACCGCGGCGGCGAGACGGGACTCCTGGTCGGCCCCGCCGGACCCTCCTCCGAGGTCGAAGTACCTCTGCTGCGCGAGCCGCTCCATGAGCTCGATCCACTCGGGCCAGGGGTGGACCAGCTCCACCTCCCTCCGCAGCACATCCGCGACGCTCATGCTCTCCAGCCCCTCCGCCTCCACGACCTCCTGTCCGACAGTCGCCGCCGCCGCCTCGATATGCTTCTCTGGCTGGCCGCCCGGCTCCGGCCTGGCGGGGGGCGGGGGCAGGGGCGCGTCGGGCGGGGGTGGGGCCGGGCGGCGCCAGGACTGGATGCGGCGCAGGGCGGCGTCGCGGGCGGAGAGGTCGGAGGAGCGGTTGCGGTCGAGCGCGTCGAGCTGGTCGAAGACGAAGGAGAGGCGGGCGGAGAGGGAGGGGGGCTTCGAGGAGGAGGGGGCGGAGGGGCTCTCCGGTGAGGGGGGCGGGGGGGAGGAGGAGAAGGGGAGGCGGCGGTGGAGGAGGGAAGGGTTGGGGATGGAGCGGCGGCGGCGGAGGAGCGTCACGAAGCGGGAGGCCGCCATTTCCCGGGGTTTGGCGGCGGCTCTGTTTCTGTGTGTGGGATGGGAGGGGATGCCTAAACCCTCGCCGCCGTCTCGTCTCGGAGCTGATACAGATGTACAGCAAATTCAGAACATGATAACTTCAATGAATACAAATAATGTACTGTCGACCTTGTTAATTCAAATCAAATAGACCGTTGTACCAGTACTGAACTTACACACGGGGCTCCCCTGGCGGCTCTCGTCTAGGGTTTTAGATACCTCCAGTGGCGACACCGTGAGGCGGATCGGGACTCTACCACTACACCTAAACCTTCCCGGCGTGGGTCTCGGGCTGATAAAGGGGATAGGCTCTCTATCTACCCGGCCTTGGATCCTGTCTCGGTTTGATAGGGCGTGGTGGCGGCTGAAGCACGAAGCTCGCTAGGGTTTTGACCATGGCGGCAAGCGGATCGCAATCATCGGCGGGGAGTGCGGCTCCGGGGGGGAAGCCGATCGGGGTCGAGGAGATGATCGGGAGGCTCAACCTGCAGGACCGTGAGGAGGACGATCTGGACTTTGATCAGGAGTTCGCAGAAGAGATTGAGGAGGCGGAGTTCATGGCGCTGGCTACGGTGCACACAAATAAGCCCTACAGTAGGAGTTCTTTCTATGAGACGATGAGACTTGCATGGAGCTTGGCGCAGGGAGTTAACTTCAAACCCTTGGGTGAGAATCTGTTCTCATTAACAGTAAATTGCATGGGAGATTGGAAGAGGGTCACAGAAGAGGGCCCCTGGCTGTTCCGTGACCATGGATTGCTCATTGAGAAATACGATGGATATACTAGATATGATGAAGTGGTGCTGGACAAACTTGCAGTATGGATACAGATTGTCGATCTCCCCCCACTTTTTAGGAAGGAAACTGTCGTGAGAGCGCTGGCAAAGAAGGTTGGGATCGTGGAGAAGGTAATGCTAAACCCTAGATGGGGAGACGGAAGGATCGTGAGGGTAAGAGTCAAGCTAGACATCCATGAGCCTCTGATGCGATATGTCTCGATCACAAAAGATAAAAAGAAGGTTTACTATTCGGTCTTGTATGAAAAGATGCATGTATTCTGTTATGTATGTGGTCTCATGGGCCATACCCACCTAGAGCATGGCAATGGGAAACATGATCCGAGGACCATGGAATGGGGCGAGTTCATACTTGCACCACGTCCAGGAGAAAAGAGGCAAATAGGCCAAGGATCACAGGACTGGAGGAAGGACAGGGCAAAAACAGGTGATAGGGGAAGATCCAACGCTTCGGATGATGATGATCTGAAGGATACAGGCACGAGCCCCATTAAATCCATACGGGGGGTGGCTGAGGACAAACCCTCCGGTAGGAAAAGGCTTGCTTTTGACAACAAGAGTGCAGACCCGGCTACAACGGATGGATTATCAGTAAATGAACCCCTGGGCGATATGTCAACCGCGATGGTAGTTCACTCCAGGAGGGACCTATCCATGGAGAAAGTAGACGAGGATGATGGGGAAACTTCCTCGCATGATTCGAAAAGGTCGAAGAAGGAGAACTTGGCTGTGATGGATGCCAGCCACAACTTATCGGCGAGCTCCGAGAAGGGGCTCGACCGATCGCAATGAAACTCCTCGCATGGAACTGCCGCGGGATGCGTAAACCCGCGGCAGTTCATGCGCTCTTGGGGATCCAAGAGCGAATAAAACCGGATGTGTTGTTCCTGTCTGAAACACACCTGGATAAAGCTAAGGCAGGAAAACTGAAAAGGCGATTAGGCTTCGATGAAATGGAAGTCTCTGAAAGCGACGGAAGAAGTGGGGGACTGATCATGTTTTGGAATGCAAATCTTGGGGTCTCTTCACGTGAAACTCGCGCGAATTACATTGATATTCGAATCAAGGAGACAACACCGGCGGGATGGCGGTTCACGGGTTTCTACGGTGAACCGAGCAGCGATCGAAAACACCTGTCATGGGAGTACTTGAGAGAGCTTCAGACTATGGTTGCTCTACCGTGGCTAGTAGCAGGGGACTTCAATGAAATTCTGCACGCTCATGAGAAGGAAGGAGGGGCGGTACGGCCCCAACGCTGTATGCAGGGCTTTAGTGCTGCATTGAGTGACTGCGGGCTGGATGATCTTGGCTACTCAGGGGATATTTTCACTTGGCGAAGGGGACACATAAGAGAACGACTGGATAGGGCAGTCTCGAATAGCACGTGGGCAGACCTCTTTCCATCTTATGGGGTGTCCAACGAGCCGTTTAACAAATCAGACCACCGCCCAACCTTGATTGACACGGACTTCCAGCATGGCCTGCAACCAAGGGGTCCGACAGGGCCAAGGAAATTCGAAGCTAGATGGTTGGCTGAGGAGGATATTGATGTTATTGTCGAAGCCGCATGGGACCGAGCTAAGGCTAGTGGAGTGATGCCATACTCGCAGGTCACAGGCGATATACATGCCGCGTTGCATACATGGGATAAAGAAACACTCAAGGGACCCAGGACAAGGTTGAGGAGATTACAAAAGGAACTGAACGATGTTCTGTCGGGGCCTCTGACGGATGAAGCAATTACTAGACAGCATGAGCTACACATCCAGATTGAAAATTTACTTGAACAAGAGGAGGTTTACTGGATGCAGAGAGGTCGTGCTGATTGGCTTTGCCGCGGCGATCAAAACACGGATTTCTTCCATAGAGCAGCGACGGGAAGACGTAAGAAAAACTTTATAAAAAAGCTAAAGGGAGAGTCAGGGGATTGGATTGAGGAGGAGGACCAACTAAGGAATCATGTGGCGAGTTACTTTGAGGGACTCTTCTCCTCGGAAGTACAAGACCCAGACCAAGCGGTGCTGGACAAGGTAAAAGCTAGAGTTTCCCCAGCGATGAATGTCGAACTGATGAAACCCTATACTAGAGAGGAAGTGAAAAGAAGTATGTACAATATAGGGGACCTGAAGGCGCCGGGACCTGATGGTCTTCATGCAGTGTTTTACAAGAGATTCTGGCATATCATTGGAGAGGACTTAATTGATGAAGTGTTGTTGGCAGTGAACAACAGGAAGATCCCGGAGGGGTGGAATAACACCACAATTGTCCTTATACCAAAGGTGGAAAACCCGGAAGTCATCACACAATTTTGGCCTATTAGCCTATGTAATGTGGTATACAAGGTGATCTCAAAACTGTTAACCAATAGGCTAAAATATCTGCTACCAGAGATTATCTCGCTTAATCAAAGTGCTTTTGTCCCTGGGCACTTGATAACTGACAACTTCCTAGTTGCTTTTGAGTCTTACCATGCTATCAAGAGGAAGAAGACAGGAAAGTTTGGGCTATGCGCGGTGAAACTAGACATGCACAAGGCGTACGACAGGGTGGAGTGGGTGTTCCTTGAAAGGATCATGCTTAAGATGGGCTTTGCTTCGGACTGGGTTGCACTCATCATGGAATGTGTACGGTCAGTTAAATACCAAGTCCGTTTCAATAATTCTCTAACCCAGTTTTTTACTCCATCTAGAGGCCTACGACAAGGCGATCCGCTGTCTCCCTACTTGTTTCTACTCTGTGCGGAAGGACTCTCTAGTTTGCTCACTCATGAGGAGGAGGCCGGTAACTTGATGGGGGTGCGAGTCTGTAAGGACGCCCCGGCAGTCTCTCATCTCCTTTTTGCGGATGATTCCCTTATTCTGATGCGTGCAGATGCAACAAATGCTACGAGTCTTCGCCGAGCTCTCAATGACTACTGTGCTGCCTCTGGCCAACTGGTGAGCGAGGCAAAATCAAGCATCTTCTTCAGCCCTTGCACCACGACGGAGGTTCGAGCAGAGGTGTGCTCTATCCTGAATATAATGGCGGAGGCGATCTCTGACAAATACCTGGGTCTGCCACCAATTGTTGGACTAGACCGAACTGACTGTTTTCAGCATATTGTGGATCGGATCTTGGCCAGGTTGAGAGGCTGGAAGGAGAGGATGCTTTCGTTTGGGGGGAAAGAAGTATTGCTGAAGGCTGTGATTCAAGCTATTCCACCGTATGCAATGCTTGTGTTTAAACTCCCAAAACAAATTTGCAACGCCATAACTACTGCCATGTCCCGGTTTTGGTGGGGAGATGAGGACACGAAGAAGCACATGCACTGGTTTGCATGGTGGAAGATGTGTGTACCCAAGAGCATAAGTGGCATGGGTTTTAGATATGTACACTCCTTTAATCTAGCCCTCCTAGCCAAGCAATGCTGGAGACTGCTTGCAGAGCCAGAGTCACTTTGTGCAAGAGTTTTGAGAGCAAAATATTATCCAGATGGTGACCTATTAAACTGCACACTCAAGAAAGGGAGTTCCTTCACCTGGCAGAGTCTGTGGAGTGGGATTCAGACCGTCAAGAAGGGTCACATTTGGAGAGTTGGAGATGGTACACAAATTAATATATGGGACGATCCTTGGATCCCTAGTAGTCCAAGAAGGAAGGTGATGACTCGTAGAGGTAACATTGTGCTTACACGTGTTTCTGAACTTATTGACATGGAGAATAGATGCTGGGATGAAGATCTAATACGACAGGTACTATGGCCTATTGATGCAAATAGGATCTTGAATATTCCCCTAGCGACAGGAATGATGGAGGATTTTGTTTCATGGCACTACAACAAAACGGGCATTTTCTCGGTTAAGACGGCTTATCACATGGAGTGGGATCACCAACATGGACGAAAGTTGAGACAAACAAACACTATATTGTCTTCAAGTACTAGTCCAGTCTGGCACACCCTATGGAAGCTTCAACTACCGGGGAAGATTAAGGTGCACTTCTGGAGAGCTTTGTACGGTGCAATCCCTTGCAGGGGAGTACTCGCCAATCGACATATGATAACAACTTCTGACTGCCCGATATGCGCCATGGATTGTGAGAGCATCCGCCATTCTTTTTTCAGATGTAACAGAGCACAAGAGATATGGGCAAAACTAGGATTGCTCCATACCATAAATGAGCTGGCTGAGAATGAGTTGGAGGGTTCTTCGACCCTAGGCGACCTGCTGTTAATGCCTAATGACACGGTTCCGTCGCTCCCAGGCGTCCCCATGAAGGAGCTGGTGGCCGTGGCTGTTTGGTATATCTGGTGGGAAAGGCGGAGATTCACCCATGGGGAGTCTATCCAAGAGCCAGAAAGATCGGCCCAAGCCATTGTTACCTTGACCAAAAACTTCTTGAGGGCAAGGAAGAATGGTGTTGGCAGGATACAGAGACATGGATGGATTAGACCAAAAGAGGGATTTGTTTGCCTTAATATTGACGCCTCTTTTGATGTTGACAGTGGTACAGGAGGGACTGGTGCCATCATACGTGACTCCACCGGGTCCTTCATCGCGGCATCCACAAGCAACATCCCTTTTGTCCAGGACGCAGCGACGGCCGAGGCGAGAGGCCTCAAGGATGGGCTGGTCCTGGCTAACAGTATCGGGTGCAACAAGGTGGAGATCAGGGCGGACTGCATGGAGGTCATCCAGATAATGCAAGACGGCAGAAACTCTTTAGGACCAGCTGCAGCCATCTATGAGGAGTGTACCTTCTTATGTCGTAATCTTATTTCTGTTAGTTTCTGTCATTGCCCTCGGGAAGCCAATATGGCGGCTGACCTTTTGGCTACAAAGTCGGAGCCCTCGCGAACTATTGTGTGGCAGAACGAGGCTCCGGACTTTTTGCTTGATGTAATCACAAACGATGTAGCCCTGTTTCCACATGAAATATAAACCGCCATGATGGCATTTCCCTCAAAAAATTCAAATCAAATAGAACTTGTTGGTTGCACTTAGGAATTAGACATGCTAGTATAATACACTTAGTTGTTGGATTCCATGAGACGAGCTTAGAGACCACAATTTATTCTAAAACCTTAGTAAATTTAGCAATTGAAACTTCCATTATTCATCGTATACATACAAATTGTGCTTGTGTTTTTGTTTGAAATTTTCATTTTAAACACAAGAGTATATACATTAACCATTGAATTAGATTTTTTTTCTTTTGGAATTAATATGGTTTGTGGCTGCTTCAGCATAATACATAAACCATTTTAATTTATAGAACGCAATAAAAAATTACCAATATGGGTGGGTTGCTTAGCCTCTACGATCTACCTTGAACTGATGTGTGTGCAAATAGCTTATGTGTGTTCCTGAAATGAAGCAAAATCAATAAAATTAAGTATCTTGACGAAGAATTATGGAGGTATAGGAAAGTACCGACCTGAAGTTGAAGTTGAGTAGTGACTTTAGAGCCATTGATCTATAACTGGTAGAATCATTAGTTAGTAAGAAACTTTCTCTTTTTAAAATTTGAGAAACGGTATGTAAACTTCTTCAGTTAGCAAATTTTTTTAGCGCATCTTCAGTTAGAAAGTGCTATCAGCTAGCATCACGGCCATCTCTACTTGCATCCGTCGAATATTCTACAATGTAGTTGGAAAAAAATAACCTTTGATGAATACAGGGTAAATAATGAGTGGTTTGGAACATCACGTCATCACAGGAAAAAAATTAGCGCATCTTCGGTTAGAAAGTGCTATTAGCTAGCATCACGACCATCTTTGCTTGCATCCGTCGAATATTCTATAATCAGCTAGCATCACGTCATCATACAAATCTTAATTACCATGCCGCTTCAGTGAATCCGAGTGGAATGTTGGAGGCTCCGAATGAAGTAGGGTTTGGAACATACATCTGTGTGAGGCCTCAATGGATCTTGATGGAAGTAATTCGATGGCACCGAGGTGAAAATGAATAGGTAGATATATTGGAATTTCTTGAGGTGGTTTGAGTAGTTTGATCTTTGAGCACCTAGAGCAAATAGCTCATTTTCACATCCTCATCCCCCTTTTGATAGTATCGGCACGCCTAAAAACTCGATGTGATCTTGGATCACTAAAATGAAAATGAAGAATTATAAGACTTGGCCAACACTTGTCTTAAAGCCTTTTAGGGTCACCTTTCATTCCAATGTTGTTCCAATGAAGAGCTTTGTCTGGAATAAACTTATAGCATAGTTCTTCAAGATATGTTGGCATGAAGTATCAAAATCCACCTTGGGGATTGGATACACTTTCACAATCACATTATTACTACACTGTCAATAGCCTACAACACTTGCTCCCATTGGAACCACTACAACACCCCGACCTCCTCCACAAACACACACACACACACACACACACACACAAACCATCTTTTACTTCACTTACAACTTTACTTTTCAAAGACTAACTTTTATTTGTAGTTTCTTTAATGCTTTATCTACCACACTTGCAACATATTTTAATTGGAGAGTTTAAGTACAGTAATCACATATTTCATAGAAAGTTCTATCAATGGTATATAGAGCTTTACATAATAGGAAACCTACCTTTAACTCATATGGGGTCTCAAGACTCAATACTTTCACATTCACATTGGATAAGTGCTACAACAATTCCCTACACCTGGGGGTTATCAGGTAACGTAGCGGCCATGGTGCGAGGAGAGAGTGATGCATCTTGTACATGAGTACTCTTTGGAGAGCAATCTACCGGAGTAAACATTATCCATATGGCACATTAATTGATGATTTTTATTACATAACTCAAATATTTTGTGGGCATTACTCCAAGATTTCGATAGTAAGAAACCAAGAGGTCGTACAACTATCTTATCTTATCTACAATATAGATGAACAGTCACCTAGGGCTAACATTATCAATACGGGACAATAATTCTGAAGATATTTCCATTTAATACAAAAGTCAAATATTTTTTGGCATTAGTACTTCAAGATTTTTTTTAATAAAAAATCAAGAGGTAGTACAAATAGTCTATATTATGCAATTAATACCATGATTTTGATATATTATATCTTCATCCCATCAATGCAATTTATTGTTGTTCTTAAATAACAACCATTCATTTCAAGATAGTTCAGAACCTTACAATATGATAGTAGACACATTAACAAAACAAACATTTCATATTTCAGCCATGAAAGAAAATACATATGTTAGTGTGACCATTCTCTTAGCATGTATTATTCTAGCCCTCGGAGGAAAAGAAGTTGAGTGTATAAGATGAGGCGAAAATACTAGCGGGTCCCTTTAAATCAAAAAGTCAATAAAACTATTGTGGTATGTATTAATTCATCTTAGTTTGTATAACTATCATCATTTTTGAGTTTATTGAGTTGAGGAGATACAATAATAGGTTGACGGAGGAGATGTCTATGACTGCATCGATGTGAACCTACAACCAGCCTTTAGCCATCCACTACTGAAACACCACAAAATCCAGGCAAGTTTTTAATAATCAACATATTATAACATTCATATAGTGGCTAAGCCATTCATATATATTCTTTTTTCAATCCATAAAGGAATGGTAAGTTATTTGAAATAATTAGTGGCATGTAGCTAGGTAGTATATGTAATCATGGTAGCAATATTTTGGAATTTTGGTGTTTATAGTAATACTTCATAAACAAGATTTACCACACATCTAGCGTTGTTAAATTGTTCTTCATGCTCTCTTTATAATTTAGAACATGAATATGCAACATTTTGATACGATCACCAAACAATCAAAAATGTCAATTCCACTAATTGTGGGGATATATTTAATTATGCATTATAACACAAACACACACGCACAATTTTGATCAAGATTTTCTTAAATTATATGTCGATTAAAATATTTTCCAATTAAATAGATGGAACCAAACTATTTCCCACAGAGTATTTCTACCAAATCCCCGTCGATTCATGTCAGAACACCAGCCCAATTCTCTTTGATTGAGTGCCCTATAGGAACGATTCCAATTTTGCGCAACAACAGAAGGGTCCACGAGCTAGTACAAGCTATTGAGAAAGAGATTAGCAAGAATGAACAACACGAGGTCAGTTTCAATATAATTTTGGGATGATCCGTTTATCATGGTAGATTATATCAATATCGACTTTAACTTGGAGTTCTTGAATGCACAACAATTTTATTTCCTTTCAAACCACATGTGACACCAATAATTATCTAATTGTATTATGGGATTTTTATCGCATTAAATTCATACTTTAAATGAAATATATGGTTCAAGATAGTCCAATAAGTAAATGAAAATAACTGATTTTGAAATGTATAAACCAATTTAATTTTTACATTTGATATTTGTGTTGCCATTAGAGTGGATGAAAGTTTCTCAAAGTGTTTGGTCAATATTCGCCTCAGTGGCACCATTAAGTGATGTTAAAAAAATGTGATACAATGTCAATCTTTCTTATGTTTAATAAACATTTGTATTTTCATCGTAAAAAAATCAATATATTATTTGGTCTTGCAGGTTGCAGGATTCGAGTATTTAGATGTGCTATACGGAACACGGTCTAAAATAAATATCTATGAACCTAAGGTGAAGAATAATAGTAAAGATCTAAGTGCATCATGGATACAAATTAAAGGGATACAAAAAGTAGGTCTTTCAGATGGGATAGGTGCTGGTTCTTGGGTATGTCCAAGCTACAGTGGTGACAACCTTGCTAGGTTTCACGTTGCTTGGGTAATCTATAACTATTTGCTTGGATGTGAATTCTTCAATTTAGTGTGAGTAATTTACAATGATATAGTTGTTATTGACCTTGGAACAAATTTTTCTAAAGGTTGATGGCCTAAAGAATACAATTTGCCCCGATCATGATTGTGGCGCTTTCGTACAAGTTAGCTGAAGTGTTGGTCTAGGAGGAAGACTTAAACCAGTTTCTATCTATGGCGGACCACAATACATCATAGATGTTTCCATTTTCAAGGTATTCTCATGTTAATATTTTTGTTGATACTTGTATTTCATTTTGTCGTATGAAATACAAGAGTTATATTTTGATGAAAACCAAAAGACATTTCTTAGACCAAACTTATAGGTGGCCAAACCATTAGTTACTAAAAACTTTCAGTTTAAGAAAATATTTAACATAGATGGGAGAGTATGAAATATCTCGTTCATCATATATTGATGTTAATATGGTATACACTTATAAGGATAGTTTCAATTAAACACAAACATTTGATCAACTATTATCCATTTCAAGTCTATTTAAGTGTTTACCATGAACCTTGATTTATTCTAGGACCCGGTGACTAAAAATTGGTGGGTGTCTTACAGTGAACAAAACATACATATTGGATATTGGCCAAGGGAAATTTTCCATTTCATGAAGGATCAATGTAATTACGCATTATGGGGTGGGTATGTTCAAGGTCCGACTGCGTCATCAGACTCTCCACAGATGGGTAGTGGTCATTTTGCTTCCAAAGAACGTGGAAAAGCAGCGGTTGTAAGAAATATCCTAATTGTAGATAATGAAAACAAGTATGATAATCCAGATGCCCGGAAAGCTCGTCTTGTCGTCACTAGTTCATCAAAATATACTGCGAAGGCTTATGGTTATGAATATAATGACCATGGTGTGCATACTTACTATGGTGGACCTGGTGATTTTGTTTAAATATATATTATACAAATATAAATAAAGTTTTCATAATCTAATAAATTTGTCAACTTGGACACATAATTGTTTTGATTTTATCATGCTTGATTGTATAGTAGTGGATAAACAGAGTCATTGTCACCCATCAGTGTAGGGCACATATTGTAGCCTTTTTCGACAAGTAAGAGTGTAGAAATATCCGAGCAGGAGAAGGAATTGGTTCATGGAAACTAATAAGGAACCACTGAAAAAGTTGCAAACATTATTTGATAGTTGGTTTGATCACAAGAACATACCTTATAACAAAAGTGCAATTGTGTAGAAAGTGACCCAGTCCTTAGTAATGCTTAAAGACAAGCTGGTTGAAGTACTTATATTGATCAAATCAATATCGACGACACACGAGATTTTCCTGAAGTTGCTTTCAACTAACTTCATTGAGTTAAATTTCATTGCATTGATAACTATTGATTGTGTGGTGGAACCTATATTGACTAGATGACCCATTGCACCAATTGGCACCGAGACCAACTGCAGTCTAGAAGTTAAACAAACTATTGAAGGATTTTTGTCCTCTACTATTTGCGAATGATTATGCTCATGGTGCGTTTTTATGTTCTTTGACGAGCATCCTTGCCCATAGCTTCCCATGGCGATTAACTTTTGTTGACATGATACTCTTTTCGTGATGGATCTTTTTCCCTAACTGACTGTAAATCATATTACATTTGGGCTCTATATTCAACTAAACATATTTATAGATAATTTGGCAGCTTATTATGAACTTGATATTGTAACAAAATATTTGTAAAGAACATGGAGATGACTAACAACACCGGAGTAAGTTGGGAAGGGATGTGGTTTGTCATTAACTTTTTTGATCAAATTTGGATGCTTGTGGATCATTACGAAGCTGGCCAAGAGATCATTCCTATGGATGCAAATGTTGAGATGACTGTTGTTCTCCATCCTAGTGTCAATATTAAATCAACTTCATACTCAACCTCATGAGTGGACGCGTCCTCCTTAATGGGTGGAGGAAAGTACTTGTAACGACCCGGATTTGATGAAATCCAAGTCTCTGTGCTTACTGTGCTATCCCTGGATCATAGCTAGCACACACAGCAACAAGAATGAATACCAGTAAAACATACATCATTTTACTATAACGGTTGATCCAAAATTAAGCAAATACATATAATTGTTACAGCTCAATGCTGGCATATAATACAGCAGAATAATACGTAGTCGCTAAGTTAGGGCTCCATCAACGCCACTGGGCTCGTTGAGTGTAGACCATAACCCTATCGTCTCTTAATCTGCTGAGATCTGCACATGACAGGTGCAGATGAGTACGTGGAATGTACTCGCAAGTTGCAAAGGAAAGTTTTAATAGAATATGTATATGCAGGGTAAATATTGGTGGAGGTTTCCTTTGCATAAAGCCAATTTTTATCCTATACTAAATTTTGCAAATTTCTTTTGAAATAAATAACTTTAGTATAAAAGGTAGGAGTGAGACTTTGGATATACGCACCAAAGTTCATTCTCCGATTTTAGTAAAACATTTATATAGTTGAAGTGAAACACAATCACTGTGCTCAATCCTCAACCAACCCTTAAAACAGATGTTTAGAAAAGAGAGGGGAGATTCTTCTTCAGTCCAAGTCTTCAGTTGCTCAAAATTGCCCGTAACCGGGGGCACGGCTAATCGATTAGGTTTAACCCTCTGCAAAGGTCGTACACGTTCCCCACATGACACAACCAACCCCGTTTACCATTACACACTTGGGTGTATGACTTGGAGATGATTGTGACAAAGCCTTTCCGTAACAGCCCCCTATACCTGACCAAGCCGCCCGCAACTTAGGCAATGAAAGCCCCTCTCCGATGGCGGTCCTGAGGTAAGGGTTTCCCGTTAGTACTAAGCTAAGCCAGAGCCCATATCAGCATGTGGCTGTACTGGAAGCTACATCAAACTGCACTTGGTAGATCTCATTTCCCTGGACGGCGGTCCCCACCAAAAACCTGTGTGCAAGACCCCAGTCGGGCGCATTCACTGCAAGACCCCGATGGGCGCAATCACTTGTAGACGCTCCCGTCAATACCATTCCGCCCAGAGAGTAGAAATAAAATAATATATTTTTTTGTTTTCAAAAAAAAGTTTTCACAACACGTTGCCCCAAAGAGGGCAAGTTTATTCTTTTAAAACTTGTTTGATTGCCATCTTTTTTTTGCAAGCATGGCTAAGCAAGTTTCTAGGGCTTTAGCTAGCAATAGTGCTTTGCAAAACTTTTTAGTAAAACATGCATAGTAGTAAATTTTAAATAGATCATGCATATTCCAAAATCATAGGACAAAGTATGATCAATTTGCAACTTGCCTTCGGTTTCGCAGTCACATGGTTCTACCTCCTTGTAGAATTCACCTTCGCACTCGTCGCAATCTAACGCGATAAATAACTTAAGTAAGACACTTCACACACCAACATTCACATAACAAGTGCTCAAGCAAAACCATCCAACACACAATTCATGCCAAACAACTGTAGCAAGTTTACTATATATGACTCAAGTTTATGCAATTGGTCCGGTTCATATGGATGGCATATAGTTCATGCTAGTGAAATAATTAATAATTTCTAATTCTAAAATTTTATGGTGATAATAACTAACCATATTGTTTTCATATGAATAAATCTAATGGTTTTAACAATGAAGCAAATTTTATTTTAATGAATTTATTAATCGATGAGCAAAGAAAGTCAAAACTAGGGTATTGGGCTAAAACAGTAACTAAAACTTGCTGAATAATTGTTTTATGAGTTCTAGCAGATTGGTATGGTTCCAAGGACCAATTTTCATATATAAAATCTTTTCATATCAATTACAGAATAAAAGATATAGTAAAAATACTCAAATTCTCATTTTAATCAAAACTAAATTTTAATCTGCGTAAAAGTGAGATTTCAAAATTTTAAAATAAACTAGAGGTCCGCAGCTACCCAGGGATATCTTATTTGTCTCCGGCGGCAACGAGCAGCCGAACGACGTAGAGGTCGAGGAGGCGGTCGCGATGGACGTAGAGAGGTGCTCGGCCTATTCTTCTGGCGGCCGTGAGGAGCTGCCGGAGTTGCGCCAAACTTCGATTGGTCACGTACTCGTGGACACAGCGTTCCGGCTGCAAATTTGAAGGAGATAAGAGGTCAAGGAGGTCCACACAGAGGTGCAGCATCTAGAGAAGGAAAAGGGCCATGAGAAGCTCACTGGAATCGTGGCAAGCTTCGACGGAAGTGGTGACGGGATCAAATTCCGGCGAGGAATTCCACGGGATTGGGAGGCAGATAGGTCTCGAAAGGAGGGGGCTTTGGACAAGGGGAGAGTTGTGAGGAGATGGGGCCTTTTATAGGATGCAGGGGAGGTCAGGGATGAGCGAGATGTACGTCGACATTATGGCGTTAATGGCGAAAGTTACTGCTGCTTTAGGTGGCCATTAGGGCGCGGTTTAGCGTGGGTAACGGAAGAGAAGGAGTTAGGGCGGAGTGGTGATGGGCCTCTAACCCCTCGTTGGTTACCCCAAGTGGAAGGTGTAAGATGCAGTGTTGTGGAAGTTTTTCCCTTAGCAAAGATGCCAAGGATCGAATCCCCAGAGACTCCTAGGTTCAACAAGTAGGTGTCAACTGCTAACGGCGCCAGATATTAGCAATCAACGTGGACCTGCACACAGATACAAATAACTTTGCTCCCAACGAGTACAGAGAGGTTGTCAATCCCTCCGGCCTTGTAGTTCACAAAGGATTAAACGCAAATGATAGTAGTGATAGATAATGTTTTGCAATAGTAAATAAGAGTGAAAAGTAAATAGCGGATGTGATCAATGATGGTAATATGGACCGGAGTCTCATGATGTTCACTAGTGATGTATCTCTCCCAAAAGACGATAAAACAGCTATGTGAGGTAAACGAATTACAGCTGGGCAATTGACAGGACCACGAACGCAAACCAATGCTGACTACATTGCAAGAAAGGTTGAGGTTCAAAGCATCGGCGGTACGCCAAAGTAAGTAGACCGAAATCCATCAATATCTACTACTAATCATCCACCTTGAGATATCTATCCAGAACATCTCGCTGGTATTAAGTTGCGAGTCCCACCCATAGTGTAAACTCAATGCAACAGACAACTGCATTAAAAGAACTTTGCGTAAAGTAAACAATCCTTGCACCCGCGGGCACAAGCACCGTTGTTTTCCCCCTTGTGGCAACAGCACATCCCCTAGACTCATGTTTCTGTCACTCAAGCTAGTCATCGAGGGGCATGAACCCACAATCGAGCATAACGTTCCCTCTTGGAGTCACTACGTATTACTTGGCCAAAGCAATAAATAACAACGGAGAACATGCAAGAATTACTTATGAACATAAATATAAAAGAGGTAGATCAAATATATTACTCAAGATCAATCTGAACATAATCCCATAATCCATCGGATCTCAGCAAACTCAACATAGCAACAGCATAAGGATTACATATGTGCCTCGATCATGTAGGGCAGCTCACGAGGACTAATTAGTGAAGCACAAGAACGGGAGGAGAACATCACATAGCTACTGGTCATGGACTCATGGTCCAAGGGAGACTACTCACGAGTCATCCGGGAGGCGTCCATGGTGGTGGAGAAGCTCCCGGTGGTGATCCTCCCCTCCGGCAGGGTGCCGGGAAGAGTTCTCCTGGTGCTCCCGATCTTGGAAGCGGCGGCGGCGGCGGAACAGAGATGGGATCACGAAAAGAAGTCCTGTTCTGAGGGTTTCGGGGAACCCTTTAAATATATGCCAAAGTAGGGCACCGGGGGAGCCTCGGGGGGCCCAGGCGCCCCCCCGGCGCGGCCCAGGGGGGGGGCGCCCACAGGGCGCCTGGAGCCCCTGTGGCCCACACCAGGCTGCCCTTCGGACGCAGTGTTGTTTCCGTATCGCTGATTTTTTATATAATTTTTCTGGATTTTTCTGGGCAGTTCTCGAAACGTGAAAACCTGAAATACAAAAACAGCCGAAAACAGAAACTGGCACTGGGGTGCACTGGATTAGTAAGTTAGTCCAAATATGATCAAAAGTGTATGGAAGTGTATGAATATCATAGCAATATCACCCAAAAGTGGCATGGAGCAAGCAGAAATTATAGATACGTTTTGGACGTATCAACATCCCCAAGCTTAATTCCTGCTCGTCCTCGAGTAGGTAAATGATAACAAGAATAATTTCTGTGGTGACATGCTATTAACCATATAGGACTTTCTCATAGTCATATGACAAAAGCTTACTGAGACAATGATTCTAAAGTAACTAAGTTGTCTCAAGAGAAAATCACAAATGACTGAAAGTTTTACAACATGAAACTAAAATATCAAAAAGATTTGCAATGAACATGATGTGCAAATATGATCAAGTGATATCTAGCTTGCCCCCTTTAGTGATGCAAAACATAAGTGCAGGGGCACCTTCAAGGTTTAAGTGATGACTAGATACAATCATTTCAGAATAAACGATATCACAATCATGCAAAAGACAATGCTACTTTGGGACAATGCACATTACACTCAGAATGACAATAATGCTCTCAGTAGTTGGTGCTTGAAGTGCTAGAGCTTTTTATTTTGAAACATGGAAGCAATTGTGTCAACGGTAGTAGTACTTCATATGTGTCATGCATAAAACATCCTGTAAGTTGCAAGCCTCATGCATCGAATACCAATAGTGCTCGCTCCTTGTCCTAATTAGCTCGGATCCCCATGGGTTATCATTGCATTGCATATGTTTTAACCAAGTGTCACAAAGGGGTACCTCTATGCCACCTGTACAAAGGTCCAAGGAGATAGATCGCATTTGATTTCTCGTTTTTGATAAATCTCAACTTGAGGACATCCATACCGGGACAACATAGAAAATAGATGATGGACTCCTCTTTAATGCATAAGCATATTCTCATGAGAGATTGAGGATTAAGGTCCAAGCTAAAACTTCCACCATGATGCATGGCTTTGGTTGGCGGCCCAATTTCTTCTCTAACAATATGCATATTAATTCAACCCACGGTAAATCACCCTTACTTCAGACAAGACGAACATGCATAGCAACTCACATGATATTCAACAAAAGTGTGACAGTTGATGGCGTCCCCAGAAACATGGTTACCGCTCAGCAAGCAACTCATAAGAAATAAGATACATAGGCAACATATTCTTTACCACAATAGTTCTTAGGCTACTTTCCCATGAGCTATGTATTGCATGGTTAATTTGCTTAGCGCAGGTGGAGGTTAGCAAAAGACTGGGAGCGACCAACTAAGAGAGCAATGACGGTCATAATCATGCAGAGCGACAAAGCAATATTGAATCAGGCATGGTAGTTATATCGCTACTCAGAAACAAAAAATCATCAAGGCTTGACAGACTTTCTTTACAGTCTTGAATATGCGTGAGCATACGCCAAGTCAATCAAAATAAATTCTCGAAGAAAGATATTACTAAACCATACCACATCATAGGCAAACAAACCAAGTTGGTACTCCAATGACACATTGGGAACCCCCCAGCTATTTGAGATTAACCATAAGAAAACCTGAACTACTAAGCACCATCATGAAAGTAGCATCTTTATCATAGACACATTAACCAATGCAACGGAAGCAAACTCTCTTAATACGGTGAGCATGGTAATTAAAGAGAGTTCAAGCAACCAACTAAATAAAAGCTCTTGAAAAGATAAGCATGAATACTAAGAGCAAAGCACGATAGTAGCTATTTAAAAGACAAAGAACACACACAGCATAGATAGACATGAAAATTCTATGTAATGTTCTAGGTAGAGGTGGAGCGTGTTTCTCTCCCACATAAAGGAATGCTGGGTTCCGACTCGTTATGAAAAACTAAAAAGGAAAACTAAAAGCAAGACGCTCCAAGCATAGCACATAACACATGAAGTGATAAAAATATAGCGGAACGAAAGACGAACTGATAATGTTGATGGAGAAGGGGATGCACGGGGGGGCATCCCCAAGCTTAGACGCTTGAGTCTCCTTGAATATTTCTTGGTGGTGCACGGGGGCATCCCCAAGCTTGAGCGCTTGACACTCCTGAATCTTTTTATCATCTTCCCTCGCACACTTGAAAACTCCCTTCATGCACAACTCATCATAATCTGATTAGCGAGGTTAGTACCCTTAATAAAATAATTATACCTTGCTGGAAATAAGGATATTCTTGAAGTTCTACTGTTTCTCAAGATTGCCAAAAGGTTTTTGCAAAGAAAAAGCAAGTTCTTAATTTGCAAAGTGAAGGTAAGGCAAAACAGGACAGAATCTGTGAAAAACAGAACAGCAGGCAGTAATTGATCTGTTCGGGATACTTCTGCAACTCAAATAAAAAAACTCAGAACTGACGCACGAAAGACAATTATATAGAGAACGCTGTCGAAACAATTCAGACCAAAAAGATGAACTGGTGATTTTATACGAATTTTTCTATCCAAGGACAGAATCTGTTTCCTCGACAGCACCTCACAACTTTTGAACTTTCTAGCAATCAGAGGCTATACTTGGCACAAATATGAAAAGCAAAGATACAATGATGATGCAAAAGCAGTAAACAACATCAAGACACAACAAAAGCAAAAAATTTATTCATGTGGGCTGCCTCCCAAAAGCGCTTTCTTTTATGCCTTTAAGCTAGGCATAATGCATAGATCAAGTTTTATCAAACGTAAAAGAATAGCTAGCCCGTACAACGGACTCAAAAGGTAACTTGACCTTCTTACGAGGGAAGTGTTCCATCCCTTTCTTGAGAGGAAACTGAAATTTTATATTAACCTCTTTCATGTCAATGACAGCACCAACGGTGCGCAAAAAGGGACGTCCCAAAATAATTGGACAAGAAGGATCACAGTCAATATCCATAATAGTGAAATCAACGGGCACATAATTATCATTGACAATAATAAGAACATCGTCGATCCTCCCCAAAGGTTTCTTTATGGAGGAATCAACGAGAACATTACCAAAAGAACAAGAATCAAAAGGTTTCAATTTAAGCATATCATATAGTCTTTTGGGCATAATAGAAGTATTAGCTACAATATCACATAAAGCAAAGCATGAGAAATTGTTTATCTTAATTTTAATCATAGAATCCCAACCATCTCCTAGCTTTCTAGGTATGGAGGCTTCTACTCTAAGTTTTTCCTCCCTAGCTTTGATGAGAGCATTAGTGATATGCTCTGTGAAGGCAAGATTAAGCGTGCTAGTGTTGGGATCCTTAGCCATTCCTTGTAGAAATGTGACAACTTCTGAAATACTACAATTATCAAAATCAATTTTATCATTAGTGGGCAGAATTGTAGTGTCATCCTCTTTGTTTAATTCGCTCTCTATTATAAGAGTTTGAACATCTTCCCAAGTTTCGGGAAGCCATGCCATGGGCATAAACTCTCCGTCATAACTAGTGTAATCACAAGGTTTATCTTTTTTATAAACCCCGTCAGAGATAAGTGGGGCAATGGAAGTAGGGGTGTACTCCTCCCATTTAGTGTTTTTGGTAGAACCCATAGTAGCAAGCAAGCAAGATAACTATTTTTGTGATTTTCGATAAAAAGGTACTAAAGCAACTATGAAAGGTAAACTAACAAGACTAAAAAGCAAAGGTAAAAAATAGCATGCAACTCCCCTATCCTGAAGAGTGGAGTCCCCGGCAACGGCGCCAGAAAATACTCCTTGATGGGCCTCGAACCCCTCGTTGGTTACCCCAAGTGGAAGGTGTAAGATGTAGTAAGTAGAAGTGTTTTCCCCTAGCAAAGATGCCAAGGATCGAATCCCCAGAGACTCCTAGGTTCAACAGGTAGGTGTCAACTGCTAACGGCGAAATTAGCAATCAACGTGGACCTGCACACAGATACAAATAACTTTGCTCCCAACGAGTACAGAGAGGTTGTCAATCTCTCCGGCCTTGTAGTTCACAAAGGGTTAAAAGCAATATGATAGTAGTGATAGATAGTGTTTTGCAATAGTAAATAAAATAGCGAAAAGTAAATAGTGGATGTGATCAATGATGGTAATATGGACCGGAGTCTCATGATGTTCACTAGTGATGTCTCTCTCCCAAAAGACGATAAAACAGCTATGTGAGGTAAACAAATTACAGCTGGGCAATTGACAGGACCACGAACGCAAACCAATGCTGACTACATTACAAGAAAGGTTGAGGTTCAAAGCATGGGAGGTACGCCAAAGTAAGTAGACCGAAATCCATCAATATCTACTACTAATCATCCACCTTGAGATATCTATCCAGAACATCTCGCTGGTATTAAGTTGCGAGTCCCACCCATAGTGTAAACTCAATGCAACAGACAACTGCATTAAAAGAACTTTGCGTAAAGTAAACAATCCTTGCACCCGCGGGCACAAGCACCGTTGTTTTCCCCCTTGTGGCAACAGCACATCCCCTAGACTCATGTTTCTGTCACTCAAGCTAGTCATCGAGGGGCATGAACCCACAATCGAGCATAACGTTACCTCTTGGAGTCACTACGTATTACTTGGCCAAAGCAATAAATAACAACGGAGAACATGCAAGAATTACTTATGAACATAAATATAAAAGAGGTAGATCAAATATATTACTCAAGATCAATCTGAACATAATCTCATAATCCATCGGATCCCAGCAAACTCAACATAGCAACAGCATAAGGATTACATATGTGCCTCGATCATGTAGGGCAGCTCACGAGGACTAATTAGTGAAGCACAAGAACGGGAGGAGAACATCACATAGCTACTGGTCATGGACTCATGGTCCAAGGGAGACTACTCACAACTCATCCGGGAGGCGTCCATGGTGGTGGAGAGGCTCCCGATGGTGATCCTCCCCTCCGGCAGGGTGCCGGGAAGAGTTCTCCCGGTGCTCCCGATCTTGGAAGCGGCGGCGGCGGCGGAACAGAGATGAGATCGCGAAAAAGAGTTCCCGTCCCGAGGGTTTCGAAGGAAGCTCTAAATATATGCCAAAGGGGGGCACCAGACGGGGCTCGGGGGCCCAGGCGCCCCCCCGGCGCGGCACAGGGGGGGGAGGGGGCGCCGCCAGGGCGCCTGGAGCCCTGGTGGCCCCCCCGGTTGTACTTCGGGCGCAAGGAAGTTTCCGGAACGCTGATTTTTTATATAATTTTTTTGGATTTTTCCTGACAGTTCTCGTAACGTGAAAACCTGAAATACAAAAACAGCCGAAAACAGAAACTGGCACCGGGGTGCACTGGATTAGTAGGTTAGTCCAAATATGATCAAAAGTGTATGGAAGTGTATGAATATCATAGCAATATCACCCAAAAGTGGCATGGAGCAAGCATAAATTATAGATACGTTTTGGACGTATCAACATCCCCAAGCTTAATTCCTGCTCGTCCTCGAGTAGGTAAATGATAACAAGAATAATTTCTGTGGTGACATGCTATTAACCATATAGGACTTTTTATAGTCATATGACAAAAGCTTACTGAGACAATGATTCTATAGTAATTAAGTTGCCTCATGAGAAAATCACAAATGACTGAAAGTTTTATAATATGATATTGAAACATCAAAAAGATTTGCAATGAACATGGTGTGCAAATATGATAAAGTGATATCTAGCTTGCCCCCTTTAGTGAAGCAAAACATAAATGCAGGGGCACCTTCAAGGTTTAAGTGATGACTAGATACAATGATTTCAGAATAAACGATATCACAATCATGCAAAAGACAATGCTACTTTGGAACAATGCACATTACACTCAGAATGACAATCATGCTCTCAGTAGTTGGTGCTTGAAGAAATAAGGTGGATCTTTTTTATTTTGAAAACATAGAAGCAATTTTGTCAACGGTAGTGGTACTTCATATGTGCCATGCATAAGACATCCTATAAGTTGCAAGCCTCATGCATCGAATACTAATAGTGCTCGCACCTTGTCCTAATTAGCTCGGATTTCCATGGGTTATCATTGCATTACATATGTTTCAACCAAGTGTCACAAAGGGGTACCTCTATGCCACCTGTACAAAGGTCTAAGGAGATAAATCGCATTTGATTTCTCGTTTTTGATAGATCTCAACTTGAGGACATCCATACCGGGACAACATAGAAAATAGATGATGGACTCCTCTTTAATGCATAAGCATATTCTCATAAGAGATTGAGGATTAATGTCCAAGCTAAAACTTCCACCATGATACATGGCTTTGGTTGGCGGCCCAATGTTCTTCTCTAACAATATGCATACTCATTCAACCCACGGCAAATCACCCTTACTTCGGACAAGACGAACATGCATAGCAACTCACATGATATTCAACAAAAGTGTGACAGTTGATGGCGTCCCCAGAAACATGGTTACCGCTCAGCAAGCAACTTATAAGAAATAAGATACATAGGCAACATATTCTTTACCACAATAGTTTTTAAGCTACTTTCCCATGAGCTATATATTGCAAAGTTAGTTCGCTTAGTACAGGTGGAGGTTAGCAAAAGACTGGGAGCGACCAACTAAGAGAGCAATGACGGTCATAATTATGCAGAGCGACAAAGCAATATTGAATCAGGCATGGTAGTTATATCGCTACTCAGAAATAAAAGATCATCAAGGCTTGACAGACTTTCTTTACAGTCTTAAATATGCGTGAGCATATGCAAAGTCAATCAAAATAAATTCTCGAAGGAAGATATTACTAAACCATACCACATCATAGGCAAACAAATCAAGTTGGTACTCCAATAACACATTGGGAATCCCCCAGCTATTTGAGACTAACCATAAGAAAACATGAACTACTAAGCGCCATCATGCAAGTAGCATCTTTATCATAGACATATTAACCAATGCAATGGAAGCAAACTCTCTTAATAAGGTGAGCATGATAATTAAAGAGAGTTCAAGCAACCAACTAAACAAAAGCTCTTTGAAAGATAAGCATGAATACTAAGAGCTGAGCATGATAGTAGCTATTAAAAGACAAAGAACACACACAGCAAAGATAGACATGAAAATTCTATGTTATGTTCTAGGTAGAAGTGGAGCGTGTTTCTCTCCCACATAAAGAAAGCTGAGTTCCGACTCGTTATGAAAAACTAAAAAGAAAACTAAAAACAAGACGCTCCAAGCATAGCACATAACACATGAAGTGATAAAAATATAGTGGAACGAAAGACGAACTGATAATGTTGATGGAGAAGGGGATGCACGGGGGCATCCCCAAGCTTAGACGCTTGAGTCTCCTTGAATATTTCTTAGGGGTGCACGGGGGCATCCCCAAGCTTTAGCGCTTGACACTCCTGAATCTTTTTATCATCTTCCCTCGCACACTTGAAAACTCCCTTCATACATAACTCATCATAATCTGATTAGCGAGGTTAGTACCCTTAATAAAATAATTGCACCTTGCTGGAAATAAAGATATTCTTGAAGTTCTACTGTTTCTCAAGATTGCCAAAAGATTTTTGCAAAGAAAAAGCAAGCTCTTGATTTGCAAAATGAAGGAAAGGCAAAACAGGACAGAATCTGTGAAAAACAGAACAGCAGGTAGTAATTGATCTGTTCGGGGTACTTCTGCAACTCAAATCAAAAATTCTCAGAACAGACGCACGAAAGACAATTATATAGAGAACGCTGTCGAAAAAATTCAGACAAAAAAGATGATCTGGTGATTTTATACGAATTTTTCTATCCAAGGACAGAATCTGTTTCCTGGACAGCACCTCACAACTTTTGAACTTTCTAGCAATCAGAGGCTATACTTGGCACAAATATGAAAAGCAAAGATACAATGATGATGCTACAGCAGTAAACAACATCAAGACACAACAAAAGCAAAAATTTTATTCATGTGGGCTGCCTCCCAAAAGCGCTTTCTTTTATGCCTTTAAGCTAGGCATAATGCAAAGAGGAATCAATAACCATCATAATAATCGGAGTTATAAATTGAGTCATATGGTTCCTCAACAAGTTCACTCTTGTTCCTTCTAGGAAAGGGGTACACACCTTTTGCCTTTCCGCGTAAGCGGATTTGTCCCTTACCTATATCGATGAAGCCTTTTACCGCTCGGAGGAAGTCCCTTCCAAGCACTATATTTCCTTGGTTTGGCTCCATGATGAAGAAATCAACCATTGCAATCCCCTTAAGGAATTTAACTGGCACATCTTTTATTCTTCCCTGGATTTCAGAAATATCTCCATTAGTGTGTTCATGATAAGATGGTAATTTATCCATGTTAAATTTTAAAGAATCATGAACAATTTTTGGCATAGTAGAAACCATAGATCCAATATCACAATAAGCAAGGAAGTCTTGATTAGAGATGCTAATCCTAACAAGAGGCTCCCAGTCATTATCTATTTCCAAAATATCTCTCTTATTGGGTTTGGGTTTCTCTACCTTCTTTAAGTCTAGAGCATCCGTTCTCTTTTCAATAGTAGCAAGTCTATCTATGACAGTATCAAAATTATGATCATAAACAAAGTAACTAGATAGACCATGTATAATTTCAAGAGCTCTAGCTTCATCACATTCTAGGAAATCTCCCTCGGCTATAATATCAAGAGAGTGTTTACACCATTTAAAAAGACCCTGGTAAAAATTCCTAAGCACAATTTTTATAGGTATCCAAGGCATAATTCTCCTATGTGCATCAGAAATTCTGTCCCACGCCTTCTTCATATTTTCTCCATCCCTTTGATGGAAATCTAGAACTTCTGATTCCCTCAAAGCACCATATCCTAACATGTTTAGCTAAACAGATAGGACTACTAACAGGAAGGCAAAATAATTTTTTTTTGTGATTTTTGATAAAGGATACTAAAGCAAAAACTGAAAGGTAAACTAACAAGACTAAAAAGCAAAGGTAAAAGATAGCATGCAACTCCCCTATCCTGAAGAGTGGAGTCCCCGGCAACGGCGCCAGAAAAACTCCTTGATGGGCCTCTAACCCCTCGTTGGTTACCCCAAGTGGAAGGTGTAAGATGCAGTGTTGTGGAAGTTTTTCCCTTAGCAAAGATGCCAAGGATCGAATCCCCAGAGACTCCTAGGTTCAACAAGTAGGTGTCAACTGCTAACGGCGCCAGATATTAGCAATCAACGTGGACCTGCACACAGATACAAATAACTTTGCTCCCAACGAGTACAGAGAGGTTGTCAATCCCTCCGGCCTTGTAGTTCACAAAGGATTAAACGCAAATGATAGTAGTGATAGATAATGTTTTGCAATAGTAAATAAAAGCGAAAAGTAAATAGCGGATGTGATCAATGATGGTAATATGGACCGGAGTCTCATGATGTTCACTAGTGATGTCTCTCTCCCAAAAGACGATAAAACAGCTATGTGAGGTAAACGAATTACAGCTGGGTAATTGACAGGACCACGAACGCAAACCAATGCTGACTACATTGCAAGAAAGGTTGAGGTTCAAAGCATGGGCGGTACGCCAAAGTAAGTAGACCGAAATCCATCAATATCTACTACTAATCATCCACCTTGAGATATCTATCCAGAACATCTCGCTGGTATTAAGTTGCGAGTCCCACCCATAATGTAAACTCAATGCAACAGACAAGTGCATTAAAAGAACTTTGCGTAAAGTAAACAATCCTTGCACCCGCGGGCACAAGCACCGTTGTTTTCCCCCTTGTGGCAACAGCACATCCCCTAGACTCATGTTTCTGTCACTCAAGCTAGTCATCGAGGGGCATGAACCCACAATCGAGCATAACGTTCCCTCTTGGAGTCACTATGTATTACTTGGCCAAAGCAATAAATAACAACGGAGAACATGCAAGAATTACTTATGAACATAAATATAAAAGAGGTAGATCAAATATATTACTCAAGATCAATCTGAACATAATCTCATAATCCATCGGATCCCAGCAAACTCAACATAGCAACAGCATAAGGATTACATATGTGCCTCGATCATGTAGGGCAGCTCACAAGGACTAATTAGTGAAGCACAAGAACGGGAGGAGAACATCACATAGCTACTGGTCATGGACTCATGGTCCAAGGGAGACTACTCACAACTCATCCGGGAGGCGTCCATGGTGGTGGAGAGGCTCCCGATGGTGATCCTCCTCTCCGGCAGGGTGCCGGGAAGAGTTCTCTTGGTGCTCCCGATCTTGGAAGCGGCGGCGGCGGCGGAACAAAGATGAGATCGCGAAAAAGAGTTCTCGTCCCGAGGGTTTCGAAGGAAGCTCTAAATATATGCCAAAGGGGGGCACCAGACGGGGCTCGGGGGCCCAGGCGCCCCCCCCCCCGGCGCGGCCCAAGGGGGGCGCGCCGCCAGGGCGCCTGGAGCCCTGGTGGCCCCCCCGGCTGTACTTCGGGCGCAAGGAAGTTTCCGGAACGCTGATTTTTTATATAATTTTTCTGGATTTTTCCTGACAGTTCTCGTAACGTGAAAACCTGAAATACAAAAACAGCCGAAAACAGAAACTGGCACCGGGGTGCACTGGATTAGTAGTTTAGTCCAAATATGATCAAAAGTGTATGGAAGTGTATGAATATCATAGCAATATCACCCAAAAGTGGCATGGAGCAAGCAGAAATTATAGATACGTTTTGGACGTATCAAGTGGGGAATCCATTCAGAGGAGTTTCGGGGCGAGGGAGAGGAGGGGAGGGGGTGGCGCTAGGCATGGCTCAGGCTTCTGTTCTTGGCTGAATGAACGAACGGAGGAAGAAGAAGAACGCCAGCGCCTGATATGGGCCTTAGTGAGAAATTTGGCCCAAGAGCAAAGAAAAAGAAAAAAACAAATGGAAGAGATAGATGGGCTAGATAGGCTGACAGAGAGAAAGCATAACTAATAACAATATTAGACTGGATAATCAATGAATAAATTGTTCTCTCCCTCAGAATTATTATTTGGATCTGAGGAAAAAATTGTTCACACATTCTCTTTGATTATTTCTAGCCTAGGAAAAGTGGTTTCATAAATAAATAAGCTATAATTTTGTGTACGTACATGTTTCGATAATGCACTATGGGCTTCATAATTTTACCAACATAGCCCTTAGGATCTTATGAATGCCAAAAATTACAAAGAAGAAATATTAAATACTTTCAATAATAGTTTTGGAGAAGTCATATTATCTCCTCTCATATTTGGTGGGAATAAAATAATTAGTAAATGCAAATAAGTGTCAACTTCATAGAGAACCTCCAAATCTCAAAGTACTACTAATATTTAGTTTGATCCCTTATGAAACATTTGTCCACCATATCTGAGAAACTCATTTTATTCTCACTCCGTAATTTTGAATGTAGTTTCAAATATTTCAAAAGAAGGAGAATTCTTGTTTTTGAATTTTGGAATAAACTTTTCAACCAATAATATTTATTGGATAAAAGATTTTCCAACTTTTATAACATTGTTTGAAAAGGTTTTAAACAAGGACTCAAAAAGTTTTAATTTCTCTATAAAATCAAAGCAATTCAGTCAATATTACTTCTTTATTAAAATTCCAAAATTTGGAAAATATTGGGATGTTACAAACTACCACCCTTAAAAGAAATCTCGTCCTCGAGATTTGCAGAGGCTAGCAAGAAATAGGTTAGGGTTTGGTTCCTTGGGTTACTTCCCCAGGGTTTGGTCATATCATCTACATGTTTGCAGTTTATCCTTTTCCCTCATGTCTTGAGAGAAATGTCTTCTATTAATGTAATTCCTTGTATTCATGTTCTTCAGTAGGCTTCTTGCACCATTCTGGAGCCTCTCGTGATTTGTCGTATAACCCAATTATCCTTCGAGGTTGTTCGGGTGCTACCACCCTTAAGAACAAACTTGTAGGGATTTCCGCAAGTTCTTCATTCCCTGATGGTTCTTCATTGAGCTTCTGTGGTTTAGAACAGGGCCTTCTTCATTGAGCTTCTGTGGTTTAGAACTGGGCTTTTCCTCGACGAAAAGTCTTCCTCAAAATCCATAAATTTCAGAACTACCTATCAAGACTCTCATGGTGGTCGATAGCTTCTCATGGAACTCCTTGAAGATCTTCACGTTCTTACTCACCGTTCACTCTTATGTTAGGCACGACTGCCTATCTATAAGGATAATACGTCTTACCATTCTAGGATTTTAGGCTTGTCGCATCGACACTCAACTAGGTTCTCAGGTCTCTCCGACTTACCCATCAAATATATGAAAGTATATAATAAGAGTCTCCGGTATGGTGATCAATCCATCCCGTACTCAAATCATTACCCCATATGTAGATTGGTGAATCGCGTGTTCTAACACTCAGTCTTCCTCACTCCTCTTTAAGAGGTCTTCACCTGCAACACTAATAAAACGTCTTTGGGCGGCGTTAATCCTACTCAAGTCACGGTAAAACATGCAGCCGTAAAATAACGGAATTTTCCTTGCATCTTCACTTGTTTTCTTCGGATGTCGTCTGACAAGACAAGATTGAAATAGAGATTCTTGAATTGTTCCCATAGAATTGCCTTTGGGATTTATTGATGGCTATTCACATCTTCAGCCAAGTATCAACCTCTCGAATGAAATACCATGAAGCATATTTCACCTTCTTCTTGGGTTTTACCTTGGCATCTTCCATTACTTCTTTATTCTAAATCCAGTCTTTTATTTCTGAACGGGTCACTACCATCAAAATAATTCCTTCCATCTTTGGGTGTAAGGTTTGGTCAGAGAAGAGGATAGAGTTTAGAGAAAGAGAGATGGATACACACACAACAATCAATAAACAACTCATATCTTAATGTTTATAATACTTGTTTTCTACGATTTCGTCATAGGGTCTTCATTTCTTTGGTTCTTGAAAGTCTTCAGTGTGTGACGCTTCACCCGTAGAAAGGTCTTCTATTACATCTTCCACCTTCTGTAATTAACACCTCTCGAGGTTGAATAAATAATACAACCAACAGAGTTTGTATCCTAAAAGCACAAGTTTTTTTTCAAAAAAAAATCAAACAACTCAAATGACAACAAAATCAAATCAATGGCGAAGAACTCCAACAAAAATCCAAATTTCACTCATAGATTTCAAACAAACAATTCCTATGGTACCTTCATCCACATGATTTCTCATGGTCGGGCACACTACTCGCACTCTTTCGTTTATTTCACAACTCTCATGGTGGGCTTGTATACTATTTGAATAGTGTGGGATATTCCATGACAGTGGTAATCTTCAAATTCTTCATAGCCATCTTAGTCTTGAGTGTCTTCGGTTCTTCTTTACCAAGATCACTGGAGTTTGGAAGGTTGGTCAAAGTTTTTGAAACATAAGAGAATTTAGTAAAGAAAAGAGGAGGGTACGAGAAAGCTATTATTACTACTGGAAATTTAAGTTGTTCCTATCAAGGTGTTCCTATTTCTAAGCCATTTTCTAGGGTCACGTCCTACAGTCAACGTATGCTCTGATACCATTTTGTAACGACCCGGATTTGATGAAATCCAAGTCTCTGTGCTTACTATGCTATCCCTGGATCATAGCTAGCACACACAGCAACAAGAATGAATACCAGTAAAACATACATCATTTTACTATAACGGTTGATCCAAAATTAAGCAAATACATACCATTGTTACAGCTCAATGCTGGCATATAATACAGCGGAATAATATGTAGTCGCTAAGTTAGGGCTCCATCAACGCCACTGGGCTCGTTGAGTGTAGACCATAACCCTATCATCTCTTAATCCGCTGAGATGTGCACATGACAGGTGCAGATGAGTACGTGGAATGTACTCGCAAGTTGCAAAGGAAAGTTTTAATAGAATATGTATATGTATGCAGGGTAAATATTGGTGGAGGTTTCCTTTGCATAAAGCCAATTTTTGTCCTATACTAAATTTTGCAAACTTCTTTTGAAATAAATAACTTTAGTATAAAAGGTAGGAGTGAGATTTTGGATATACGCACCAAAGTTCATTCTCTGATTTTAGTAAAACATTTATATATTTGAAGTGAAACACAATCACTGTGCTCAATCCTCAACCAACCCTTAAAACAGATGTTTAGAAAAGAGAGGGGAGATTCTTCTTCAGTCCAAGTCTTCAGTTGCTCAAAATTGCCCGTAACCGGGGGCACGGCTAATCGATTAGGTTTAACCCTCTGCAGAGGTTGTACACTTTCCCCACATGACACAACCAACCCCGTTTACCATTACACACTTGGGTGTATGACTAGGAGATGATTGTGACAAAGCCTTTCTGTAACAGCCCCCTATACCTGACCAAGCCGCCCGCAACTTAGGCAATGAAAGCCCCTCTCCGATGGCGGTCCTGAGGTAAGGGTTTCCCGTTAGTACTAAGCTAAGCCAGAGCCCATATCAGCATGTGGCTGTACTGGAAGCTACATCAAACTGCACTTGGAAGATCTCATTTCCCTGGACGGCGGTCCCCACCAAAAACCTGTGTGCAAGACCCCAGTCGGGCGCATTCACTGCAAGACCCCGATGGGCGCAATCACTTGTAGACGCTCCCGTCAATACCATTCCGCCCAGAGAGTAGAAATAAAATAATATATTTTTTGTTTTCAAAAAAAAGTTTTCACAACACGTTGCCCCAAAGAGGGCAAGTTTATTCTTTTAAAACTTGTTTGATTGCCATCTTTTTTTTGCAAGCATGGCTAAGCAAGTTTCTAGGGCTTTAGCTAGCAATAGTGCTTTGCAAAACTTTTTAGTAAAACATGCGTAGTAGTAAATTTTAAATAGATCATGCATATTCCAAAATCATAGGACAAAGTATGATCAATTTGCAACTTGCCTTCGGTTTTGCAGTCACATGGTTCTACCTCCTTGTAGAATTCACCTTCGCACTCATCGCAATCTAACGCGATAGATAACTTAAGTAAGACACTTCACACACCAACATTCACATAGCAAGTGCTCAAGCAAAACCATCCAACACACAATTCATGCCAAACAACTGTAGCAAGTTTACTATATATGACTCAAGTTTATGCAATTGGTCCGGTTCATATGGATGGCATATAGTTCATGCTAGTGAAATAATTAATAATTTCTAATTCTAAATTTGTATGGTGATAATAACTAACCATATTGTTTTTATATGAATAAATCTAATGGTTTTAACAATGAAGCAAATTTTATTTTAATGAATTTATTAATCGATGAGGAAAGAAAGTCAAAACTAGGGTATTGGGCTAAAACAGTAACTAAAACTTGCTGAATAATTGTTTTATGAGTTCTAGCAGATTGGTATGGTTCCAAGGACCAATTTTCATATGTAAAATCTTTTCATATCAATTACAGAATACAAGATATAGTAAAAAATACTCAAATTCTCATTTAAATCAAAACTAAATTTTAATCTGCGTAAAAGTGAGATTTCAAATTTTTAAAATAAACTAGAGGTCCGCAGCTACCCAGGGATATCTTATTTGTCTCCGGCGGCAACGAGCAGCCGAACGACGTAGAGGTCGAGGAGGCGGTCGCGATGGACGTAGAGAGGTGCTCGGCCTATTCTTCTGGCGGCCGTGAGGAGCTGCCGGAGTTGCGCCAAACTTCGATTGGTCACGTACTCGTGGACACAGCGTTCCGGCTACGAATTTGAAGGAGATAAGAGGTCAAGGAGGTCCACACAGAGATGCAACATCTAGAGAAGGAAAAGGGCCATGAGAAGCTCACTGGAATCGTGGCAAGCTTCGACGGAAGTGGTGACGGGATCAAATTCCGGCGAGGAATTCCACGGGATTGGGAGGCAGATAGGTCTCGAAAGGAGGGGGCTTTGGACAAGGGGAGAGTTGTGAGGAGATGGGGCCTTTTATAGGATGCAGGGAAGGTCAGGGATGAGCGGGATGTACGTCGACATTATGGCGTTAATGGCGAAAGTTACTGCTGCTTTAGGTGGCCATTAGGGCGCGGTTTAGCATGGGTAACGGAAGAGAAGGAGTTAGGGCGGAGTGGGGAATCCATTCAGAGGAGTTTCGGGGCGAGGGAGAGGAGGGGAGGGGGTGGCGCTAGGCATGGCTCGGGCTTCTGTACTTGGCTGAATGAACGAACGGAGGAAGAAGAAGAACGCCAGCGCCTGATATGGGCCTTAGTGAGAAATTTTGCCCAAGAGCGAAGAAAAAGAAAAAACAAATGGAAGAGATAGATGGGCTAGATAGGCTGACAGAGAGAAAGCATAACTAATAACAATATTAGACTGGATAATCAATGAATAAATTGTTCTCTCCCTCAGAATTATTATTTGGATCTGAGGAAAAAATTGTTCACACATTCTCTTTGATTATTTCTAGCCTAGGAAAAGTGGTTTCATAAATAAATAAGCAATAATTTTGTGTACGTACATGTTTCGATAATGCACTATGGGCTTCATAATTTTACCAACATAGCCCTTAGGATCTTATGAATGCCAAAAATTACAAAGAAGAAATATTAAATACTTTCAATAATAGTTTTGGAGAAGTCATATTATCTCCTCTCATATTTGGTGGGAATAAAATAATTAGTAAATGCAAATAAGTGTCAACTTCATAGAGAACCTCCAAATCTCAAAGTACTACTAATATTTAGTTTGATCCCTTATGAAACATTTGTCCACCATATCTGAGAAACTCATTTTATTCTCACTCCGTAATTTTGAATGTAGTTTCAAATATTTCAAAAGAAGGAGAATTCTTGTTTTTGAATTTTGGAATAAACTTTTCAACCAATAATATTTATTGGATAAAAGATTTTCCAACTTTTGTAACATGGTTTGAAAAGGTTTTAAACAAGGACTCAAAAAGTTTTAATTTCTCTAGAAAATCAAAGCAATTCAGTCAATATTACTTCTTTATTAACATTCCAAAATTTGGAAAATTTTGGGATGTTACAAACTACCACCCTTAAAAGAAATCTCGTCCTCGAGATTTGTAGAGGCTAGCAAGAAATAGGTTAGGGTTTGGTTCTTTGGGTTACTTCCCCAGGGTTTGGTCATATCATCTACAGGTTTGCAGTTTATCCTTTTCCCTCATGTCTTGAGAGAAATGTCTTCTATTAATGTAATTCCTTGTATTCATGTTCTTTAGTAGGCTTCTTGCACCATTCTGGAGCCTCTCGTGATTTGTCGTATGACCCAATTATCCTTCGAGGTTGTTCGGGTGCTACCACCCTTAAGAACAAACTTGTAGGGATTTCCGCAAGTTCTTCATTCCCTGATGGTTCTTCATTGAGCTTCTGTGGTTTAGAACTGGGCCTTCTTCATTGAGCTTCTGTGGTTTAGAACTGGGCTTTTCCTCGACGAAAAGTCTTCCTCAAAATCCATAAATTTTAGACCTACCTATCGAGACTCTCATGGTGGTCGATAGCTTCTCATGGAACTTGAAGATCTTCACGTTCTTACTCACCGTTCATTCTGATGTTAGGCACGACTGCCTATCTATAAGGATAATACGTCTTACCATTCTAGGATTTTAGGCTCGTCGCATCAACACTCAACTAGGTTCTCAGGTCTCTCCGACTTACCCATCAAATATATGAAAGTATATAATAAGAGTCTCCGGTATGGTGATCAATCCATCCCGTACTCAAATCATTACCCCATATGTAGATTGGTGAATCGCGTGTTCTAACACTCAGTCTTCCTCACTCCTCTTTAAGAGGTCTTCACCTGCAACACTAATAAAACGTCTTTGGGTGGCGTTAATCCTACTCAAGTCACGGTAAAACATGCAGCCGTAAAATAACGGAATTTTCCTTGCATCTTCACTTGTTTTCTTCGGATGCCGTCTGACAAGACGAGATTGAAATAGAGATTCTTGAATTGTTCCCATAGAATTGCCTTTGGGATTTATTGATGGCTATTCACATCTTAAGCCAAGTATCAACCTCTCGAATGAAATACCATGAAGCATATTTCACCTTCTTCTTGGGTTTTACCTTGGCATCTTCCATTACTTCTTTATTCTAAATCCAGTCTTTTATTTCTGAACGGGTCACTACCATCAAAATAATTCCTTCCATCTTTGGGTGTAAGGTTTGGTCAGAGAAGAGGATAGAGTTTAGAGAAAGAGAGATGGATACACACACAACAATCAATAAACAACTCATATCTTAATGTTTATAATACTTGTTTTCTACGATTTCGTCATAGGGTCTTCATTTCTTTGGTTCTTGAAAGTCTTCAGTGTGTGACGCTTCACCCGTAGAAAGGTCTTCTATTACATCTTCCACCTTCTGTAATTAACACCTCTCGAGGTTGAATAAATAATACAACCAACAGAGTTTGTATCCTAAAAGCACAAGTTTTTTTTTCAAAAAAAAAATCAAACAACTCAAATGACAACAAAATCAAATCAATGGCGAAGAACTCCAACAAAAATCCAAATTTCACTCATAGATTTCAAACAAACAATTCCTATGGTACCTTCATCCACATGATTTCTCATGGTCGGGCACACTACTCGCACTCTTTCGTTTATTTCACAACTCTCATGGTGGGCTTGTATACTATTTGAATAGTGTGGGATATTCCATGACAGTGGTAATCTTCAAATTCTTCATAGCCATCTTAGTCTTGAGTGTCTTCGGTTCTTCTTTACCAAGATCACTGGAGTTTGGAAGGTTGGTCAAAGTTTTTGAAACAAAAGAGAATTTAGTAAAGAAAAGAGGAGGGTACGAGAAAGCTATTATTACTACTGGAAATTTAAGTTGTTCCTATCAAGGTGTTCCTATTTCTAAGCCATTTTCCAGGGTCATGTCCTACACTCAACGTATGCTCTGATACCATTTTGTAACGACCCGGATTTGATGAAATCCAAGTCTCTGTGCTTACTGTGCTACCCTGGATCATAGCTAGCACATACAGCAACAAGAATGAATACCAGTAAAACATACATCATTTTACTATAACAGTTGATCCAAAATTAAGCAAATACATACCATTGTTACAGCTCAATGCTGGCATATAATACAGTGGAATAATACGTAGTCGCTAAGTTAGGGCTCCATCGACGCCACTGGGCTCGTTGAGTGTAGACCATAACCCTATCGTCTCTTAATCTGCTGAGATCTGCACATGACAGGTGCAGATGAGTACGTGGAATGTACTCGCAAGTTGCAAAGGAAAGTTTTAATAGAATATGTATACTGTTGGGTGACGTAGTATTTTAAAATTTTCCTACGATCACGCAAGATCTATCTACCAGATGCATAGCAACGAGAGGGAAGAGTGTGTCTACGTACCCTCGTAGACCGGAAGCGGAAGCGTCAAGTGACGCGGTTGATGTAGTCGAACTTCTTCGCGATTCAACCGATCAAGCACCGAACGTACGGCACCTCCGCGTTCAGCACACGTTCAGCTTGATGACGTCCCACGAGCTCTTGATCCAGTTGAGCTTCACGGGAGAGTTTCATCAGCACGACGGCGTGGTGACGGATATGATGTATTCACCGGCGCAGGGCTTCGCCTAAGCACCGCGACGGTATGACCGAGGTGTGTTTCTGTGGAGGGGGGCACCGCACACGGCTGGAACAATTCAACTTGTGTGTCTTTGGGTGCCCCCCTGCCCCCGTATATAAAGGAGCAAGAGGGGAGGGCCGGCCGGCCTCCTATGGTGCGGCTAGGGCAATCCTACTAGGAATAGGATTGCAATCCTATTCCTAGTAGGAGTCCACCAAGAAGGAAGGGAGGGAAAGGAAAAGAGGGAGAGGTGGCGCCCCCCCAATCCTAGTCCAACTAGGATCCCTAGGTGGGGCGCCGGCCAGCCTCTATGGGCTGCCTCTCTCCTTTCCTCAAGGCCCACTATGGACCATCCCCCCTCGTAGGGGGTTCTGGTAACCCCCTCCGGCAATCCAGTTAAATCCGAAACTTTTCCGGAACACTTCCGGTGTCCGAATATAGTCGTCCAATATATCAATCTTTATGTCTCGGACATTCCGAGACTCCTCGTTATGTCCGTGATCTCATCCGGGACTCCGAACTACCTTCGGTACATCAAAACTCATAATACCGATCGTGATCAAACGTTAAGCGTGCGGACCCTACGGGTTCGAGAACTATGTAGACATGACCGAGACTCATCTCCGGTCAATAACCAATAGCGGAACTTGGATGTTCATGTTGGCTCCTACATATTCTACGAAGATCTTTTATCGGTCAAAACCGCATAACAACATACGTTGTTCCTTTTGTCATCGGTATGTTACTTGCCCGAGATTCGATCGTCGGTATCTCCATACCTAGTTCAATCTCGTTACCAGCAAGTCTCTTTACTCGTTCCGTAACACATCATCTCATGACTAACTCATTAGTCTTTTGCTTGCAAGGCTTATTGTGATGTGTGTTACCGAGAGGGCCCAGAGATACCTCTCCGACACTCGGAGTGACAAATCCTAATCTTGATCTATGCCAACACCACGAATACTTTCGGAGACACCTGTAGAGCATCTTTATGATCACCCAGTTATGTTGTGACGTTTGATAGCACACAAGGTGTTCCTACGGTATTCGGGAGTTGCATAATCTCATAGTCATAAGAACATGTATAAGTCATGAAGAAAGCAATAGCAGTAAAACTAAACGATCATAGTGCTATGCTAACGGATGGGTCTTGTCCATCACATCATTCTCCTAATGATGTGATCCCGTTGATCAAATGACAACTCATGTCTATGGCTAGGAAACATAACCATCTTTGATCAATGAGCTAGTCTAGTAGAGGCATACTAGGGACATACTGTTTTGTCTATGTATCCACACATGTACTAAGTTTCCGGTTAATACAATTCCAGCATGAATAAAAGACATTTATCATGATATAAGGAAATACAAATAACATCTTTATTATTGCCTCTAGGGCATATTTCCTTCAGTCTCCCACTTGAACTAGAGTCAATAATCTAGCTCACATCGCCATGTGATTTAATACCGATAGTTCACATCGTTATGTAAATAACACCCATAGTTCACATCGCCATGTGACCAACACCCAAAGGGTTTACTAGAGTCAATAATCTAGTTCACATTGCTATGTGATTAATACCCAAGAGTAATAAGGTGTGATCATGTTTTGCTTGTGAGAGAAGTTTAGTCAACGGGTCTGTCACATTCAGATCCGTAAGTATTTCGCAAATTTCTATGTCTACAATGCTCTGCATAGAACTACTCTAGCTAATTGCTCCCACTTTCAATACGCATCCAGATTGATACTTAGAGTCATCTGGATTTAGTGTCAAAGCTTGTATCGGCGTAACCCTTTACGACGAACTCTTTATCACCTCCATAATCGAGAAACATTTCCTTAGTCATCCAGTTACTAAGGATAATTTTGACCGCTGTACAGTGATCTACTCCTGGATCACTATTGTACCCCCTTGACAAACTCATGGCAAGGTACACAACATGTTTGGTACACAGCATGGCATACTTTATAGAACCTATGGCTGAGGCATAGGGAATGACTTTCATTCTCTCTATATTTTTCTGCCGTGGTCTGGCTTTGAGTCTTACTCCACTTCACACCTTACAAGTCAGGCAATAACTCCTTCTTTGACTGATCCATTTTGAACTACTCCAAAATCCTATCAAGGTATGTACTCATCGAAAGTCTTATCAAGCGTCTTGATCTATCTCTATAGATCTTGATGCCCAATATGTAAGCAGCTTCACCAAGGTCTTTCTTTGAAAAACTCCTTTCAACACTCCTTTATGCTTTCCAGAAAATTCTACATCATTTCCGATCGACAATATGTCATTCACATATACTTATCAGAAAGGTTGTAGTGCTCCCACTCACTTCTTGTAAATACAGGCTTCACCGCAAGTCTGTATAAATCTATATGCTTTGATCAACTTATCAAAGCGTATATTCCAACTCCGAGATGCTTGCACCAGTCCATAGATGGATCGCCGGAGCTTGCACATTTTGTTAGCACCTTTAGGATTGACAAAACCTTCTGGTTGCATCATATACAAGTCGTCTTTAATAAATCCATTAAAGAATGTAGTTTTGTTATCCATTTGCCAGATTTCATAAAATGCGGCAATTGCTAACATGATTCGGACAGACTTAAGCATCGCTACGGGTGAGAAAGTCTCATCGTAGTCAACTCCTTGAACTTGTTGAAAAACTTTCGCAACAAGTCGAGCTTTGTAAACAGTAACATTACCGTCAGCGTCAGTCTTCCTCTTGAAGATCCATTTATTTTTGATGGCTTGCTGATCATCGGGCAAGTCAACCAAAGTCCACACTTTGTTCTCATACATGGATCCCATCTCAGATTTCATGGCCTCAAGCCATTTTGCGGAATCTGGGCTCATCATCGCTTCCTCATAGTTCGTAGGTTCATCATGGTCCAGTAACATGACTTCCAGAACCGGGTTGCCGCACCACTCTGATGCGGAACGAACTCTGGTTGATCTACGAAGTTCAGCAGAAACTTGATCTGAAGTTTCATGATCATCATCATTAGCTTCCTCACTAATTGGTGTAGGAATCACTGGAACTAGTTTCTGTGATGTTCCACTTTCCAATTCGGGAGAAGGTACAATTACCTCATCAAGTTCTACTTTCCTCCCACTCACTTCTTTCGAGAGAAACTCCTTCTCTAGAAAGGATCCACTCTTAGCAACAAAGACCTTGCCTTCGGATCTGTGATAGAAGGTGTACCCAACAGTTTCTTTTGGGTATCCTATGAAGATTTACTTCTCCGATTTGGGTTCGAGCTTATCATGTTGAAACTTTTTCACATAAGCATCGCAGTCCCAAACTTAAAGAAATGACAGCTTAGGTTTCTCGTCAAACCACAGTTCATACGGTGTCATCTCCACGGATTTAGATGGTGCCCTATTTAACGTGAATGTAGCTGTCTCTAATGCATAACCCCAAAAGCGATAGTGGTTGATCGGTAAGAGACATCATCGATCGCACCATATCTAATAAAATACGGTTATGACGTTCGGACACACCATTACACTGTGGTGTTCCAGGTGGCGTGAGTAGTGAAACTATTTGACATTGTTTTTACTGAAGGCCAAACTCGCTAACTCAAATATTTTACTTCTACGATCATATCGTAGAAACTCTTATTTTCTTGTTACGATGATTCTCCACTTCACTCTGAAATTCTTTGAACTTTTCAAATGTTTCAGACTTGTGCTTCATTAAGTAGATATACCCATATCTGCTCAAATCATCAGTGAAGGTCAGAAAATAACGATACCCGCCGCGAGCTTCAACACTCATTGGTCCACATACATCTGTATGTATGATCTCCAACAAATCTGTTGCTCGCTCCATTGTTCCGGAGAACGGAGTTTTAGTCATCTTGCCCATGAGGCATGGTTCGCAAGCACCAAGTGATTCATAATCAAGTGATTCCAAAAGTCCATCATTATGGAGTTTCTTCATGCGCTTTACACCATTATGACCTAAACGGCAGTGCCACAAATGAGTTGCACTATCATTATTAACCTTGCATCTTTTGGCTTCAATATTATGAATATGTGTATCACCACGATCGAGATCCAACAAACTATTTTCATTGGGTGTATGACCATCGAAGGTTTTATTCATGTAAATAGAATAACAATTATTCTATGACTTTAAATGAATAACCGTATTGCAACAAATATGATCAAATCATATTCATGCTCAACGCAAATGCCAAATAACATTTATTTAGGTTTTACACTAATCCCGAAAGTATAGGGAGTGTGCGATGATGATCATATCAATCTTGGAACCACTTCCAACACACATCGTCACTTCACCTTTAACTAGTCTCTGTTCGTTCTGCAATTCTTGTTTCGAGTTACTAATTTTAGCAACTGAACCGGTATCAAACACCCAGGGGTTGCTATGAACACTAGTAAAGTACACATCAATAATCTGTATATCAAAATATACCTTTGTTCACTTTGCCATCCTTCTTATCCGCCAAGTATCTAGGGCAGTTCCACTTCCAGTGACCATTTCCTTTGCAGTAGAAGCACTTAGTTTCAGGCTTGAGTTTTAGCTTTGGATTTCTTCACGGGAGTGACAACTTGCTTGTCATTCTTCTTGAAGTTCCCGTTCTATCCCTTTGCCCTTTACTTGAAACAAGTGGTCTTGTTAACCATCAACACTTGATGCTTTTTCATGATTTCTACCTTCGCCGACTTCAGCATCGCGAAGAGCTCGGGAATTCCTTTCGTCATCCCTTGCATATTATAGTTCATCACGAAGTTCTACTAACTTGGTGATAGTGACTAGAGAACTTTGTCAATTACTATCTTATCTGGAAGATTAACTCCCACTTGATTCAAGTAATTGTAGTACCCAGACAATCTGAGCACATGCTCACTGGTTGAGCTATTCTCCTCCATCTTGTAGGCAAAGTACTGTCAGAAGTCTTATACCTCTCGACACGGGCATGAGTATGAAATACTAATTTCAACTCTTGGAACATCTTATATGCTCCGTGGCGTTCAAAACGTTTTTGAAGTCCCGGTTATAAGCCGTAAAGCATGGTGCACTAAACTATCAAGTAGTCATCATATCGAGCTTTTGTCAAACGTTCATAACGTCTGCATCTGCTCCTGCAATAGGTTTGTCACCTAGCGGTGCATCAAGGACATAATACTTCTGTGCAGCAATGAGGATAATCCTCAGATCACGGATCTAGTCCGCATCATTGCTACTAACATCTTTCAACTTATATTTCTCTAGGAACATATAAAAAAAATCAACGGGGAGCAACATCGTGAGCTATTGATCTACAACATAGATATGCAAAAACTATCAGGACTAAGTTCATGATAAGTTAAAGTTCAATTTAATCATATTAATTAAAGAACTCCCACTTAGATAGACATCCCTCCGGTCATCTAAATGATCACGTGATCCAAATCAACTAAACCATGTCCGATCATCACGTGAGATGGAGTAGTTTCAATGGTGAACATCTTATATTGATCATATCTACTATATGATTCACGCTCGACCTTTCGGTCTCCAGTGTTCCGAGGCCATATCTGCATATGCTAGGCTCGTCAAGTTTAACCCGAGTATTCTGCGTGTGCAAAACTGGCTTACACCCGTTGTATTTGAACGTAGAGCTTATCACACCCGATCATCACGTGGTGTCTCGGCACGACGAACTTTCGCAACGGTGCATACTCAGGGAGAACACTTATACCTTGAAATTTAGTAAGGGATCATCTTATAATGCTACCGTCGTTCTAAGCAAAATAAGAAGCATAATAAGATAAACATCACATGCAATCAAAATATGTGACATGATATGGCCATCATCATCTTGTGCTTTTGATCTCCATCTCCAAAGCACCGTCATGATCACCTTCGTCACCGGCGTGACACCTTGATCTCCATCGTAGTATCGTTGTCGTCTCGCCAACTATTGCTTCTATGACTATCGCTACCGCTTAGTGATAAAGTAAAGCAATTACATGGCGATTGTATTTCATACAATAAAGCGACAACCATATGGCTCCTGCAGTTGCCGATAACTTTACAAAAACATGATCATCTCATACAAAACCGTATAACTCATCATGTCTTGACCATATCACATCACAACATGCCCTGCAAAAACAAGTTAGACGTCCTCTACTTTGTTGTTGCATGTTTTACGTGGCTGCTACGGGCTTAGCAAGAACCGTTCTTACCTACGCATACAAAACCACAACGATGTTTCGTCAAGTATGTGCTGTTTTAACCTTCACAAGGATCGGGCGTAGCCACACTTGATTCAGCTAAAGTGAGAGAGACAGACACCTGCCAGTCACCTTTAAGCAACGAGTGCTCGTAACGGTGAAACCAGTCTCGCGTAAGCGTACGCGTAATGTCGGTCTGGGCCGCTTCATCTCACAATACCGCCGAAGCAAAGTATGACATGCTGGTAAGCAGTATGACTAGTATTGCCCACAACTCATTGTGTTCTACTCGTGCATATCATCTACGCATAGACCTGGCTCTGATACCACTGTTGGGTAACGTAGTATTTTAAAATTTTCCTACGATCACGCAAGATCTATCTACCAGATGCATAGCAACGAGAGGGAAGAGTGTGTCTACGTACCCTCGTAGACGGGAAGCGGAAGCGTCAAGTGACGCAGTTGATGTAGTCGAACTTCTTCGCGATTCAACCGATCAAGCACCGAACGTACGGCACCTCCGCGTTCAGCACACGTTCAACTTGATGACGTCCCACGAGCTCTTGATCCAGTTGAGCTTCACGGGAGAGTTTCGTCAGCACGACGGCATGGTGACGGATATGATGTATTCACCGGCGCAGGGCTCCGCCTAAGCACCGCGACGGTATGACCGAGGTGTGTTTCTGTGGAGGGGGGCACCGCACACGGCTGGAACAATTCAACTTGTGTGTCTTTGGGTGCCCCCCTGCCCCCGTATATAAAGGAGCAAGAGGGGAGGGCCGGCCGGCCTCCTATGGTGCGGCTAGGGCAATCCTATTAGGAATAGGATTGCAATCCTATTCCTAGTAGGAGTCCACCAAGAAGGAAGAGAGGGAAAGGAAAAGAGGGAGAGGTAGCGCTCCCCAATCCTAGTCCAACTAGGATCCCTAGGTGGGGCGCCGGCCAGCCTATATGGGCTGCCTCTCTCCTTTCCTCAAGGCCCACTATGGACCATCCCCCCTCGTAGGGGGTTCCGGTAACCCCCTCCGGCAATCCAGTTAAATCCGAAACTTTTCCGGAACACTTCCGGTGTCCGAATATAGTCGTCCAATATATCAATCTTTATGTCTCGGACATTCCGAGACTCCTCGTCATGTCCGTGATCTCATCCGGGACTCCGAACTACCTTCGGTACATCAAAACTCATAATACCGATCGTGATCAAACGTTAAGCGTGCGGACCCAACGGGTTCGAGAACTATGTAGACATGACCGAGACTCATCTCCGGTCAATAACCAATAGCGGAACCTGGATGTTCATGTTGGCTCCTACATATTCTACGAAGATCTTTTATCGGTCAAAACCGCATAACAACATACATTGTTCCTTTTGTCATCGGTATGTTACTTGCCCGAGATTCGATCGTCGGTATCTCCATACCTAGTTCAATCTCGTTACCGGCAAGTCTCTTTACTCGTTCCGTAACACATCATCTCGTGACTAACTCATTAGTCTTTTGCTTGCAAGGCTTATTGTGATGTGTGTTACCGAGAGGGCCCAGAGATACCTCTCCAACACTCGGAGTGACAAATCCTAATCTTGATCTATGCCAACACCACGAATACTTTCGGAGACACCTGTAGAGCATCTTTATGATCACCCAGTTATGTTGTGACGTTTGATAGCACACAAGGTGTTCCTACGGTATTCGGGAGTTGCATAATCTCATAGTCATTGGAACATGTATAAGTCATGAAGAAAGCAATAGCAGTAAAACTAAACGATCATAGTGCTATGCTAACGGATGGGTCTTGTCCATCACATCATTCTCCTAATGATGTGATCCCGTTGATCAAATGACAACTCATGTTTATGGCTAGGAGACATAACCATCTTTGATCAATGAGCTAGTCTAGTAGAGGCATACTAGGGACATACTGTTTTGTCTATGTATCCACACATGTACTAAGTTTCCGGTTAATACAATTCCAGCATGAATAAAAGACATTTATCATGATATAAGGAAATAAAAATAACATCTTTATTATTGCCTCTAGGGCATATTTCCTTCATATATGCAGGGTAAATATTGGTGGAGGTTTCTTTTGCATAAAGCCAAATTTTGTCCTATACTAAATTTTGCAAACTTCTTTTGAAATAAATAACTTTAGTATAAAAGGTAGGAGTGAGACTTTGGATTACGCACCAAAGTTCATTCTCCGATTTTAGTAAAACATTTATATAGTTGAAGTGAAACACAATCACTGTGCTCAATCCTCAACCAACCCTTAAAACAGATGTTTAGAAAAGAGAGGGGAGATTCTTCTTCAGTCCAAGTCTTCAGTTGCTCAAAATTGCCCGTAACCGGGGGCACGGCTAATCGATTAGGTTTAACCCTTTGCAGAGGTCGTACACGTTCCCCACATGACACAACCAACCCCGTTTACCATTACACACTTGGGTGTATGACTAGGAGATGATTGTGACAAAGCCTTTCCGTAACAGCCCCCTATACCTGACCAAGCCGCCCGCAACTTAGGCAATGAAAGCCCCTCTCCGATGGCGGTCCTGAGGTAAGGGTTTCCCGTTAGTACTAAGGTAAGCCAGAGCCCATATCAGCATGTGGCTGTACTGGAAGCAACATCAAACTGCACTTGGAAGATCTCATTTCCCTGGACGGCGGTCCCCACCAAAAACCTGTGTGCAAGACCCCAGTCGGGCGCATTCACTGCAAGACCCCGATGGGCGCAATCACTTGTAGACGCTCCCGTCAATACCATTCCGCCCAGAGAGTAGAAATAAAATAATATATTTTTTGTTTTCAAAAAAAAGTTTTCACAACACGTTGCCCCAAAGAGGGCAAGTTTATTCTTTTAAAACTTGTTTGATTGCCATCTTTTTTTTTGCAAGCATGGCTAAGCAAGTTTCTAGGGCTTTAGCTAGCAATAGTGCTTTGCAAAACTTTTTAGTAAAACATGCATAGTAGTAAATTTTAAATAGATCATGCATATTCCAAAATCATAGGACAAAGTATGATCAATTTGCAACTTGCCTTCGGTTTCGCAGTCACATGGTTCTACCTCCTTGTAGAATTCCCCTTCGCACTCGTCGCAATCTAACGCGATAGATAACTTAAGTAAGACACTTCACACACCAACATTCACATAACAAGTGCTCAAGCAAAACCATCCAACACACAATTCATGCCAAACAACTGTAGCAAGTTTACTATATATGACTCAAGTTTATGCAATTGGTCCGGTTCATATGGATGGCATATAGTTCATGCTAGTGAAATAATTAATAATTTATAATTCTAAATTTTTATGGTGATAATAACTAACCATATTGTTTTTATATGAATAAATCTAATGGTTTTAACAATGAAGCAAATTTTATTTTAATGAATTTATTAATCGATGAGCAAAGAAAGTCAAAACTAGGGTATTGGGCTAAAACAATAACTAAAACTTGCTGAATAATAGTTTTATGAGTTCTAGCAGATTGGTATGGTTCCAAGGACCAATTTTCATATGTAAAATCTTTTCATATCAATTACAGAATAAAAGATATAGTAAAAATACTCAAATTCTCATTTAAATCAAAACTAAATTTTAATCTGCGTAAAAGTGAGATTTCAAATTTTTAAAATAAACTAGAGGTCCGCAGCTACCCAGGGATATCTTATTTGTCAAATTTGGATGAGCGGTTTAAAAAATGTGATTTTTCGAAGTTGGGCTAAATTTCTGTAATAGAAACGGGAATAAGAAAAAGACTCGCCACGTGGCAGAATCTGGTAGGCTTGTACTATTTCGTTTTTTAATTGGAAACAGAGAGGTCTCTCATCGGAGGTTCGCCCGAGCTTCGCCGGAGTTGGAGATGATGGTCTCCGGCGGCAACGAGCAGCCGAACGGCGTAGAGGTCGAGGAGGCGGTCACGATGGATGTAGAGAGGTGCTCGGCCTATTCTTCTAGCGGCCGTGAGGAGCTGCCGGAGTTGCGCCAAACTTCGATTGGTCACGTACTCGTGGACACAGCGTTCCGGCTGCGAATTTGAAGGAGATGAGAGGTCAAGGAGGTCCACACAGAGGTGCAACATCTAGAGAAGGAAAAGGGCCATGAGAAGTTCACTGGAATCGTGGCAAGCTTCAACGGAAGTGGTGACGGGATCAAATTCCGGCGAGGAATTCCACGGGATTGGGAGGCAGATAGGTCTCGAAAGGAGGGGGCTTTGGACAAGGGGAGAGTTGTGAGGAGATGGGGCCTTTTATAGGATGCAGGGGAGGTCAGGGATGAGCGGGATGTACGTCGACATTATGGCGTTAATGGCGAAAGTTACTGCTGCTTTAGGTGGCCATTAGGGCGCGGTTTAGCGTGGGTAACGGAAGAGAAGGAGTTAGGGTGGAGTGGGGAATCCATTCAGAGGAGTTTCGGGGCGAGGGAGAGGAGGGGAGGGGGTGGCTCTAGGCATGGCTCGGGCTTCTGTTCTTGGCTGAATGAATGAACGGAGGAAGAAGAAGAACGCCAGCGCCTGATATGGGCCTTAGTGAGAAATTTGGCCCAAGAGCAAAGAAAAGGAAAAAACAAATGGAAGAGATAGATGGGCTAGATAGGCTGACAGAGAGAAAGCATAACTAATAACAATATTAGACTGGATAATCAATGAATAAATTGTTCTCTCCCTCAGAATTATTATTTGGATCTGAGGAAAAAATTGTTCACACATTCTCTTTGATTATTTCTAGCCTAGGAAAAGTGGTTTCATAAATAAATAAGCAATAATTTTGTGTACGTACATGTTTCGATAATGCACTATGGGCTTCATAATTTTACCAACATAGCCCTTAGGATCTTATGAATGCCAAAAATTACAAAGAAGAAATATTAAATACTTTCAATAATAGTTTTGGAGAAGTCATATTATCTCCTCTCATATTTGGTGGGAATAAAATAATTAGTAAATGCAAATAAGTGTCAACTTCATAGAGAACCTCCAAATCTCAAAGTACTACTAATATTTAGTTTGATCCCTTATGAAACATTTGTCCACCATATCTGAGAAACTCATTTTATTCTCACTCCGTAATTTTGAATGTAGTTTCAAATATTTCAAAAGAAGGAGAATTCTCGTTTTTGAATTTTGGAATAAACTTTTCAACCAATAATATTTATTGGATAAAAGATTTTCCAACTTTTATAACATGGTTTGAAAAGGTTTTAAATAAGGACTCAAAAAGTTTTAATTTCTCTAGAAAATCAAAGCAATTCAGTCAATATTACTTCTTTATTAACATTCCAAAATTTGGAAAATTTTGGGATGTTACAGTACTGAAGGTGTACATCATGGATATTGGAGACATGATGATCATTGTGCTCCACCATGGACATGTAGGGAATTTTCTCTTCCTTTATTTCATTGCTGCTAAACCAGATGACCAATTTGATGGATAGGTTGTTCCCTGATGGGATGCACAACCTCACATGTCATCAAAGTGAGGTGATTGTCCCAGGCCTCGATCCAAGCATGTGTGGGTGAGGAGGATGGAACGGAGGTGTTTGGAAAGTCGTCTTTGTTTGTGTAGGGTCGGGCCGCTGTGCTTCATGCCGTGTGTTGTGCATCGCTTTCATCCGAGTCCTAGTTTCCCGGATTTTTAGCGTCGCGGACCATGTGAGTCGACCCCGATCCTCCCTTACTTGCTTGCACGGGGCGTGTCGTGGAATTAACACGGCAGATGTCCGGTTTAGCGGACTTGATGATGGAACCATCGCACGGGTTAGCTTGAAGGGGTTAAAAGCACACAAAGGACACAGAGGGTTTATACTAGTTCGGCCCCTTCAATGAAGGTAAAAGCCTACGTCTAGTTTGGTTTGGTATTGCTTGGGCGTCGATGAACAGGGAGCGAGTTGCTTGCCTGTGTCTCGACGGGTTGTCTCTTGCTTGTCCCTGAACCGTCGCCGGGTCGTCCCTTTATATAGAGGCGACGCCCGGTCCGGTTTACAGAGTCCCGAGGCCGGCTCATACTCGTGTCCGCCTCGGTCTCTGCTCTTTCTTCCTTATCTCTCAAGTTACATCATCGGGCGGTTTACAAACCATAACTCCATACATGGGCCTAAGATCTCATGGGCCGTAGCCTTTACTAAATATTACAACCATACAAACATATTCTAATAATCCGGTTTACACTAGCCGGTTCATACCTGCTAGTAATATCCCTAACATTAGGCCCCAGAATGATTTGAACTTGTTCACATCAATCTCCCCCGTCTTGCATAATTCTTCTTCTCGCATCTTCTTATTTTTGTAAACCGGCCCTGACGTCATCCTCGAAAATCACTTAATCTGACTGTGACATCACTTCCGCATTTAACGCCGCGAGCTGTCTATCGGCTTTGTTTAAGGGTTATCCCGAAAATCGAGGCATCAGAGGATTTTTATCCAATCTTTTGCCTCCTTGAATCCCGCACCTGTCGCTTCGACTCTGCTTTTCTTCTATAAATACTGCTGTCCCCATTCATTATTTTCTTCCGCTCTTTCTTCCTCCTCCGTCGCCCGACTCCATTGTCGCCCGAGCTCGAACCGCCGCCGTCGACCGCCGAATCCAAGTCCTCGCCGGCCGCTGCATCGACCTGAGCTTGACCAGAGAACCTCCGCCGCTGATTCTTGCAGTTCCAGGTATGTTTTCCTCCTCATTGTAGATCCGTGACTTCTAGGGTTCTTCCTCGCGCCTCCGCCATTAAAACCTCAGTGAAAGCTTCATCTTGTTCAACCTAAGCAAATAGTTCTCAGTAATTTTTGCTTTTAGATCTCACCCTTTAAACTTTGCCTCTACTCCGCTGCATATGCTTCAGATCTTCGTCATTCATGTTCAACCTGTAGATTTATCCGCTCTGTATAAGACCCTTGTAGTTCTTCTCGTATATCCTTGCGTTTGTTTTTCTTTTTCTTGTGTGCTCAGATCTGTTCCATCTTAGTTGTCTGTGAAAACTTGTTTCTTCTCTTTTGTAGATCTGTTAAGTATACTCCGGTTTAAACTGTCATGCACGGGCTCTGTAATTTTTTTTAAAGACAAACGCGACGGTTTAGCTCTTTTTCTATTGCTGTCATGAACTGGTAGTAACATAGCTCCCTGTTATTGACGGGTTATCCATATCATTAGCCCCTTGCTTAAACCGTTGCGTAATCCTTGCATATATCTTCCGGTTTATACCGCTGTACTCGAATAACCCGGTTTTACACTTTATCCTTTCAGCGCTTGCTCTTCTGCTGGCATGGCCAAACAATTTGTGTCTTGCGATTGGGTTCCTTCCGTTATTACGGAAGATGATTTAGCCAAAGCTGTGTCAATTGGAACTTTAGGCCCTCAATCCGTTTTAAAGTGGCGAGCTCCAGGAGGCGAGTGTCCTCCCACTCCCAAGGAAGGGGAGGTTATTGTTTTCTTTGACCATATTGCTCGGGGCTTTACTCCTCCCGGTTCGAAGTTTTTCCGGGATGTACTTGCCGCCTTCCAACTCCATCCTCAGAACATCGGTCCCAACTCTATTTCCAACATCTGTGATTTCCAAGTGTTCTCTGAAGTGTATTTGCAAGAAGAACCGTCAGTTGACTTGTTCCGAGATTTCTTCCATCTAAACCGGCGGACTGGATTTACTAGTGGACCGCATCAAGAACTAGGCGGGGTCAGTATTCAGAAAAGGAAAGATGCAGTCTTTCCTCATGCCGCTCTGCACACACATCCCAAGGACTGGAATAAATCTTGGTTTTACTGTATTGACACTTCACCTGAAGGGGAAAACCCATTGCCGGGTTATCGCGAGCACCGTCTTCCGGAGGACCACCCCTTGCCACAGCGCCTCAGCTCTTCAGAGCGGCCCCGGTTTGCCTCCCAACTTTCCAAGTTGAAAGCTTTTATGGCAAATGGCTTAACCAGCGTGGATTTCATGCGCTGTTGGCTCTCTTGGAGTATCCTTCCTCTGAGCCGGCGTCCAAGCTTGATGTATCAATACTCTGGTAAACCGGATGATCCTCAACGTTTTACTAAGGACAAACTCTCTGAGTCAGAAGTCATTGAGTCTGCCAAGAAAATGCTTAACCTTACTTTAGAAGAATGCAGCCAAACCGGACCGGCTCCATACTACAAGAAAAATAAGCTGCCTGCGGTATGTCTTACTTTCTTTCATACATCTGTAATCCGTTCCCTTAAATCGTTCTTTGAATTTATCTTTTATCTTTTGAACAGGCCAATGATCCTTTCTGGAAAAGGAAGCCTCAGGAAAAAGCCGGAAAACTGCCGCGCCGGAAAACCTTTGCTTCCAAGAAGAGAAAAGCAGCTGGTGGCTCTGGTTCTCACGTTGAGGAGGACGATCCGGACTCTGAGGTATGAATTGATCCGATTTTATCTTATTCACTTTTATTCATATCTGTATCTAATGATAACTTTTCACAGGAGTTGGCTGAAGGAGATAGACCGGCCGAGGTTGAGGTAACTATCCTTTCTTCCGATTTAGAACCACTTCCACGGAAAAGTCGTCGGACAGTCCGGAAATATCAGTTTTCTCACCCTTATGCTCAATTGGATCCTAATTTTCTTTTGAAGAAACAACAACACGAAGCCCTTCGCCGGACCACTCGCCATAGCGGTCTTGCAGTGGAATCATCCGGAATATCTCTTACTCCGGCTCGGAGGCGCCGCTCTGAGGTTATACTCTCTCCAACCCTCCTTCATCCCAAGGCCGGGCTTATACGCAAACCTCTTAAACCGTCTGACCCCGATTATCAGGAGACTCCGTTGTCCTCTTTCGGTGAATCAACTGCAACGCAACTTCCACCCCTGAAAACTGTCCCAGGGTAAGTCTTTTAAATTTATCCGGTTTATGGTTGCACTTTACAGTTCTAATTTGTTTCTCCAACTTCCTTCAGCAAGCCAAAGCCTAGTAAAAAACCAAAGGCCAACCAACCAATTGCTGAGACTGCCGTTGATGATCCGGCGGCTGATCCGGACTAACTGTCCCTCCGGATGGTGAACGTACAATTCCACTTGAAGATCCTGCCCCTGCAGATCACACTACTATGCCTGAAAATCCCAATGCTGAGGACGTTCGTGAACCGTCCAGTCCTGCCCGGGCCAATACTCCTCAGACCAATCCGGCTCCGGTCAGTCCGGTTCATACTGCAACTCCACCACCAACTACTGCTTCTCCGGATGTGGAAATAACTCATACGGCTTATACCGCTCCCGCTGAGCCCACTGTCTTAGCCAAACATACGGCTAAAGCGGAGAAGGTGTATAAAGAAAAGGGTAAATGGAGTACCAAACTGTCCAACTTTGCTGACATGAGCGCCCAGGAGCTCTATTCCAGGTACTTGAACCGGCTCCACACAGGTCGAGACTATGAAGCAGGCCTGATTAACATGATGAAAGACAAGTATGAGGTAATCCCTTGCATCTTCTTTTAACTTTTAATGTACTTCTGTCCACACCGTATCAGCCCCCAAGTTCCGGTTTAGCTGTGTTTAGAAGGTGAACCGGTACTTCCTGATTAATCGAATGACCTTACATTAGCCCCCAAGTGCCAGGGGCATAACCCGGTTTATGTGCCTGGGACTTGCTTGATTATCCATTAGTCCCCAAGTGTCAAGTAGACAACTTGTTTGTATGCTTGATACTTTGTCTTTGAGTCACTGCTGTTTAACACTTCAATTGCCCATTAGCCCCCAAGTGTCAAGTAGACAACTTGTTTGTGTTCTTGAGACTTTGTCTTTGAATTATTTCCGCTTATTACTTGATCATCTTTGCAGGCTGATTTAAACCGGAGTGCTGACGAAATCAATGAACTCCGGAGCCGACTTGCTGAAACGGAGGCTGCTACTTCTAAAGCCAAGAAAGATCTGAATCTGATTTTAAAGACTGCTGAACAGCTGAAGAAATCCTTTGAAGAAGAGCGGACCGCCTTTGAGGTTCAGAAGAAGGATCTGGAGAAGAGGGCCAAAGATGCTGAGGAAGCGCTTAATCCGGTGACTGAAGAGTTAACCGGTTTAAAGCGGCAAATAGAGTTGATGACTTCTGCAATCTTCGGTAAGTATTTAATCTGTATTCCTGCTTTCATCTTTGTAATCTTCCATCTGTACCGGTTTAACTGTGATAATCACCTGCAGGGCACCGTGTCACCCATCTTGGGGATGACTTACGGAAAAAACTTAAGGCCTGTTACACTTTGGTCGAGCAGCTGTATTCCGGCGCTCAAAGGATCATAAGTGCAACATCATTCAATAAACCGGCCCCCACTACCATCCAAGGCACGTTAGAAAAGCTGTCTGTTTTGCCAGTGCGTCTGGAGGAAGTTAAGAAATCTGCGGCTCGAGCCGGTGCCCTCATGGCGCTTACCAGAGCGAAAGCATGGGTTCCGGACTTTGATCCGGAAGAGGCTTTAAATGGGTGTCCAAATACCAAAGAAGACGGATCATCGTTTACTGCAAAGGATCTCTATGCCTTGACAAAAGAGATGCATCCTCTCACCAGCAAACTTGCAGCCGAATCAGATTTATCCAGGTATCATCCGGGGTACAACTTGCAGAACGAGCGGGTGGAGCGGCCGGTTTATGATACCATCAATCTAATCCCACCAGTGCGTCCTCATACCTTCGCTCCAGATATCGATCCGTCTGAACTCATCAATGAAGAGATGTATTTCCGTACCTTAACGAAAATCGACTGGTGCGCCCCGGACTTCCAGCCGCTTCAAGAAGAAGAGGAGACTCCGGATCAAGTTGATGCCCAGCCGTCTCAGCAGGAGGGAGCATAGCTTAGTGTTGTAGTTGCAATCCCATTTATCGAACAATCTTTAATCCGTCAGGCTTGCTATGCCTTGTAATAGGATAGCTGAAAACTATGTTCGTTTGGATCCGGATACTTCTTGCTTTAACATTACCAATTTCAATTTATTCCAACATGGCGTGTCCTGCATATCATCTGTTCCTGCATAGACAACACTGAACATATATCCTAACGGTTTTACCGCTGGACCCATTAAATTGTTCTTACAATATATCAGACAAGCGCATACTTACATCAGAAATAACTTTATACCTGAGATCAAGTATGCTTGATATTCTTAATCCGGCGAATTTTGCCTTTTTGAAGGGAGTCTTTTAATAGACTCAACAATAATCCCTGGTCTTATATGATCTGCCGGTTTAAAGCATGCTTGGCTTCTTATTTTGTTTCTGCCTGATGATTGTTTCGGGTTATGATGAACACCGGATTAACCCAAACTTTTTACTCATGCTGGTTCTCATGACCCAGATTTTTAACTTTGTAGATGTGTGGTCAATTTCCTGAATTGTCCCACTCCGGATTTAAAAAACCATAACACATAAAGATCAGAAATGCAAATTTGCGAATAAAACCGCGTAGTCGAGGCTTTTTACGAGCTGCCAGGCTCAAACAAGGTTCAGCCAATCAATGGATGGCTATCGCCTGTCCAGAGGGCCGGTCGATGGATGTGGCCGGATCATCCATAGGAACCATAAGAAAATCCTTAGCCAATCGCGGGTGGCTGTCGCCTGTCCAGAGGGCCTCCATGGTTCCATGAAACCATAGGTAAAAATAAGCCAATCACTGGATGGCTGTCGCCTGTCCAGAGGGCCTTCATGGCTCCATGAAGCCATGGGTAAACATAAGCCAATCACTGGATGGCTGTCGCCTGTCCAGAGGGCCTCCATGGCTCCATGAAGCCATGGGTAAACATAAGCCAATCACTGGATGGTTGTCGCCTGTCCAGAGGGCCTCCATGGCTCCATGAAGCCATGGGTAAACATAAGCCAATCACTGGATGGCTGCCGCCTGTCCAGAGGGCCTCCATGGCTCCATGAAGCCATGGGTAAATCTTGAACCAATCACTGGATGGATTACCATCCAGAGGGTTTTCATGAAGCGTCCTCTTTGAGCCGGATGTGACCTTACACTCTTCAGGGAGTTATTGCTTCTGAGTGCATATGTTCTGCAAAATCAGTTTAAACCGATCGATCTACTTGAAATATAACATATGGTAATACATTTCTCATAAGATATTTGTATTGGAAAAAAGGCTGAGCCCCCGGTTGACCGAGGGTGCCAGTTTATTCATTGATCATAATATATACATAGGATACAGTGGAGCTCGTGGCTCAGGTATAGTAGGGCCGTAAGAGGGCGATGTTCCACGGCCTCTTTGTCTCCTCTTCCGATGTCCGTGAGTCCTTGTGTTCTCCAACGTCCACCAGGTAATATGAACCGTTGTGCAGATTCTTGCTGACCACAAAGGGCCCTTCCCAAGGTGGGGATAGCTTGTGCATATCTGTTTGGTCCTGGATGAGCCGGAGTACTAAGTCTCCCTCCTGGAACGTTCTGCTCTTAATCCGGTGGCTGTGATATCTGCGTAAGTCTTGTTGATAAATCGCAGACCGTGCTGCTGCTATATCACGCTCTTCATCCAGCCGGTCCAAACTGTCTTGTCTTGCCTGCTCGTTGGCCACTTCAACATAAGCTGTCACCCTTGGTGAATCATGACGGATATCGCTTGGAAGGACTGCTTCAGCACCATACACCATAAAGGAAGGTGTATAACCTGTGGACCGGTTTGGCGTAGTGTTGATACTCCAAAGGACAGATGGTAACTCCTCAACCCAACATCCCGGGGTTCTTTGCAAGGGAGTCATAAGCCGGGGCTTGATACCTCGCAAAATCTCCTGGTTTGCTCTTTCAGCTTGACCGTTGGTTTGAGGGTGGGCCACAAAAGATACATCTAGGCGAATGTGTTCTCGTTAACAAAACTCCTCCATCTCACCCTTAGATAAATTGGTGCCGTTGTCTGTGATGATGCTGTGTGGAAAGCCAAACCGGAAAATTACCTTTTTGATGAACTTGACCGCTATGGCTGCATCACACTTGCTCACAGGTTCTGCCTCAATCCACTTTGTAAACTTATCCACCGCCACAAGTAGATGAGTTTTCTGATCTTGGGATCGCTTAAAAGGTCCAACCATATCAAGCCCCCAAGTCACAAACGGCCAGGTTATCGGTATCATCCGGAGCTCCTGTGCCGGAACAAGAGCACGTCGCGAAAACTTCTGACCAGCATCACACTTCCGGACTAGATCCGCCGCATCAGCATGAGCTGTTAACCAATAGAACCCATGTCGAAAAGCTTTAGCCACCAATGATTTTGAACCGACATGATGACCACAATCCCCTTCATGGATCTCGCGAAGAATCTCACAACCTTCCTCAGCTGACACACACCACTGAAATGCTCCAGAAACGCTGCGATGATGAAGTTCCCCGTTTGCAATTGTCATGGACTTAGAACGCCGGATTATCTGCCGTGCTTCTATTTCATCGTCCGGTAGCTCTCCTCAGCTCAGATATGCCAAATAAGGCAGCGTCCAATCCGGAATAACATGAAGTGCTGCCACTAACTGTGCCTCCGGATCAGGAACAACTAGGTCTTCCTCCGATGGTACTTGTACTGATGGACTGTGCAGCTCATCCAAAAAAGTATTTGGTGGTACCGGTTTACGTTGAGAACCCAACCGGCTTAAAGCATCAGCCGCTTCGTTCTTTCGCCGGTCTATGTGATCCACTTGATATCCTTTGAAATATCCAGCAACTGCTTCCACTTCTCGTTTGTAAGCTGCCATGAGGGATCTCTCGAATCCCACTTGCTTGAAACTTGCTGCGCCACCAAATCTAAATCGCCAAAACACTTAACCCGGCTCAAGTTCATCTCCTTTGCCATCCGCAAGCCATGAAGTAATGCTTCATACTCTGCTGCATTATTAGTACAAGGAAACAATAAACGGAGGACGTAACAAAACTTATCACCTCGTGGGGAAGTTAAGACAACTCTAGCCCCCGAGCCTTCTAACTGTCTTGAACCGTCGAAGTGAATCGTCCAGTATGTCAGATCCGGCTTCTCCTCAGGTGTTTGTAATTTTGTCCAATCATTGATGAAATCCACCAACGCCTGAGATTTTATGGCGGTTCGTGGCACATATTTCAACTCATGCGGGCTGAGCTCAATGGCCCACTTCGCCACTCTACCTGTAGCTTCCCTGTTCTGGATTATGTCCCCCAACGGTGCTGAACTAACCACAGTTATTGGATGACCTTGGAAATAATGCTTCAACTTCCGGTTTGCCATAAACACACCATACACCAGCTTCTGCCAATGTGGGTACCTCTGCTTGGACTCAATGAGTACTTCACTCACGTAATAAACCGGACGCTGAACCGGGTATTCCTTTCCTGCTTCCTTGCGTTCAACCACAATTGCCACACTAACTGCCCGTGCGTTGGCGGCAACATATAACAACAAAGGCTCATTATCAATAGGGGCAGCTAGGACTGGGGGCCTGGCTAGCTGTCGCTTCAAATCCTCAAACGCAGTATTTGCCTCATCACTCCATATAAACCGATCCGTCTTTCTCAGCATCTGATAAAGCGGAATCGCTTTTTCCCCCAGACGACTAATGAACCGGCTTAATGCTGTGATCCGGCCAGCAATACGCTGAACATCATTAATGCAAACCGGCTTTGTTAAAGATGTGATTGCTTTGATTTTCTCCGGATTAGCTTCTATTCCTCTGTTTGACACCAAAAACCCGAGGAGCTTGCCTGCCGGAACACCAAAAGCACACTTCTCCGGATTAAGCATCATTTTATAGGCTCGAAGATTATCAAAGGTCTCCTTGAGGTCCTCTATCAGTGTCTCTTCCTTCCTTGACTTCACCATGATATCATCCACATAGGCATGAACATTTCTCCCTATCTGCCCCTTAAGACAGTTCTGAACACAACGCTGATAAGTTGCTTAAGCACTCTTAAGCCCAAAAGGCATAGATACATAGCAAAAAGCACCAAAAGGAGTTATGAAAGCTGTCTTCTCCTGGTCTTTAACTGCCATCTTGATCTGGTGATATCCTGAGTACGCATCCAAAAAACTTAGCCGCTCACATACCACTGTAGCATCGATAATCTGATCAATGCGAGGGAGTAAGGATGGCAATTTTACCCATGGACATGGATATCCACGGATATCCGACCCGCATGGATAGGGTTTGGATATTCTTTTGTGTCCATGGGTGGCGCCCAAACCCGAACCGATTACTCATGGGTAGGGCATGGATATAATCTTGTACCCATGGGTATACCCAAACCCGACCCGATAGTATGACTTAATGAGCTAAAATCTAATATCCCTACCCCACAGTCACATGTGCCACTGCAATTTTACTCTTTGTTATGTAAAAAATGCAAAAGAAGTTACACAATCCATTTCATAACATTTATTAGTGAAAATTCAATCCCCTCTGTAACATACTCCAACGCCCCTTCCCCTATTTTTTATCTCCTTGTTAAATGACTCTTCACTCTCGTTTGTTAGGAAAATACTAAATGATCTTAGGTTGTTAGTGGACATTGATTTACCCTAAGTTGATGTTTACCATAAGTGAAGCCTAGCCTGCAATGAGCTGGATAATGAAAGAGCTTATGTTAACATTTTTTATGTCTTATTTATATGTCTCGATAGGACCCAATGGATATCCAGTGGGTATGGATATCCATTGGGTTTGGACATGGACAAAACTTTTCACCCATGGATTTTTTCATGGGCGGGCATAGATTGTCTTTATGGATATGGATATGGGTTTGATATTGTTCAACCCGATCCAAACCCGACCCATTGCCATCCTTACGAGGGAGAGCAAAAGGATCGGTTGGACAAGCTTTGTTGAGGTCTGTGTAGTCAACACACATTCTCCACTTTCCATTCTTCTTTAACACCAGCACCGGATTAGCCAACCACTCTGGGTGAAAAACTTCCACTCTGAACCCTGCAGCCAAAAGCCTGGCCACTTCCTCTCCTATAGCCTTGCGCCTCTCTTCGTTGAAGCGGCGTAGATATTGCTTGACTGGTTTAAACTTCGGATCAATATTAAGACTGTGCTCAGCGAGTTCCCTCGGTATACCTGGCATGTCAGAAGGTTTCCATGCAAAGATATCCCGGTTCTCACGGATGAACTCGATGAGCGCGCTTTCCTATTTGGGATCAAGGTTAGCGCTGATCGTGAACTGCTTGGATGAATCGCCCGGCACAAAATCAACTTGCTTGGTCTCCTCCGCCGATTTAAATTTCAGCGCCGGATCATGCTCTGTAGTTGGCTTCTTCAACGGGGTCATATCTGCCCGATCAACATTATCCTTATAAAACTTTAACTCCTCGGTAGCACATACTGCCTCCGCGTAAGCAGCGTCTCCCTCTTCACATTCCAACGCAACCTTGCGACTTCCGTGAACCGTGATTGTGCCCTTGTGACCCGACATCTTGAGCTGCAGGTAAACATAACACGGTCTGGCCATAAACTTGGCATAAACCGTCCTCCCAAACAGAGCGTGATAAGGGCTCCGGATCTTGACGACTTCGAAAGTTATTATCTCTGACCTGGAATCATGCTCATCTCCAAAGGTAACTTCCAAGTCAATCTTTCCAACTGGATAAGCTGACTTACCTGGAACCACCCCATGGAACACCGTGTTTGACTGCCTCAGTTTCTTATCTATCAAGCCCATTCGACGGAAGGTCTCATAATACAGGATATTGATGCTGCTGCCGCCGTCCATAAGAACTTTAGTGAACTTATAACCTCCCACCTGTGGTGCCACCACCAAGGTCAAGTGGCCCGGATTGTCCACCCGCATCGGGTGATCCTCCCTGCTCCATACAATGGGCTGTTCTGACCAGCGCAGGAATTGCAGCGTCGTCGGTTCAACTACGTGGACTGCCCGCTTTAAAACCTTCTGATCTCGTTTACACAGACTCGTGGTGAACACATGATATTGCCCACTACTCAACTCCTTCAGATTACTCTGATATCCGGATTGCGATTGCTGTTGCTGACGCTGCTGATTACCCTGGTTATTGTGATTACCTTGGCCCTGCTGTTGGCTACCTTGATTATTGTAGCCACTCTGACCATGCGGTTGATTACCATGGTTATTATAGCCACCTTGACCATATTGATTGTTTGCCGTGCCTTGATAACCACCGCTATTGCCTCGATATCCTGATCCGGAGCTGCTCCCTTGATGACCCGGACCATGGAACCCCGGGCCTGAACCACCATTTGGAGGCCTGTCATTAGAATTGAAGCGGCCCACTATTGCTTCCATCAAGGGCCTGCATTCCCCAATAGTGTGTTTCGCTGGTCGTCCCCTTGTGCTATGTTTCGGACAAGGCTGACTTAACTCCTGGTCCCAACTAACATTCCCTCCGCCGGTTTGTGGGGGTGGTCTGCCCCTATTGTGCTGGAAACCCTCTTGAACTTGGGTATTGGCCATGAAATCAGAGCCACCTTCTGCCTTTCGCTTGCCCAAGAAACTTGTAGTTGCCGGATTACCCTGCGCCGGTTTACCGGGCTTGTTAACTTTCCCTGCCTTGTCTCCTTCCGCCTCCGGGTACTTAGTATTGTCAGAGTCCCCATACTTCACCAGAGCACTCATGAGAGTTCCCATATCATTACAATCTCGTTTAAGCCGTCCTAGTTTTAGCTTTAAAGACTCAAACCGGCAATTGTTCTCTAAAGTTACTATTGCCGTACTGGGATTGATACTATTCGAAGAATGCAAGATCTCTGACACTCGCCGCACCCATGCACTTGTAGATTCCCGTTCTCCTTGCACACAGGCTGCTAGATCCACTATTGACATCGGCTGCTTGCACATATCTTTAAATTTTTTGATAAACTGGCGACGTAGCTCTCCCCATGATCCGATGGAATTCGGGGGTAAACCCTTTAGCCAGGTCCGGGCTGTACCTTCAAGCATCATAGTAAAGTACTTTGCACAAGCCGCTTCATCCACATCCAGCATCTCCATGGCCATCTCGTAACTCTCAACCCAAGCCTCTGGAGCTAAATCTGCCGTGTAATTGGGCACCTTTCGCGGACCTTTGAAGTCCTTGGGCAGTTTCACGCTCCGTAAAGCGGGGATAAGACACTGCACCCCAAAAGAACTCATTGTGACTCCTGTCTCTGCTGTGGCTGTGTGAACCGGCGTCGTTTGACGGATCTCCTCCCGAGCTACCGATCTAACCCGGTTCGCCTCCTGAGCTTGTGCGTCCGTGGCTGCCGGATTATTCTGTCTGCGCTGATGTCGCCTGCGTTCACTGCTAGACACTTCTGGTTCCTCCCAATGCCTAGTGTAACTCCGGATGGGACGCGGTGTTGAATGTAACCTTTCCCTGCTATGAGAATATGCTTGCTGCTGTACTAACGCCGTATTAAGTAGATCCTGGACCCTGCGTGCCTCCAACGCTACCGGGGACGTCCCCTCAACGGGTAAAGCGGCCAAACGTGCAGCAGCAGCAACGATGTTATCCAACGGATTTGAATAATGACCTGGAGGGGTAGGAACGTGTGGTGCAGACGTGATCCGCCGATCTTGCTCTGCAGTAGGCCGCTGAACCGGCTCATCCCTGGCTGGGGGTGCCCTCCGGTTTGAAGCCGGATCATTGCTGGTCCCAGCCCCGGGTGTCCTGAATAAATCCACCGCTTCATAAACCGACGGTAGACGGCGCCAACTGTCGTGGAATTAACACGGCAGATGTCCGGTTTAGCGGACTTGATGATGGAACCATCGCACGGGTTAGCTTGAAGGGGTTAAAAGCACACAAAGGACACAGAGGGTTTATACTAGTTCGGCCCCTTACTCCCTGTACAGAGGCCTGCTCCATCCTTAGATGAAAAGCCTGATCATTCAGCTCCGCCTGCCTTATTGCTATCATGGCCTTCTCTGTTTTCAAATCATCCCTTGCCTTATCAATCCGGCCCTTTAGCTGAAGGAGCTCTGCATCATGCTGCACCTTGTCTGCTGGAGCTACCTCTGCCACAACTTTGGCCGTGAACTCCTCGACTAAGGTGGATAGAACGTCAGTAGGTGAGAAGGCCGGGCCGCTCCCCCCTACACCAGCTTCTGCTGCCGCCCCGTTCACCGTGGGCTGCGGCGTAGATTGTGAACCGGCCATAAAGACAGCCACCCGGTTTGGCGGGTCAAAGGGGTCCGAAATACTGTCTCCGTCGGATTCACCCTCAGACCGGCCGTCCCGCAACTGATACAGAGATTCAGTCTCTCCGGACGAGGATCCGTCGTCGGAGTAGACAACTGTTTCACCGCCGAATTCCGATCCGTCCTCGGTTTGGACCCCGTGAACTGCTCCAACTAAAACGTGCTTCATGGCGGGCTGAATCCGGGCCGATCTCGCACGCTGAGCCGGCTCGATGATGTTGGAGAAGATGTCCGGCTCAGGTCCCGGTTCGCCGATCTTGCCGATGAAGACATGGATGCCATCGAAGGGAACCCGGTACCCGTATTCGATTGAATCGGCCTCCGGTCCCCAACCCGCGTCGTCGATGTAGATCCGGCTGCGGCAACTCTTGGTCATCCGGCCAACAACGTAGCCCTTGAGCCCTTCGAAGCTGCCCTTCAAGAACTCGAAACCATCGTGCGGAGGCCCCACGGTGGGTGCCAGCTGTCGTGGAATTAACACGGCAGATGTCCGGTTTAGCGGACTTGATGATGGAACCATCGCACGGGTTAGCTTGAAGGGGTTAAAAGCACACAAAGGACACAGAGGGTTTATACTAGTTCGGCCCCTTCGATGAAGGTAAAAGCCTACGTCTAGTTTGGTTTGGTATTGCTTGGGCTTCGATGAACAGGGAGCGAGTTGCTTGCCTGTGTCTCGACGGGTTGTCTCTTGCTTGTCCCTGAACCGTCGCCGGGTCGTCCCTTTATATAGAGGCGACGCCCGGTCCGGTTTACAGAGTCCCGAGGCCGGCTCATACTCGTGTCCGCCTTGGTCTCTGCTCTTTCTTCCTTATCTCTCAAGTTACATCATCGGGCGGTTTACAAACCATAACTCCATACATGGGCCTAAGATCTCATGGGCCGTAGCCTTTACTAAATATTACAACCATACAAACATATTCTAATAATCCGGTTTACACTAGCCGGTTCATACCTGCTAGTAATATCCCTGACAGGGCGGCAGTGGCATCAGGTGCCTGATGCCTCCAAGGCAGATCATGCAAGAAATGTGCATAGGAGAGATGGAGAACAAAGGTGAGCAAAAGGCACAAGAGAGCGGAGTGGAAAAACATAAAAGAAGAAGAGTCGGGCAACACGCTAACATATTCGTATATAGCCCAGGAGAGAGCCATTGGCCGGGTAGGCTTCACGACGGGCAAGGTCCGGGAAGGCCATGGTCCTATGCATCTAAATAGAGGAAACAGATGGTAGCAACGTGCAATATCCCCATTGATACGTCTCCTATGTATCCATAATTTTTGATTGCTTCTTGCTATTGTATGATCTACTTTGGATGTTTTATATCCTTTAATATACTATTTTATATCATTTTTGGGACTAACCTATTAACCTAGTGCCTAGTGCCAGTTTCTGGTTTTTCCTTGTTTTTGAGTTTTACAGAAAAGGAATATCAAACGGAGTCCAAACGGAATACAACTTTAGGATGTTTTTTTCTTGGACCAGAAGAAACCTGCGAGACTTGGATAGGAGGCCAGAAGACCCACGAGGCGGCCACAAGCCTCTAGGACGCGCCCCGGGTGGGCACCCCTAGGGCTTTGATAACCCACAAGTATAGGGGATCGCAACAGTTTTTTAGGGTAGAGTATTCAACCCAAATGTATTGATTCGACACAAGGGGAGCCAAAGAATATTCACGAGTATTAGCAGCTAAGTTGTCAATTCAACCACACCTGGAAAGACTTAGTATCTGCAGCAAAATATTTAGTAGCAAAGCGGTATAATAGTAACGGTAACAGTGGCAATAGTAGCAGTTTTGTAGTGATTGTAACAGCATCAATAATGAAAGTAACAAAGCAAAGATCAATATGAAACGAACTCATGGACAATGGATCGGTAATGATAAGTGTCGGATGATATTCATCATGTAGCAGTTATAACCTAGGGTGACACAGAACTATCTCCAATTCATCAACATAATTTAGGCATCGTATATAGTCATACGTGCTTATGGAAAAGAACTTGCATGGCATCTTTTCTCCTACCCTCCCGTGGCAGTGGGGTCCTAATGGAAACTAAGGGATATTAAGGTCTCCTTTTAATAGAGAACCGGAACAAAGCATTAGCACTTAGTGAATACATGAACTCCTCAAACTACGGTAATCACCGAAAAGAATCCCAATTATTGTCACCTTGGGGTATGCGGATCATCCAAAACAATAAGGTACGCGAGTATGGCGCCTTCTGGCGCGTGCCACGTCGAATGAGTTGGTTGGCCATAAAATTTAAAGGGATAGAAAAAAAGAGTGGAAAAATTATCGAGCGAAACCCTTTCACCCCATGTCCTCCGCCTCCCTTCGCCTCGAGCACCTCCTCCTCCCTCTCTAGCGCCGCCGCCTTGCTAGCGCCCCTCCTCCTCCTACCTCCCTACCACCGTCTCGCGGTTGCAGCCGCCACCCAGATACACCCTCCCCCTTTCTCATTCCTCGCACGCGCCCTCCTCGTCTACCTCGCTCTCGCCTCTTCTCCTCCGTCCCTCACGCGCCGTCTGTCGATGGGCGAGGAAGGCTCGTCGCAACAACAACTGCATGGAATTGCGGCAGCCAGCAATGGAGGAGCAGCAGCGGCCGACGGCTGATCGATGCGTCACGGGAGCGGACACATCGGCCGTCACGAGCACATCAGATCGAAGTCGGCATGGCAGCTGGGCGGCGGTCTGGACTGGATCCCACCAGCCGCAGCCTCGTCCATCCGACAAGACCAAGGGTGCGCCTCGTGGCCGTCGCCTAGCGCCGCTACTCCGGCCGCCACGCCTTCGTCTAGATGCTATCAAGTCCCTATAGGTGCACTCTTGCGTGATTAGTAGATATGTTGTTGATTCACGAAGTACCATGATTACAAATAACTGCGCTCATATGTTTTTGATGTATATTTTGGGACAAATTTAGTACCGTGGCCATGTTCATATTCTGATGTTATTGATTCTGAAGTGCATCTACTGCACTCTGGAGTACCGTGGCCATGATTTGCTTTGAATGGTTGATATTGACTGCTTGTGAATGGTGTTGGAGCAGGCTGACCATGCCCCTTGAGGTTGGAGGAGGCCTTGGGGAAAGGGGATGGTGAGAGCGGCCAGTTGTCGACAGAACCCCACTGCCACCTCCCATATCCTATCGGTGCCAAGGTGGACCATGGAGAGCGCGAGGAAGATTAGGTCATTTGCCCAATGTGGCGATGAACATCTGATGAACGAACAATTCGTAGAGTCACCTCTATTCAAGCTATGCATGTGTTTTCTTTGTTTTCAACTCATGTGGTGATTTTTCGATGGGTTTGAAACATCCAATTTTAAAGATTGGAGGCTCTACGAAAAAGAGCATGGAGAACATCCCTCTTCCTTTACATCTAAAATTAAGTTTACAAATGGTTGATTCGCGAAGTTCAAGTGTTTATCAAATTGAATGCAAGGGTGATTATGATTTTACATGATTCTATTTGCTTACTGTCATAATATTTAAACTGCTGATGATCTTCTAGAATGATATTTGTTTATTACTTTCAGCTATGAAGTGGTTACTTTCGATGCGTTTGGACAAAGGAACCTATCACTTTGATGTTTTGGTACTAAGAATGAAACAGGCTTGCAATTTCAGTTTGCATCTACACTCTGATGCGTATGGTTTTGAAATACATATCATTGCATAGTTATTAATGTATGATTCATATAGAACTTGATGAATTGCAGAGTTATATTTTCATGATTTCATAAGATATACTTAATTAGAAGTTCGGCTTCTATTTGACGAGCAGGTTCTCTCAGAAAATCGACAGCTGAAGGTGACTGTTTCAATTCTTATAATCAGCGGCTACAAATTTCTTCTAGCTCTACAATAAGGCACATAATGCAACTTATGCCATTAATACTAAACTGGTTATCTTTCCCTTTTTATTGGCTATGCTTTGTTCTCCCATATATATAGTAGCAGGTAGTATGATCAGTGTCGAGATAGAAAAATGTTTTTGAATCATAGAGTGGATCTTAAGAAAAATATATGAATGTAATAAAACTGTATATATAGGTACTGATGCAAGTTTTCCCATTTTAAATCTTCCCTTTCACATTTGTTAATCTAGGAAGGATATGTATCCATCTCTTCTATAGCATTGTTCGATCAATTGTCAGAGTTGAATGTGATTTAGAAGCTATCACTTTATTTTACCGTGTGATACTGATCTACCATCTAATGGTTCGATACTTCAGTGTGCTTGACAATTGGCAAGTTTACGTCCTCATTGTTGAATATGGTAATGTCACTTCATTATTTGGTAATAATAGATACAACTACAAATTTGCCACAAATATTTGCAAATAGCAAGCATCGCTACGGGTGAGAAAGTCTCATCGTAGTCAACTCCTTGAACTTGTCGAAAACCTTTCGCAACAAGTCGAGCTTTGTAGAAAGTAACATTACCATCGGCATCAGTCTTCCTCTTAAAAATCCATTTATTTTCAATGGCTTGTCGATCATCAGGCAAGTCAACCAAAGTCCACACTTTGTTCTCATACATGGATCCCATCTTAGATTTCATGGCCTCAAGCCATTTTGCGGAATCTGGGCTCATCGTCGCTTCCTCATAGTTCGTAGGTTCATCATGGTCTAGTAACATGACTTCCAGAACCGGGTTACCGTACCACTCTGGCGCGGAACATACTCTGGTTGACCTACGAGGCTCAGTAGTGACAACCCTCAACCGTAAGGGATCGAGATAGTCTTCGCGGGTAAGAATAACCCAATTTATAGATTCGACACACGAGGAGCCAAAGAGTATTTATAAGCTTTGACAGTTGAGTTGTCAATTCAACCGCACCTAAAATATACTTACTTGCAACAAAAGATAAGTGGTAATGGTGATATGATAGTGATGGTGGTGACATCAAAAGTAAACAGCAAAAGTAACAACTAATAACCAGCAGGATTGAAACACTGTAGGCTAGGGAGATGGATGGTTGGGTGCTGCATGGATGAGATACATCATGAATCTAACTTGGGGCAAGGCACACAGAAAAGTAATGATCATCTAGGCAAATATCAAACATTAGGCATGTATCCCACAGGTAGTTGTACGCGCTTGCAATAAGAACTTGCACAACATCTTTTGTCCTACCATCCCGCTACGAACGGGGCCAAAAGGAACTTATGGAGATTAAGGTGCTCCTGTCAAAGAGCACCGAAACAAAGCAATAAACTCAATGGATACATGGAATCCTCAAATTATGGACCATCCCCTTTGGTGTCCCAAGCTGTCACCTTTGGGATCGCCGGTTTCGGACCATAATAGGTGCAAACAACTCATAGATAGGATCAAGAACACAAATATATTCATGCAAACACATAGGGTTCAGATATGAAAACATGGCACTCGGGCCCAAAGTGAGAAGCATTAAGAGCAACAAGTTGAAGCAAAGATGACAAACACCAAAGTAGATGATAGGCAACATGCCCCCAACAATCTGATAAACTATTACATGATCTAACTCATCTAATCCCTACCATCCCCTTTGTCTACAACAGGGAATTACTCACACATGGAAGGAGAAGTCATGGAGGGAGGATGGAGTGGTGATGATGATGACGATGGCGACGATCTCCCCTCTCCGGAGGCCAAATCAGCCTCCAGATTAGCCCTCCCGAAGAAGAACAGAGGGTGGCGGCGGCTCCGCGACGGAAACTGGAAAAACGACTTCTGTTCTGGGGTTTCCTCACCACGGGAATAAATAGGAGCCAAGGTAGGGCACCAGAGGGGGGAGGACCCTCCCAGGCGGCCTCCTGGCGCGGCCAGGGGTGGGGCCGCGCCAGCAGGGCACCTGGGGCCCCCCTGGCTGCCCTCTGGCCCCACTTCTGGCACAATGGCCCTTCGGGTGCGTGGATTTTCTATGTTTTTTCTTGGAATTTTCTGAGACACCTAAAAATCCATTTTCATGCACACAATAAAACCATACAGACAGCTCTGCTGAAAACAGCGTCAGTCCGGGTTAGTTTAGTTCAAATAATGCAAGAATGAGGGCAAAACAATAGCAAAAGTGTTTGGAAAAGTAGATACGTTTGAGACGTATCAACTCCCCCAAGCTTAGCATATTGCTTGTCCTCAAGCAATTCAGTTCAACGAACTGGACGCGACAAAGAAAACTTTGACAAACTCTTTTGCTTCATTAGATGTATATAAGCATGTACTACGAAAAGAGTCTAGCAAGTATTGAAACAATGCTATGAGGACAATGCACGAAGCAATCCTTCTTTCAAGTGACCAATCACAAATAACTAAAAGTAAATAATATACTACTGAAAATCAAGACAAGATTACATTGCACATAGCTTGAACATACTAGAGTGGTATCTCGCTAGCCTCCATGAGTGAAGCAAAACATAAATGCAGAAACTCCTCCAGAGTTTTAAAGGAGACTAGAACTAAGAATTTCAGAATAAATAATACCACAAGCATGCAGAAGACAATGTAATACTTTGGGACAATGCACATTACACTCAGAATGACAATTATGCTCTCCTAGTTGGTGCTTTGAAGAAAGAAGGTGGAGACTCTCGAACCGTGGAATTTGATGGCGAGGTTGAAAACCCGTGGTTGGAAGCAAAGACTAAACATGTACCAGAGCTCTTGGTTTTGAAAACAGAGGTAAAAATGATTTTGGGAGGTGCATATTTCGTCAACGAATGCTAGTAGACAACCCAATCACTTCTTATGCTAGACATGTTTCAAGGAACGACTCCCAAGATGGGGACGATCACATCCCCTTAATCTCCTTTGTTTATCACTACCAAAGTTTTCTGATTTCTCATAAACAAAGCGTGAAGGAGGGTTTGTTGGTTGTGATTATCTTTTGTGAGCTGGGCGCACTCATGCCAGTCCCTCCTCGTATTAGGGGTTTGCAGATTAGACATGCAATCCCGGGATAAAACATGTCCAACATAAGAAGATCATGAATTACCTACTACTTCCTCATGAGCTAAAACAGAGGCACATAGCAGGAGTAAATTTGAATAATTTCGAGATGGTACAAGAAAGTCTTCGTTAGGATGGCCGGTAAATACCACATAGGAAGGTATGGTGGACTCATATGGAATAACTGGTTTGAAAGGATTTGGATGCACAAGCAGAATTCCGCTTAGTGCGAGCGAAGGCTAGCAAGAGACTGGGAAGCGACCAACTAGAGAGCAATAACGGTCATAATCATGCAGAGCGACAAAGCAACATTGAATTGGGCATGAAAGTGATATAACTATTCTGAAACTCAAAGATCATCAAGGCAAAGCAGACTTTTTAGTCTTAAACATGTGTAAACATGTGCCAAGTCAATCCAAGAATTCTCCAAAGGGAAATACCACCTTAGTATGCCAAACCATGAACAATGCAATGCATGTAAATCATTTCAATAACACATTATATACTCTAGCTATTTGAGATTAGCCACAAGGAAAGCATGAACCACTGGGAAAGCATTGTAAACATAGCACTATGTCGCTACAAGCTGGTCTCTAGATCATAAGTACATGCATATGTACAAAAGTAGAAACAAGAAGAGTTCATACCAGTTTTCCTTGTTGCTTCCCTTCCGTCGATCTTCGTCATTACTGCCTTGTCACTTGCACGATCGAACGTAGGAAATATAATTAAATGCCATCACGGACTCGAGCTGAACTCTGAAAACAAAGCAAACTAAAGAGAGAAAGGAAATCTTTTTGGTTTTTTTCAAAGGTTGAACGAAAGCAAAAGAAAGAGAAAATCTTTTTGTTGTTTTTGCAAAGAAAGAACAAAGAAGAACGGGCAAAAACTTCGAAAAGATCAAAGCGAACAAAAATAAAACGGATAATACAATGGAAAAGTGAGAAGGGCACGTACTCCCCCAAGTTTAGGCTTTTGGCCTAAGTTGGTAGTAGCTACTGCCCCTAGGAGCCTCCTGCTCCGGGGTGGTACTGGTGAGTCCAAGGGTCGTATAAGGATTCCGCGCGTACACCGAAGTCCTCGGATCCTCCCACGAAGAAGGGTCCGCACTCCAAGCAGAGGAAGACCCTTCACCAAACTGGGTGACGGTCTCCCCCTGAAAAGGTGGTAACTCACCGTGCTCCTACTCGTCAGGCACGACCCCCTCCATGGGGTTATGAAACTGATGCTGGACCATGAACTCATCGAACTGGATAACATCAAAGGACCATCCGTTCCCGCGAGAAAAATCAAACAAAAGAGGTGCAGGTAGACGGATCTTGCGTTCCGCGGTAGTTCCGAAACGCAAGATATAAACAAGGTTACCAAACTCAGAAGTCATGGTAACAAACTTATGCCTTTTCATAGCAGCAAGATCAAAACTTAAATAAGTAAAAGGCTTATCATCAGGGTGTGGGGTGCCTTTAAGATACTCTAAGATAAGTGTGGCATAAACGCCACCAAATAAATCTCCCTTGTTACCGTTCATAGCAAGGCGTCGAGCAATTAAGGCACCCACATTATAATCAAACCTCCCTGAGAGGGCGGTTGCCAGGATAGCAATATCCGGCGTAGAAATGCTGCTCGTGTTGTCATGAGCTAACACCCCTCTAGCAACATAATACACAAAATACCTGAGGCGAGGGAATAAGATGCTGGAGATTTTTGACCGATGAATATCCCTCGTATCCATGCTGCAGAGAGAGTTGAAGACGGTTCTCAGCTCGGAGGGCTGAGAGGTCATCTTCGCCGTCCGCCCAACGTTTGGCACACCTATTATTTCACAAAACTTTTCCAAGGGCATGGTCAAAAGATTATTGTAAATTTTAAACTCAATAGAACCAGTATCAAGGTTATATCTAAAACTGTTAATGAAACCGGAGGTGAGTTTTTGATACTGAGCAACACGGAACGTGACGAGCCGTGTCAGACCTGCATTAGCACAAAGGTTATAAAACTCATCCTTAATTCCTGCAGCTTCAAGGAATTCATCACATGGGAACATCATCGCACGTGCTGGATTTGTGTCTTCCAACAACTCTAGGGGCACATGATCTTCATTGTAGCTCACCCTAGCAGTCGAGGGTGAAGCTGCGGCTCTAGTAACTCGATCGGAGCGCGCGGGCTTCTTCTTCTCAAGCCACCCCTTTGCCCTTCCTAACAAACTCATTTCTGAAATTTTTGAAATAATACAAAAACAAGGATTTAAACAAAGTGGGTCAAGGCAAACTACTCAACTCACTTACCTAAGGCATAAAACTTGCATCAAAACTTGGAAAATAAATTTCTACACATGCATGCAAGCTCATCTACACAGCACCAAGAACTACTAAATACTCACAAATAAAGCCACCGACAAAAAATCTAATTGGAGGGGTGGAGGAGTTACATACCAGGGAGTATTTGTTCAAAATCTCAGCTCGAATGATAGGCTGTAGAGAGAGATCGAAAATTGCCTCCAGGAACAGCAAGAACGCAAGAACAGGTGCAGAACTCGTGTTTTTGGAGAGAAAGAGAGAGAGAGAGGAAGAAGACTCACCTGGAGGCGGGACCTGTGGGCCCCAGGTGCCCTATGGGCGCGGCCAGGGGGCAGGCCGCGCTAGCTGGCCGTCTGGGCCACTGGTGGCCCCCCTGGTCAGCCCCAGGTGCCTCTGGGTCACTCCCGGCATGGAAATTTTAATTTTTATTTTTCTGGAATTTTTCTGAAAACTTCACAATTGAAATTTTTTCGAAGTTCAAAAAGCTGCAAAACTTTCTGAAAACTTAAAGCGGTGATTAGTATTGTGAAGCTTCAAAAACACAAACACTTGGTACAACAAGGAGAACAAAAGCTAAAACAAATGAAAACATAACAAGCTCAACTTTTTACCTATATAAAACATGCTCACTAGTAAGGCTGATCAAGTCTTACCAACAAACCGACGATATATAGAGCAAAAAGTCCCACCTCTTACGAAGTGATCATTGCACCTTTACTTTAATGGACATTGTCCCCACCATAATAGTTTTGTATTTGTGGTGCACATGTAGTGGACAGTCCCATTCTCCAATCTTCACGGTCTCGATATTTTCTATAGAGTTGAGGCCATGCCTCTTGTCGGTCTTCTTTGGAAAATACACCGTGTGTTCTTTATCATTCACATTGAAGGTAACCTTTCCTTTATTGCAATCAATAATAGCATCTGCGGTGTTAAGAAAAGGTCTACCAAGAATAATGGACATGCTCCCATCCTCGGGCATGTCAAGCACGACAAAATCAGTAAGGATCAAACAATTAGCAACTTCTACGGGAACATCCTCACAAATACCTATCGGGACGGCTGTTGACTTGTCAGCCATCTGAAGAGAGATATCTGTAGGAATTAGTTTCTCTAAACAAAGCCTCTTGTAAAGAGAGAAAGGCATAACACTCACTCCTGCTCCAAGATCACATAAATCAGTTTTGACATAATTATTCTTTACGGAGCAAGGAATGGTGGGTATACCTGGATCACCAAGCTTCTCAGGAATCTTGCCACTGAAAGAGTAGTTAGCAAGCATAGTAGATATTGCTTCATTAGGAACTTTTCTTTTATTAGTAACAATATCTTTCATATATTTTGAATAGGAAGGTAACTTAATAGCATCAGTCAAAGGGATTTGAAGAAAAAGAGGTTTCATCCACTCACAAAACTTATTGTAATGCTCTTCTTCTTTAGATTTGAGAGACTTACCTGGAAAGGGCATGGGTTTCTGTATCCATGGTTCTCTTTCCTTCCCATGTCTTCTTGCGACGAAGTCTTCTCTAGTGTAGTTCTTGCGTTTGTCAGGTGCTTCTTCTTCTCGAACTTCAGGCGGATCATTCTTCTCCTTATCCTTATCTTCAGGTTCGGCACCGTCTTCAGCCTCAGCATCGGAGGTAGATATACTGTTGGGATCAACAGCTGGCTCTTCACTTGTAATAGGATCATTGGAATTGTCAGCCTCCTTGTGTTTCTTCTTCTTCTTCTTTGGAGAGCCAACAATTTCTTCTTCCTGCATTTGAGAATCTTGCTCGATTCTCCTCGGATGCCCCTCTGGATAGAGAGGATCTTGAGTGCTAGTTCCTCCTCGGGTCTTAATCCCGAAGGCCTGTAAATCATCTTGTTTGGTATTGTTAGCAAGCAAATCTTTTTGCACATTAGAAATTTGTTCAAGCTGAGTTTGAACCATATGAAAATGCTTCACAAGACATTTAACATCATTAACTGTTCTACCTAGAACATCAAGCAAACTTTTGATAGCAAGGGAATTGTCATGCAATTGACTTTGTATCCTCTCATTAAAATGACTTCTCAATAGGGGGTAGATTCTTCACGTCTTCAGTCTTAATACCCTTCTCTTTAATAGACTTCTTTGCTTCTTGCATATCTTCAGGGCTTAGAACAAGCATGCCCCTCTTCTTTGGTGGTGGAGGTGGTTCAGGGATGGACCAATCTTCATGGTTTTTGGCAATCCCGCCCATCAATTCTTCTGCATCGTCCGGTGTTCTTTTCCTGAAAACACAACCAGCACAACTATCCAAATAGGACCTGGATTCATCAGTTAGACCAGCATAAAATATATCGATTAATTCATTCTTAGGGACTCCATGTCCTGGTCTAGCCTGGATCAGACTACAGTACCTCCCCCAAGCTTTAGGGAGGTGCTCATCCTGCAACTGTTTAAAGTTATAAATTCTTTGTAAAGCAGCATGTTGCATATGAGCAGGAAAGTACTTATCAACAAAAGAGTGAGCTAAGTCTTGAGGACTCTTAATGGAACCACATGGTAGTGCATCATACCATGTTTTAGCACCTTCCTTCAAAGAGAAAGGAAGAAGCTTAGTCACATAAAAGTTTCGTATCTTTTCATTCGTGGTAAACAAGCCACCCAACTCAGTGAGTTTGGTCAGGTGTGCAATAGCATCATCATTTTCTCTGCCATAAAAGGGGTCAGCTTCAACCATAGATATAAGTTAAAGATCAACAGAGAAATCATAATCAGGATCATTGATGCATATAGGAGATGTAGCAAATTCAGGATCAGGAACAGTCTTGTTCTTCAAGGAGTGTTTTTCAAGCAGCTTCTTAATAGCTTCAGGGTCAGAGTCGGCAAACTCTGTCAGTTCCCTGCATAAATCATCATCAAGCATAATGTAATCATCATCAAGGAGTCTCTCCTTGAGTTTACTCAAATCAGGATAATCATAAGTTCCACCAATAGGGTAGCGAGTAACAGGAATTTCAATTCCATATTTTTCTGCAGCAACAGCGATCTGTTTCTCAAGAGCATAACCAAGTGAACCAATATCGTCAAGAGTAGTAGAAGCATCATCAAAAGTATTGGACATAGTAACAGATTCAGTAGAAGCATCATGTGGTGGTGGTGAGGCAAACTTACTCATAACAAAAGGTGAATCAAGTGTAGCACTAGTGTTCAGAACAGTACCTCTTCTTGTAGTGGATAGTAAGATCGGAACCTTGGGGTCTCCTTTCTTACCCATAGCGGATGAAGTGCAGTAGGTAGGATAATTCAAGTAGACTTGTAAATATTGCTATGCTCCCCGGCAACGGCGCTAGAAAACGATACTTGATAACCCTCAACCGTAAGGGATCGAGGTAGTCTTCGCGGGTAAGAATAACCCAATTTATAGATTCGACACACGGGGAGCCAAAGAGTATTTATAAGCTTTGACAGTTGAGTTGTCAATTCAACCGCACCTGAAATATACTTACTTGCAACAAAAGATAAGTGGTAACGGTGATATGATAGTGATGGTGGTGACAGCAAAAGTAAACAGCAAAAGTAACAACTAATAACTAGCAGGATTGAAACACTGTAGGCTAGGGAGATGGATGGTTGGGATCTGCATGGATGAGATACATCATGAATCTAACTTAGGGCAAGGCACACAGAAAAGTAATGATCATCTAGGCAAATATCAAACATTAGGCATGTATCCCACAAGTAGTTGTACGTGCTTTCAATAAGAACTTGCACAACATCTTTTGTCCTACCATCCCGCTACGAACGGGGCCAAAAGGAACTTATGGAGATTAAGGTGCTCCTGTCAAAGAGCACCGGAACAAAGCAATAAACTCAATGGATACATGGAATCCTCAAATTATGGACCATCCCCTTTGGTGTCCCAAGCTGTCACCTTTGGGATCGTCGGTTCCGGACCATAATAGGTGCAAACAACTCATAGATAGGATCAAGAACACAAATATATTCATGCAAACACACAGGGTTCAGATCTGAAAACATGGCACTCGGGCCCAAAGTGACAAGCATTGAGAGCAACAAGTTTAAGCAAAGATGATAAACACCAAAGTAGATGATAGGCAACATGTCCCCAACAATCTGATAAACTATTACATGATCTAACTCATCCAATCCCTACCATCCCCTTTGCCTACAGCAGGGAATTACTCACACATGGAAGGAGAAGTCATGGAGGGAGGATGGAGTGGTGATGATGATGACGATGGCGACGATCTCCCCTCTCCGGAGGCCAAATTAGCCTCCAGATTAGCCCTCCCGAAGAAGAACAGAGGGTGGCGGCGGCTCCGCGACGGAAACTGGAAAAACGACTTTTGTTCTGGGGTTTCCTCGCCACGGGAATAAATAGGAGCCAATGTAGGGCACCAGAGGGGGGAGGACCCTCCCAGGCGGCCTCCTGGCGCGGCCAGGGGTGGGGCCGCGCTAGCACGGCGCCTGGGGCCCCCCTGGCTGCCCTCTGGCCCCACTTATGGCACAATGGCCCTTCGGGTGCGTGGATTTTCTGTGATTTTTCTTGGAATTTTCTGAGACACCTAAAAATCCATTTTCCTGCACACAATAAAACCATACAGGCGGGTCTGCAGAAAACAGCGTCAGTCCGGGTTAGTTTAGTTCAAATCATGCAAGAATGAGGGCAAAACAATAGCAAAAGTGTTTGGAAAAGTAGATACGTTTGAGACGTATCAAGTAGTAACTTGATCTGAAGTTTCATGATCATCATCATTAGCTTCCTCTTTGATTGGTGTAGGAATCACTGGAACTAGTTTCTGTGATGTACTACTTTCCAATTCGGGAGAAGGTACAATTACCTCATCAAGTTCCACTTTCCTCCCACTCGCTTCTTTCGAGAGAAACACCTTCTCTAGAAAGGATCCATTCTTAGCAACGAATAACTTGCCTTCGAATCTATGATAGAAGGTGTACCTGTCGGTGTACTAAGGTAGGGGTGCCTCAGTACCCCAACTTGTGCACGGGCAGTTGCAGCTTCCCGCGGCAAGGTTTACTGCGTGCTCGCCGGAAACCTTCCTGCTCCCTATTAAACCATTCAAAAACAAAGTATGCAGGACATGAGATCGAGACCCCGGCAAGAGGAGCTTGCCGGGAAGGCCGTACCAGGCTCAAGACTGTTCCGCTAACTCAAGACCCTGGCAAGAGGAGCTTGCCAGGAAGACTGGAAGATAACGCCTCGGCGCTATACGCGCCCCGGCAAGGGGCCCGGGGAGCGGCAAGCTCCCGGGCCCGGCAAGATCGAGGCCCCGGCAAGGTGCTTGCCGGGGAGGCTGCGCTGTGTGCCCGCGCTCCAGCTCATCGGCCCACGCGTCGCCCTGGGACCTATCCGGGGACGCGTGGCGGATGGCTGTGCAGCCTGGGGTACACGGTGGCACTCCACGGTGATGGATCCGTCGCCGTGGCAGACGGAGACGCTAAGGCGGGAGCTTTTGGGGTCGACGGCGACGGGCATTAAATGCCCTTGTCCCCCACTGTTAGAGTAGGTATAGACCACTGTTCTGTACTGTAGCTCCACTGTTCCCGCACTATTACAACTACCACCTCTTTTACCTTTTTACCCCTTTCTCCTACGTTGACACCTGTCGGTGACCCCTTGCACTATAAAAGGAGGCCCATGCACAACGTGGAGGGGGTTCGGAACCTAGATCACTCTCGCGCTGGGTGTAGCTGCTTCTTCAAGCTCCCGAGCGCTCAAACTTAATACACAACCAAGCAGGAGTAGGGTTTTACGCGTCTACCGCGGCCCGAACCTGGGTAAAACTGCCCGCGTGCTCGCTACGATCTGCTCTTTGTGCTCCCTCCGCCCTCGTACCGCACAGACAAGGGGCTCCGGTCCCATAGGTGTTCGTGGCGGACAGTTTCCCCCGACATCTTTGGCGCGCCAGGTAGGGGGCGTCGAGGTTGTGCGAACCTGATCCGGCGTTCGCGCGGGCGCATTCTTCATCAACCTCTCCAGCTTCATCAGCAACTTCATCAGCGACAACTCCATGGCCCCGAAGAAGAAGGCTTCGGAGGTCGGAGGCCCGTCTGCGTCTCACCCGCCACCACCGGAGCCAACGGTGGGCGGGGGAGACGCCGTCGGAAGGGTGGTTGCCGGCGAGGACACTCACGGCGCCACCAGATCCAAGAACAGGACGGACGACCGAACCTCGGTCTCCGTGGACGCGCCGCGTCCATCGCAGCACACGACGACCCAGCAGCGCCATACCACGGGAGGTGGTATCCGCTTGCTGGGGCAAGGCCAAACTGGAGGCTCGCGGGACGCCCCGGACCCCCGTCCGGGCACAAGCAAAGCGAAGGCGCCAGCGCGGGACCCCGCTCCTTCTAACGTTGTTAGAAGTCCGAGCGTATCCCGCTCCTCGCACCGCTCGCCCGCGTTTCCCTCCACTCCAGCAGAAGCGCTCGCAAGAGCGCAACTGCTCCTCGACTTTCCTCCAGCGGCCGACAAGGCCGAAGAATGGAGGGCCACCATCCGGAGCCTGATAGACTTCGCCAACAACGACTCTCCACAGCAGCCGTCGACCTCACGGCCGCGGCAAGCTGAGAAGACGAAGGCTATCGGCGACAAGACTGCCGGGGGTGCGACAAGCGTGCACTCCCCGCCGCAGAAACAGAAGACGCCGCCCCGCCGGAACAACCCCGACGACGGCTCCACAGCCTCGTCGGACCCGCGGGCCCGTCGGGACCAGCGCCAGGTCCTCGACGACCGGCGAGATGAAGACGCTCGGACCACAATCGAGCGCCGCCGAGAAGCTCGGCGACAATCCGACAAGAGAGCTGGGAACACTGTCGACGTGCACGCGCCCGGTGAACCAGGCGACTTGCCGTACGCGGCAGGCTGCCCTGCGTTCACCCGCGAGCTGCGGCGCGTCCAGTGGCCCAGCATGAAGAATTTTAAGCCCGACGTACCGGAGAAGTACGACGGCAAGACACACCCCTCGGAGTTTCTCAGCGTCTACACCATCGCGGTGCAAGCTGCCGGGGGGCGCGACGAGAAGATCTTGGCGAATTACTTCCCGCTCGTGCTAAAGCCGAACGTCCGTTCATGGCTCATGCACTTGCCGGAAGGTTCCATCTCTTCTTGGGCCGACCTTTGCCACCAGTTTGTTGGCGCCTTCACCGGCGGCCACAAAACCCATGGCCAGGAGAGCGATCTCCATATCTTGGCCCAGAAGGAAGGCGAGCCCCTGCGCAAGTATATCCAACGCTTCAGCCTGGTGCAGCACAACATCCCTGACGTTCACCCTGCCGCGGTTATCAGCGCGTTCCATCAGAACGTGCGTAACCGTCGCATGCGTGAGGAGATGGCGATGACGAAGATCCGGGACGTCAGCGAGCTCTACGCTCTTGCTGACAAGTGCGCACGCGCAGAAGAGGGGAGGAGACTCCCCGGGGAGGATGCTGGCGCGGGGGGAAGCGACAGCGACGACGCCGCCCCGGCAAAGAAGAGCCGGCGGCGGAACAACAGAAAGAAGGGCAAGAAGGAGGTGCTTGCCGTCGAGAAGTCCGGCAAGGAGGCCCCCGCCAAGCAAGCGCAGGCTGGCGGCTCCGGCAAGGAGCCGGCCCCTGCAGCGGCGGCCGACAAGCCGGGTAGCTCCGACAAGCAATACTGTAAGATTCACCGCACCAAGGGTCACGATCTCTCCAACTGCAAGCGCGTCGAGTACCTCGTCGAGCAGCAAAAAGCTGAGTACGAGAGGCGCGACAAGGAGAAGGCCCAAGGTGGCGGGGAAGAGCCCAGCAAGAAGCGGCCGTTCAACGGCCGGGGAGGACGCCGCGGCAAGGCTAAGCAGCGGCAAGGGGATCGACCTCCCCGGGGCCGCGACAACGACGAAGACGACGATGAAGACATGGAGGACGACGAGAACAGCGAGCAGGAGTTCCAGAAGGCTACGGAGGTCCTGTGCATCGACGGTGGCGCCTCCCTGCATACCTCTCACCGCCAACTCAAGCAGTGGGTGCGTGAGGTAAACGCAGCGGAGCCGCCCGTGGAGTCGCGCAGGCTCCTCAAATGGTCCAGCACGCCCATCGTTTTTGACCTTGAGGATCACCCTGACCGCACCACGGCGGTCGGGTGCTTGCCGATGCTGGTTTCTCCCACCATCCGCAACCTCAAGGTCACCAAAATGTTGGTTGACGGCGGGGCCGGGCTGAACTTGATCTCCTCTGCTGTGATCAAGAAACTCCAGATTCAAGATGGCGAGCTCGAAGAGACCGGTTCATTCCAAGGAATCAACCCGGGAAGGAGCAAGCCCAAGGGAAAGATCACTCTGCCGGTGACCTTTGGCGGGGAGCTCAACTTCAGGACTGAGCGCATCACCTTTGACGTCGCCGATATTCCATTGCCCTACAATGGAATACTTGGCCGTCCCGCCCTCGCCAAGTTCATGGCAGCTTCCCACTATGCCTACAACGTGCTGAAGATGCCGGGGCCGATAAGCGTCATCACTGTCCACAGCGACAAGAAGGATGCGCTTATTTGCGCCGACAAGATTTACCGGGATGCGGCAGCTGCGGCCGAGAAGGATACTCTTGCCGCTGAAGCTCCCGGGGGGAAGAAGACGAAGACCAAGTCCGGCAAGTGCTCTGGGACCCACTCCGGCAACCGCACCTCCTCGGAGTGCTGCGCTGCCGTCGAGGACGTTCCATCGAGCTCCACCGGCAAGAGTAAGAAAGGAATGGCTGCTCCTCCGGCAACAAAGAAGGTGTCCGCGAAGGAGGACGGCACTGGTGGTACCTTCACCATCAGCGCCACCCTTGACAGCAAATAGGAAAGCGCGCTCGTCGCCTTCCTGCGGGCGAATGTCGATGTGTTTGCCTGGCAACCATCTGACATCCCCGGTGTTCCCAGGAAGGTGATTGAGCACAAGCTTGCTGTCTGTCCTCGTGCGCGGCCCATCAAGCAGAAAGTGAGGAAGCAAGCCGTGGAGCGCCAAGAGTTCATCAACGAGGAAATCAAAAAGCTAGAAGCGGCAGGCCTGGTTAGAGGTGTGATCCATCCGACGTGGTTGGCAAACCCAGTCGTTGTGCGCAAGGCCAATGGGAAGTGGAGACTGTGTATAGACTTCACCGATGTGAATAAAGCATGTCCCAAGGATCCTTTCCCTTTGCCGCGCATTGACCAGATCGTTGACTCCACTGCCGGATGTGAGCTACTCTGTTTTCTTGATGCATACTCAGGCTATCATCAGATTTTCATGGCTAAGGAAGATGAAGAGAAGACTGCATTTATCACTCCATGTGGCACTTATTGCTTCATACGCATGCCATTTGGACTGAAGAATGCAGGCTCAACCTTTGCAAGGGTAGTGTACACTGCTTTTGAGCCACAGATCCACAGGAATGTAGAAGCTTACATGGATGACATCGTGGTGAAAAGCAAGAGCAAGGAAACCCTGATTCAAGACTTGGAAGAAACATTTCAGAACCTGCGCAGGATACAGCTCAAGTTGAACCCCGAGAAGTGCGTCTTTGGAGTCCCCTCCGGCAAGCTTCTCGGGTTCTTTGTATCACAGAGGGGGATTGAAGCCAACCCCGACAAGATCAAAGCCATTGAGCAGATAGAGGCCCCGAAGCGCGTCAAGGATGTCAGAAGGCTTGCAGGTTGTGTTGCTGCCCTCAGTAGGTTCATTTCAAAGTCTGCAGAACGCGCCCTACCTTTCTTCAAAATCTTGAAGAAGGCAGGTCCCATGAAGTGGACTCCGGAAGCGGAGGCGGCGTTGCAAGATTTGAAACGGTACCTGTCCTCCACTCCTACACTTGTCGCACCTAGACCACAGGAAAAGTTGTTGCTATACTTAGCGGCAACCAACCAGGTGGTTAGTGCTGCGTTAGTAGCGGAGAGGGAGTCCGACGAAGAGTCAGCACCACCGGCAAGCGAATCCAGCGACAAGCAGGGGGCTGTCCCGACAAGCTCTGGTCCCGACAAGGAAGACTCTGCGCAGGAGCAAGGAGAGGTACGGAAGAAGATGGTGCAGCGCCCAGTGTATTTTGTAAGTTCCCTTCTCCAGGGGGCTAGATCAAGATACTCTGGTGTGCAAAAATTGCTTTTCGGCCTCCTCATGGCCTCGAGAAAGCTGCGCCATTACTTCCAAGCCCATGAGATAACAGTGGTCACTCGCTTTCCGTTGAAGAGGATATTGCACAATCCAGAAGCAACAGGCAGGATCGTTGAGTGGGCACTGGAGCTATCGAGCTTTGGACTCAAGTTTGAAAGTACTTCAACCATACAGAGCCGAGCTTTGGCAGAATTCATAGCTGAATGGACCCCGACACCAGAAGAAGAAGTTCAAGAAACAAGTGCACCCGTGCAAGAAGCGACAAGTGAATGGGTAATGTATTTTGACGGTGCCTTCTCGCTGCAAGGCGCCGGTGCTGGCGTGGTACTCATCGCGCCCACCGGAGAGCACCTCAAATATGTTATCCAGATGCACTTTCCCAGGGAGCAAGCGACAAACAACACTGCAGAATATGAAGGCTTGCTCGCCGGCCTCAGGATTGCGGCCGAACTTGGGATCAGAAAGCTGATTGTGCGGGGCGATTCTCAGTTGGTGGTCCGGCAAGTTAATAAGAGCTATCAGAGCCCTTTGATGGAAGCTTATGTTGATGAAGTGAGAAAGCTTGAAGAGCACTTTGAAGGTTTGCAGATGGAGCACGTCCCGAGAGCTCAAAATGAAATTGCAGATGGCCTTTCAAAGTGCGCCGCGATGAAGTTACCTGTGGAACCAGGGACCTTCTTACTCAAGCTGACTCAGCCATCCGTTACACCATCAACTGGGCAGTCCAAGAAGAGAAAGTTGGTCTCCGGCGACTACTTGCCGGCGGATCTTCCAGAAACCGCCGCCAAGGTCCCCAAGATCAACAACCAGAACGCTGAGGAACAGTTTGCTCCTGCAAGTCCTCGGGCTTGTACAGTTGAAGCAAGCGTTCCCGGCAAGCCTCGCCCCGGCGAGCTTGCCGGGGGACCGTCAGCTCCGGCAGAACCAGAGGTCCTTGCCGTAGAAGCTGAGGTTCCCGCAGCGGCCCTCGAGCCTTTAGTCCTTGTCGTCGAGCCTCGGGCTCCGGCATGGGCGCAGCAGATCGTCCGTTTTCTGCAAACTGGAGAACTTCCCGACGACCCTCAAGAGATAGAGAAGATAACCAGACAGTCAAGTATGTATCAGTTCGTGGATAACGAGCTGTACAGAAGAAGGCTCAACGGTGTCAGGTTGAAGTGCATCTCCAGAGAAGATGGACAGAAGCTGTTGGCGGAAATACACGGAGGCATATGCGGCCACCACATTGGCGCAAGGGCGCTTGCCGGGAAAGCTTTCCGGCAAGGGTTCTTTTGGCAAGAAGCCCTCCAAGATGCAACTGCACTAGTAACCAAGTGTGAAGCGTGCCAGTTCCATGCGAAGCAGATCCATCAGCCAGCTCAAGCTCTCCAAACAATCCCTTTGTCATGGCCCTTCTCGGTCTGGGGGCTCGATATCCTCGGCCCTTTCCCTCGCGCTGTCGGGGGCTTTGAGTACTTGTACGTTGCAATCGACAAGTTCACAAAGTGGCCAGAAGTGGAGCCAGTGAGGAAGGTGACAGCACAGTCAGCAGTCAGGTTCTTCAGGTCGATTGTTTGCCGTTTCGGGATCCCTAACAGGATCATCACCGACAACGGTACGCAATTCACTAGTCGCACCTTCATGCAGTACGTCCAAGACCTTGGCGCCAAGGTCTGTTTCGCTTCTGTTGCTCACCCGAGGAGCAACGGTCAAGCGGAGAGGGCAAACGCTGAAGTGCTGCGCGGACTCAAGACAAGGACCTTTGACAGGCTGCGCAAGTGCGGAAGAAATTGGATAGAGGAGCTCCCGGCGGCTCTTTGGTCAATCAGAACGACACCAAGTCGAGCCACCGGACAGACACCTTTTGCTCTAGTCTATGGAGCAGAAGCAGTTCTCCCCACGGAACTCGTATACGGATCTCCTCGAGTGCTCGCTTACGATGAGCTCGAGCAAGAGCAGCTGCGGCAAGATGACGCATTGCTCCTTGAGGAAGGACGTCTCCAGGCTGCTGTACGAGCTGCTCGATACCAGCAAGCTTTGCGCCGCTATCATAGCCGCAAAGTCAAGGCCAGGAGTCTCGAGGAAGGCGACCTTGTTCTTCGGCGTGTTCAGTCCGCCAAGAATTCCAACAAGTTGACGCCGAAGTGGGAAGGCCCTTATCGGGTGAGACAAGTTACGAGGCCCGGCGCTGTCCGCCTCGAGACCGAAGAAGGCTTACCGGTGAGCAACTCCTGGAACATAGAGCATCTTCGCAAGTTTCACCCCTAAGGCGCGGTTGCCGTGATCCGTTCCGGCAACCACCTTTTGTACAAGCTTTGCCGCTGTTGCATGTAACCCTTTGTACAAAGCCGGGCGCAGACCCCGTACATCAGTAAAGTTTTCGTGTTTTTCGCATCGATCGCCTTTTGCATGCCTTTCCTTGCTATTTGCATGTTCTATTTGGCGTTTTGATGCAACACTCAAGTGTACGGTAAGCATTAGCACGCCGAAAGGCCATATACTTGTTTCCCTCTCCCTTTTCTTTCCTCTTAAGCAGAAGGAACGTTCCTCGCGCACAAGTTTGCCGGGGGGAAGGAGGTGGAGGAGGAACCAAGTGCTGTTCAAGAAAGAGAAGTCTTACCGAAAAGCAAGCAATATAAGCAAGCAGCATATGAAAGATAAGTTGTTAGAATTTGACCAGTTCAAATTTTAAATTTTAGTTGTCTTCCTTGAACGATCACATTTTGTGTGGAAAACCTGTGCGCGGAGGAACCTACCCGTAGCTTGCCGCACCCTTATCTTGCTTTCGAGTTCACTCAACGATTTAAGTGAGCTGCGACAAGTGTCGCGCCCTTGCTTCGTTTCCGAGTACGCTCGGCAAGCTAAGTGCGTTGCGACTAGCTGCGGCAAGGTTGCTTGCCGGCGAAGACCTTGGCCAGCAGGCTGCTCAGAGTCCAGCACTCAGCGCTCGCGGCAAAGGCCCCTTGCCGGCATGCTCCCCGGGAGCGTAGGGTGGAAAACATACAAAGTCAAAGATTGAAACAAGGGAGATAACATTGCACTGATTGATCAAAATAGAGTAAATATCTTACAGAGGATAACTTGTCGCAATGGACTAATAGGTTCATGACATAACGTGCAGCAACAAAAAGATAAAGATAAATGGAGCCCTAGTCTACGCGGTCGCCCTCCTTCCTGCCAAGCTTTGCCACCTTGGCGATGATGTGGCCGACCTGCTCCTTCAGGGCCTCCGTGTCTGCATCAGCCGGCAAGCTGCGAAGAACGTTCGTGAGGTTGATTCCCGGGTTGCGGTACACGATCTTCGTCAGCACCCGCTCCAGAGTTCCCGCGCAGAGCCGGCGCGACTCCTCGGCCAGCTGCGCGGGGATGCGGTTCCGGAGACTTGCAAGAGCCGGCGCGACCGCTCTGAAGAAGAGGCTGAGCCTGGCGCTGTGCGGGAGATCCGGATCCGGCGAGTAGATGAGATGTTCGACCTTCAACGCCAGCAACTCCTGGTCAATATTGGACGCGGAAGAAACCAGCTCTTCGGTCCACACTTCAATAGTCTGCCGGAAGAGCTCGGACGCCTTGTTGACGTTCTCCACCAAGGTCCGCTCCTTGCGGAGCTCATCCTTCAACTTGGTCTCCTGAGCTCGGGCAGCGTCGAGCGATTCCTTCAGAGTGGTGACCTTCAGCTCCAAGTCCTCAATGGAGTCCTTTGCGGCCTTCAGCTCGTCGCCCCTCTTGGAGAGACTCACCTGAAGCTCGGAATTTGTGTGAGCATCCTTCTCGCGCTCCAAGATGAGCGCGGCAACCTTCTCGGCGCTCACCTTCATCGCCTTCTCCAACTGTTCAACCTTGGCGGCGAGCTCTTTCTTGGCGTCTTCCGCGGCAACCGCGACGGCTTTCGCCTCCTTCAGCTCCCCGCCAAGGGCAGCCTCGCGAGCGGCAAGGTCCTCCTCGTGGGAGTCGAGCTCGACCTTCCGCTGCGCGAGCTCTCCCTCTCGCCGGGACATCTCCACCCCGGCGAGCCGCTGCTGTTCGTCGGCTTCAGCTTTCTCGAGCACCCACTCCTGGTACTCGCCGGCGAGACGCTCACGCTCCTCCGCCACCTGGCGGAGGGCAGCCTGATTGGCGGCGCTGAGCTCCGCCGCACGCTTCTCCATTTCTGCCGCGGCCTTGGCGGCAAGAGCCTCCCGGGAGGCGAGCTTTGCCTGCCTGGCCCGGTAAAGGGCCAGGAGTTGGTGGAGCAACCTCTCCTCCTCGGGCCCCTCGCTCCCGCCGGGCGCCTGGACGATCTTCAGGCCTGCGGAGGCGAGGACTTCTCCGTCGAATGCCTCGCCCTCCGCAGGAACTCGCGATGAAGACCCCCACGGCATCTGGATGAAGACGCCGTTGGGGGCCTCGAGATAGTACCTCTGCTCCTCGCTGGCGGAGGGGCCGGTGGCCGGTGCAGCATCCGATGCTCCCGCCGCCTTCGGGTCGGCGGTGCGACCACCGTCCCCCTCCCCGGCCGCTGCGTCTGCAGCCGGAGCAGTCTCTTGCGCGGCCGGCTCGGCGGCCTCGGCTACCTCCTCGACGACAGGAGCGTCGCCGCCGCCGCCCTGCGCGTCCTCCTCCTCGAGGATGATCACCTCCGTCTCCATGGGCGCAGGAGGAGGAAGATCTAAGAAGAAGAAGAAAGAGGAGTTCAAGACTCAAGCAAATATCCAAAAAAGAGGCAAGCCAAGAAGACAAGTCACAAAGCATACCTTGGCGGACGTCCTCAGCGGCGGGCTCCCTCGCCGGGGAGCTCGGCCTTGGCGGAGTGGCCGCCCTCGCCGGGCTGCTCGCCCTTGGCGGGGTACTCTGCCTCGGCGGAGTACCCGCCCTTGACGGAGCACTCTCCCTTGCCGGAGAGTTCTGCCTTGGCGGGGATGGCGGGGCCTGCGGCTCCTCAACGGTGGTCTCCGGGCGCTCTTCCCGCTGCGGCTCCACCTCTGCACAGAACAAGACAAGAAACGTCAAGACAAGAAGACAGAACCCAACCCTCAGGCGTACCCCGACAAGCGAAAAGAGAAAACCCCAGACTTACGCTGGGGGCTGCGCTGCGGGCTGCGCTGGGGGCTGCTCCTCGGAGCAGCGCTCGGGTCCGGCAGGCTCGGCTCCGGCACACCCTCTGTTGCCGCAGCTGCCGAGTCCTCCATGACCTCGACCTCGGGCGCCTTGGCTTTCTTCGCCGCGCGATGGGCCAGGGTCCTGAAACCAGAGCAATGATCAGAGTCAACATCAACAAAAAATCAAGACAGAAATCGAGAAGACATAAAGTCTTGGATTCTTACTCCTGGTCCTCCTCGTCGTCCTCGCTCAGGGCGGAGAAGTCATACTCCACCGTGGGCGCGTCGGCGCGAGGAGCGGAAGACGAAGACTCCCTCGCGCGCTTGGTGTTCACCGGGGCTGGGGGCTGCGAAGACCCAGCCCCTGTGGCTGCCGGCGCCCGAGGAGCGGGCGGAGCCGTTGCTCCGCTCCGAGAAGACCCCTGCCGGCTCGCTGCCGGCCTGCGGGGCGCCTCCGTCGTGGTCCGCGCACGGGCCGCCTCCGTTGCGGCAGGTGCGTCGGACGGCCTCGGCGCGGCTTGACTCCCCCGGGGAGCCGCCCGGCGAGGTGGCTGTTGCCGGGGCGCCTGCGCCCTCTCCCCCGTCGCCGCCTTGCGGAGGCGCTTTGCCGGGGACTGCTTTGGGCTTGCCGGGGGCGGGGAGCTCTCCGACGAGGAGAGGTCGTCGGCGTACAACTCCGTGGATCCGCCGGAGTCCTCGGCCTCCTCCTCCTCCTCCTCTGCCCCGGCCGGCTCACTGGGCCCAGCGTCCTGTGCTACGGCCCCCTTTCCCTTGGCGCCTCTGCCCCTCGCGGCGCCTCTGCTCCCTCCGGCGGTGCCCTCCATTGCCGCGGCCTCCGCCGCGATCCCGTGGATCCCGGAGTGCCTCAGCGAGGGGACCCCGGCGAGCGCGTCGGGTGGAAGATTCAGCAACCTGCGGATCTCCGCCTCCTCCGCCTGGGTGGACGCGTCCTCAGCCTCCGCCTCCTCCGGCGAGTATCCGAAAACTCCTGCCGCCGCGGCTGCGGCGGCCTCCTCAGCCCGAGAAGCTATGTAGGCGATCTCCTGGTCGGTGGTGTCCCGCGTGTGCAGCTTGAGATCCTCCTTGTTCTTCGCCACCTCTTCAAGGTTGTCGTAGAAGTTGAGGACGTCGATGGGCTTCGGAGCAAACCATGTACGGTCCACGCCGTGCGAGTCGCACATGGGCATCATGGCGAGGATCCGATCCCTGACGGCGTTGTTGCAGAGCGGCACCACTCCCCGGGGAGTCCTGAACCACTCGGGGTGCGTCGGGTCGTACTTGAAGAGCTCCCGTACCATTCCCCGCAGCTCCAGCGTGGTGAAGTTGAAGTTGAGCCCGGGGCACAGCCTCATGATGTCTGCCGGGCCGCCGTACTCCCAGGCCGGCCTCTTCCGGTCTTGGAGAGGGGCGATGCGCCGGCGGAGGAAATCTGCGCCCACCTCAGCAACTGACAGATTGGCCAATCGAAGACGAAGAATCCGGACGAGGGCGATGTTGAGCTTGACGTCGTCCGAGTCCAGCTCACTCCAGTCCCTGCCGCGCACGATGGGCGTTGTGCGCGGCGCGGTAAAGGCTTGCGGCTGGTCTTCTACGATCCAGCACCACTCCGCTCGCCATTCCTCCCACTTGCCGCGGAGCTCCCCCGGCAAGTACGCCCCTTTCTTATTCAGACGAAAGATCCAAGAAATTCCTCCGGAGAGGGGGGCATCGGCCTCGGCTCTAGGAGTGAAGAAGTGTCTAAAGAGGGCTACATTGGGGTGGACTCCTATGAAGTTTTCGCACATATGTGCGAAAACAGCCATGGTGAGAATGGCGTTGGGGGTGAAGTCAAGCAGATGGAAGCCATATGTGTTCATGACGTCGCAGAAGAAGTTTGAGAAAGGAGGACAGAGACCACAATGGAAAAAGGCAGCGAAGAAGTAGTACCCGCCGGGATAGCTGTCCTTGGCGGCGGCCGGGTATGCTCGCGTGCGGGGATGCGCGTCGGTTCCCTTGGACCAGAACAAGTAATACTTGTTCCAGAGTTCCCGCACGCCGAGCTTCGGCGGGAAGACGGCGTGCCGCTTCCGGTACGCAATGAGCTTGGCCGCTTGCTCCGATTTCTCCCGCTTGGCCTTCTCCGCCTTCGCCTTGTCGGTCTTTGGGGCCATGGCGGACGCGGTGGAAGGAGGGGGACGAAGAGCTCGGCGGCGGCGGAGATGTGGAGGCGGAGCGCAAGAGGGAATCTTTGGAGGAGGAAGACGATGTAATGAGAGCGCAAGGAGGGGAACCGCGCCCGCTCCCTCTGCTTTTATGGGGGAGTGGGGGGCGTTTCGCCCTTTCCATTAAGAGATCGTGGGCACGTCCCATCCCACGGCGCCGCGATCGACGCGTGCCGTTACCATGGGATGCGGCGGATATGGAAGTGGATTCGGCGCGCCGCGGGCCGCGGGTGCCCGTGCACTGTTTTGGGCCTGGCCCAACAGCGCTCGGCACCGTGTGTGGCCCAGGCCCGGGGGCTCCTGTCGGTGTACTAAGGTAGGGGTGCCTCAGTACCCCAACTTGTGCACGGGCAGTTGCAGCTTCCCGCGGCAAGGTTTACTGCGTGCTCGCCGGAAACCTTCCTGCTCCCTATTAAACCATTCAAAAACAAAGTATGCAGGACATGAGATCGAGACCCCGGCAAGAGGAGCTTGCCGGGAAGGCCGTACCAGGCTCAAGACTGTTCCGCTAACTCAAGACCCTGGCAAGAGGAGCTTGCCAGGAAGACCGGAAGATAACGCCTCGGCGCTATACGCGCCCCGGCAAGGGGCCCGGGGAGCGGCAAGCTCCCGGGCCCGGCAAGATCGAGGCCCCGGCAAGGTGCTTGCCGGGGAGGCTGCGCTGTGTGCCCGCGCTCCAGCTCATCGGCCCACGCGTCGCCCTGGGACCTATCCGGGGACGCGTGGCGGATGGCTGTGCAGCCTGGGGTACACGGTGGCACTCCACGGTGATGGATCCGTCGCCGTGGCAGACGGAGACGCTAAGGCGGGAGCTTTTGGGGTCGACGGCGACGGGCATTAAATGCCCTTGTCCCCCACTGTTAGAGTAGGTATAGACCACTGTTCTGTACTGTAGCTCCACTGTTCCCGCACTATTACAACTACCACCTCTTTTACCTTTTTACCCCTTTCTCCTACGTTGACACCTGTCGGTGACCCCTTGCACTATAAAAGGAGGCCCATGCACAACGTGGAGGGGGTTCGGAACCTAGATCACTCTCGCGCTGGGTGTAGCTGCTTCTTCAAGCTCCCGAGCGCTCAAACTTAATACACAACCAAGCAGGAGTAGGGTTTTACGCGTCTACCGCGGCCCGAACCTGGGTAAAACTGCCCGCGTGCTCGCTACGATCTGCTCTTTGTGCTCCCTCCGCCCTCGTACCGCACAGACAAGGGGCTCCGGTCCCATAGGAGTTCGTGGCGGACAGTTTCCCCCGACAGTACCCAACAGTTTGCTTTGGGTATTCTACGAAGACACATTTCTCCGACTTGGGTTCGAGCTTATCAGGTTGAAGCTTTTTCACATAAGCATCGTAGCCCCAAACTTTAAGAAACGACAACTTGAGTTTCTTGCCAAACCACAGTTCATAAGGTGTCGTCTCAACGGATTTAGATGGTGCCCTATTTAACGTGAATGCAGCTGTCTCTAATGCATGACCCCAAAATGATAGCGGTAAATCGGTAAGAGACAACATAGATCGCACCATATCTAATAAAGTATGGTTACGACGTTCGGACACACCATTTCACTGTGGTGTTCCAGGTGGCGTGAGTTGTGAAACTATTCCACATTGTTTCAAATGAAGACCAAACTCGTAACTCAAATATTCGCCTCCGCGATCAGATTGTAGAAACTTTATTTTCTTGTTATGATGATTCTCTACTTCACTCTGAAATTCTTTGAACTTTTCAAATGTTTCAGACTTGTGCTTCATCAAGTAGATATACCTATATCTGCTCAAATCATCAGTGAAGGTCAGAAAATAATGATACCCTCCGGGAGCCTCAACACTCATCGATCAGTATACATCAGTATGTATGATTTCCAACAAATCAGTTGCTCGCTCCATTGTTCCGGAGAACAGAGTTTTAGTCATCTTGCCCATGAGGCATGGTTCGCAAGCACCAAGTGATTCATAATCAAGTGATTCCAAAAGTCCACCAGCATGGAGTTTCTTCATGCGTTTTACACCAATATGGCCTAAACGGTAGTGCCGCAAATAAGTTGCACTATCATTATCAACTTTGCATCTTTTGGCTTCAATATTATGAATATGTGTATCACTACGATTGAGATCCAACAAGAATAGACCACTCTTCAAGGGTGCATGACCATAAAAGATATTACTCATATAAATAGAACAAACATTATTCTCTGATTTAAATGAGTAACCGTCTCGCAACAAACAAGATCCAGATATAATGTTCATGCTCAACACTGGCACCAAATAACAATTATTTAGGTCTAAAACTAATCCCGAAGGTATATGTAGAGGTAGCATGCCGACGGCGATCACATCGACTTTGGAACCATTTCCCATGCGCATCGTCACTTCGTCCTTAGCTAATCTTCATTTAATCCGTAGCCCCTATTTCGAGTTACAAATATTAGCAACCGAACCAGTATCAAATAACCAGGTGCTACTACGAGCATTAGTAAGGTACACATCAATAACATGTATATCAAATATAACTTTGTTCACTTTGCCATCCTTCTTATCCGCCAAATACTTGGGACAGTTCTGCCTCCAGTGTCGAGTCCCTTTGCAGTAGAAGCACTCAGTTTCAGGCTTGGCTAGCAACTATCTTGCTATTCTTCTTGAAGTGCCCCTTCTTTCCCTTGCCCTTTTTCTTGAAACTAGTGGTCTTGTTAACCATCAACACTTGGTGCTCCTTTTGGATTTCTACCGCCGCAACTTTGAGCATAGCGAAGAGCTCGGGAATTGTCTTCTACATACCTTGCATATTATAGTTCATCACAAAGCCCATATAGCTTGGTGGCAGTGATTGAAGAACTCTATCAATAACACTATCTTCGTCAACTTTGCAACCAAGTTGAGTCATGTGATTGTAGTACCCAGACATTCTGAGTAAGTGTTCACTAATAGAACTGTTCTCCTCCATCTTGCAGCTATAGAACTTATTGGAGACTTCATATCTCTCAATTCGGGAATTTGCTTGAAATATTTACGTCAACTCTTGGAACATCTCATATGCTCCATGACGTTCAAAACGTCTTTGAAGTCCCGATTCTAAGCCGTAAAGCATGGCACACTGAACTATCGGGTAGTCATCAGAATGAGCTTGCCAAACGTTCATAACGTTTGGAGTTGCTATTGCAGCAGGCTTGTCTCACCTAGCGGTGCTTCAAGGATATAATTCTTCTGTGCAGCAATGAGGATAATCCTCAAGTTACGGACCCAGTCCGTGTAGTTGCTACCATCATCTTTCAACTTAGCTTTCTCTAGGAACGCATTACAATTCAAGGGAACGGTAGCTCGGGACATTGATCTACAACAACATAGATATGCAAAAAACTATCAAGACTAAGTTCATGATAAATTAATGTTCAATTAATCATATTACTAAAGAACTCCCACTTAGATAGACATCCCTCTAGTCATCTAAATGATCACGTGATCCAAATCAACTAAACCATGTCCGATCATCAAGTGAGATGGAGTAGTTTTCAATGGTGAACATCTTGTGTTGATCACATCTACAATATGATTCACGCTCGACCTTTCGTCTCCAGTGTTCCGAGGCCATGTCTGTACATGCTAGGCTCATCAAGTTTAACCCGAGTATTCTGCATGTGCAAAACTGTCTTAAACCCGTTGTATTTGAACGTAGAGCTTATCACACCCAATCATCACGTGGTGTCTTGGCACGACGAAATTTCGCGACGGTGCATACTCAAGGAGAACACTTGTACCTTGAAATTTTGTAAGGGATCATCTTATAATGCTACCGCCGTACTTAGCAAAATAAGAAGCATAATAAGATAAACATCACATGAAATCAAAATATGTGACATGATATGGCCATCATCATCTTGTGTTTTTGATCTCCATCTCCAAAGCATCATCATGATCTCCATCGTCACCGGCTTGACACTATGATCTTCATCGTAGCATCGTGGTTGTCTTGCCAACTATTGCTACTACTACTATCGCTAACTCATAGTTATAAAGTAAAGCAATTACATGGCCTTCACAATTCATACAATAAAGAGACAACCATAAGGCTCCCGCCGGTTGCCGATAAATTACAAAACATGATCATCTCATACAATAACGTATAACTCATCACGTCTTGACCATATCACATCACAGCATGCCCTGCAAAAACAAGTTAGACGTCCTCTACTTTGTTGTTGCAAGTTTTACGTGGCTGCTACGGACTTAGCAAGAACCGTTCTTACCTACGCATACAAAACCACAACGATTATTCGTCAAGTGTGTTGTTTTAACCTTCACAACGATCGGGCGTAGCCGCACTCGATTCAACTAAAGTGAGAGAGACAGACATCCGCCAGTCACCTTTAAGCAACGAGTGCTCGTAACAGTGAAACCAGTCTCGCGTAAGCGTACACGTAATGTCGGTCTGGCCCGCTTCATCTCACAATACCACCGAATCAAAGTATGACATGCTGGTAAGCAGTATGACTATTACAACTCATTGTGTTCTACTCGTGCATATCATCTACGCATAGACCTGGCTCATCATGCTACTGTTGGGGAATGTAGTATTTCAAAAAAAAAATCCTATGATCACGCAAGATCTATCTAGGAGAAGCATAGCAACGAGCGGGAGAGTGTGTCCATGTACCCTTGTAGACCGAAAGCGGAAGCATTTAGTAACACGGTTGATGTAGTCGAACGTCTTCGCGATCCAACCGATCCAAGCACCGAACGTACGACACCTCCGCGTTCAGCACATGTTCAACTCGATGACGTCCCACGAACTCTTGATCCAATTGAGTGTCGCGGGAGAGTTTCGTTAGCACGACGGCGTGGTGACGGTGATGATGAAGTTACTAGCGCAGGGCTTCGCCTAAGCACTGCAACGATATGACCGAGGTGTGTAACTGTGGAGGGGGGCACCGCACACGGCTAAGAAATCAACTTATGTGTCTATGTGGTGCCCCCTGGCCACGTATATAAAGGAGTAGAGGAGGGGGGTGGCCGGCCTCCTATGGCATGCCCCATGGGGGGATTCCTACTCCTACTAGGAGTAGGTTTCCCCCCTTTCCTAGTCCAACTAGGAGGGGGAAGGAAGGAAGAGGAAATGAGAAGGAAAGAGGGGGCCGGCCCCCCTTGCCCTAAACCAATTCGATTTGGGCCTAGGGGGCGCGCCCCATGGCTCCCTTGCTGCCCTCTATCTCCACTAAGGCCCATGTAGGCCCATTAAGCCCCCGGGTGTTCCGGTAACCTCCCGGTACTCTGGTATTTATCCGGTGACCCCCGGAACCCTTCCGGTGTCCGAATATAACCTTCCAATATATCAATATTTATGTCTCGACCATTTCGAGACTCCTCGTCATGTCCGTGATCTCATCTGGGACTACTAACAACCTTAGGTACATCAAAACACATAAACCCATAATACCGATCGTCATCGAACGTTAAGCGTGCGGACCCTACGAGTTTGAGAACTATGTAGACATGACCGAGACTCATCTCTGGTCAATAAAAAATAGTAGAACCTAGATGCTCATATTGGTTCCTACAAATTCTACGAAGATCTTTATCGGTCAAACCATATAACTACATACGTTGTTCCCTTTGTCATCGGTATGTTACTTGCCCGAGAGTCGATCATCGGTATCATCATACCTAGTTCAATCTCGTTATCGGCAAGTCTGTTTACTCGTTTCATAATACATCATCTCATGACTAACTCATTAGTCGTTTGCTTGCAAGGCTTATTATGATGTGTATTACCGAGAGGGCCCAGAGATACCTCTCCGACACTCGGAGTGACAAATCCTATTCTCGATCTATGCCAACACCACAAACACCTTCAGAGACACCTGTAGAGGATCTTTATAATCACCGAGTTACGTTGTGACGTTTGATAGCACACAAGGTGTTCCTCCGGTATTCAGGAGTTGCATAATCTCATAGTCATAGGAACATGCATAAGTCATGAAGAAAGCAATCGCAGAAAAACTAAACGATCATAGTGCTAAGCTAACGGATGGGTCTTGTCCATCACATCATTCTCCTAATGATGTGATCACGTTGATCCAATGACAACTCATGTCTATGGTTAGGAAATATAACCATCTTTGATTAACGAGCTAGTCAAGTAGATGCATACTAGGGACACTTTGTTTCGTCTATGTATTCACACATGTATCAAGTTTCCGGTTAATACAATTTTAGCATGAATAAAAGACATTTTTCATGGTATACAAGGAAATACAAATAACAACTTTATTATTGCCTCTAGGGCATATTTCCTTCAGATCACTAGACAACGGTCAACATTATCCTTAGTTACCTAAGAGGGCTAAGGAAATGTTTCTCGGTTATGGAGGTGATGAAGAGTTCGTCATAAAGACTTACGTCGATGCAAACTTTGACACCGATCTAGATGACTCTAAGTCTCAATCTAGATACATATTGAAAGTGGGTGTAATAGAGTATCTCCATGCAGAGCATTGTTGACATAGAAATTTGCAAAATACATACAGATCTGAATGTGGCAGACCCGTTGACTAAAACTTCTCTCACAAAGCAAAACATGACCACACCTTAGTACTCTTTGGGTGTTAATCACAGGGTGATGTGAACTAGATTATTTACTCTAGTAAACCCTTTGGGTGTTGGTCACATGCTGATGTGAACTGTAGGTGTTAGTCACATGGCGATGTGAACTATGAGTGTTAATCACATGGCAATGTGAACTAGATTCTTGACTCTAGTAAACTCTTGGGTGTTAATCACATGGTGATGTGAACTAGATTATTGACTCTAGTAAACCCTTGGGTGTTAATCACATGGCGATGTGAACTAGATTAATGACTCTAGTGCAAGTGGGAGACTGAAGGAAATATGCCCTAGAGGCAATAATAAAGTTGTCATTTTATATTTCCTTATATCATGATAAATGTTTATTATTCATGCTAGAATTGTATTGACCGGAAACCTTAATACATGTGTGAATACATAGACAAAACACTGAGTCCCTAATGAGCCTCTACTTGACTAGCTCCTTGATCAAATATGGTTAAGGTTTCCTAACCATGGAAATGTGAGTTGTCATTTGATAACGGGATCACATCATTAGGAGAATGATGTGATTGACAAGACCCATCCATTAGCTTAGCATGTTGATCGTTCAGTTATATTGCTATTCCTTTCATGTATGTCAAATACATATTCCTTTGACTATGAGATCATGCAACTCCCGGATACCGGAGGAATACCTTGTGTGCTATCAAACGCACAACGTAACTGGGTGATTATAAAGATGCTCTACAGGTATCTCTGAAGGTGTCTTGTTGGGTTGGCGTGAATCGAGATTAGGATTTGTCACTCCGAGTATCGTATCTCTAGGCCCTCTCGGTAATACACATCATAATAAGCCTTGCAAGCAAATGCCTAATGAGTTAGTCATGAGATGGTGTATTATGGAACGAGTAAAGAGACTTGTCGGTAACGAGATTGAACTAGGTATAAAGATACCGACGATCGAATCTCGGGCAAGTAACATACCGACAGACAAAGGGAATTGTGTATGTTGTCATAACGGTTCGACCAATAAAGATCTTCGTAGAATATGTAGGAGCCTATATGGGCATCCATGTTCTGCTATTAGTTATTGACCAGAGAGGTGTCTCGGTCATGTCTACATAGTTCACAAACCCGTAGGGTCCGCACGCTTAACGTTTCGTTGATGATATAGTATTAAATGAGTTATGTATGTTGGTGACCGAATGTTGTTCAGATTCCCATATGAGATCACGGACATTACGAGGAGCTCCGGAATGGTCCGGAGGTAAAGATTGATATATAGGATGATATGGTTAGGCCAAGGGGCCAAGCCCACGGGGCATTAAGTCGGTGCAAAAGGAGTTTTGCGGAGACCAGGGGGCCAAACGCCGGAGACCCTGGCGTCTGGCCCTGGGCCAAACGCGAAGGATTGTGGCGTTTGGTCCTGGAGTCCGAGTGGGACTCTTGCCTTTCGGGCAAAACCGACATTGAGGAGGCTTTTGCTCCAAGTTTCGACCCTAGGGCTCAACATATAAATAGATGAAGGAAATACGCCCTAGAGGCAATAATAAAGTTGTTATTTATATTTCCTTATATCATGATAAATGTTTATTATTCATGCTAGAATTGTATTAACTGGAAACTTAGTACATGTGTGAATACATAGACAAAACAGAGTGTCCCTAGTATGCTGCTACCTCTTGAGCTTGCGTCGAAGAGGAAAGGGAGATGCATCACAGTAGCGTAAGTATTTCCCTCAGTTTTTGAGAACCAATGTATCAATCTAGTAGGAGACCACGCGCCAGTCCCTTGCACCTGCACAAACAAATAAGAACTTCGCAGCCAACGCGATAAGGGGTTGTCGATCCCTTTACGGTCACTTACGAGAGTGAGATCTGATAGAGATGATAGTTGATATTTTTGGTATTTTTGGTTTTATAAAACAGCAAATAAAAGCGGTAAAAGTAAAGTAGATGTAGATTGATATGTTGAGAATAGACCCGGGGGCCATAGTTTTCTCTAGTGGCTTCTCTCATGATAGCGATATTCTACGCCGGTTAAACAAATTACCGTCGAGCAATTGATAGAAAAGTGAATAATTATGAGACTATCTAGGCATGATCATTGTATATAGGCATCACGTCCGAGACAAGTAGACCGACTCATGCCTGCATCTACTACTATTACTCCACACATCGACCGCTATCCAGCATGCATCTAGTGTATTGCGTTCATACGAACAGAGTAATGCCTTAAGCAAGATTACATGATGTAGAAGGATAAACTCAAGCAATATGATGTAAACCCCATCTTTTTATCCTCGATGGCAACAATACAATACGTGCCTTGCTGCCCCTACTGTCACTGGGAAAGGACACCGCAAGATTGAACCCAAAGCCATGCACTTCTCCCATTGCAAGAACTATAGATCTAGTAGGCCAAACCAAACCAATAATTCGAAGAGACTTGCAAGGATATTATGAGAACACATAAAAAGTTCAGAGAAGAACCAAATATCTTTCATAGATAACCTTGATCATAAACTCACAATTCATCGGATCTCAACAAACACACCGCAAAAAGAGATTACATCGAATAGATCTCCTCGAAGACCGAGGCAAACTTTGTATTGAGATCCAAAGAGAGAGAAGAAGCCATCTAGATACTGGCTATGGACCCGAAGGTCTGTGGTAAACTACTCACAACTCATGGTGAGGGCGATGATGATGATGATGATGATGATGAAGGCCTCCGTGATGGACCCCCCTCCGGTGGAGCTCTGGAACAGGCTCCAAGATGGGATCTCCACCGGAACAGAAGCTATGGCGGTGGAATTAGGGTTTTCTCTCTGTCTTCAGAGTTTCTGGGGTACATGGACTTATATAGGAAGAAGGAGGGCACCGGAGGCCACTTGAGGGGGCCTCAAGGCAGGGGGCGCGCCCCCCACCCTCTAGGGCCACCTCTTTGTCCCCTGACTTGGTCCTCAAGCTCCGCGTGCCTGATTTTCTCCAAAACTATCTCTCGCGAACGTTTCATTCCGTTTGGACTCCGTTTGATATTCTTTTTCTGCAAAACCCTGAAACAGGCAAAAAACAGCAATCTGGACTGGGCCTTTGGGTTAGTAGGTTAGACCCAAAAATGATATAAAATTGAATGATAAAGCCCATTAAACATCCAAGACTTCATAAATAATAGCATGGAACAATCAAAAATTATAGATACGTTGGAGACGTATCAAGCATCCCCAAGCTTAATTCCTGCTCGTCCTCGAGTAGGTAAATGATAAAGAAATAATTTTTGATGTGGAATGCTAACCAATATAATTTTTCAATGTAATTCTCTTAATTGTGGCATGAATGTTCAGATCTGAAAGATTCAAGATAAAAGTCTATATTGACATAAGAAATAATAATACTTCAAGCAATACTAACAAAGCAATCATGTCTTCTCAAAATACTATGGCTAAAGAAAGTTATCCCTACAAAATCATATAGTGTTGGCTATGCTCCCTTGTTATCACACAAAAATATTCATATCATGCACAACCCCGATTTCAGCCAAGCATTTGTTTTCATACTCTATCTTTTCAAACCTTTCAACTTTCACGCAATACATGAGCGTGAGCCATGGATATAGCACTATGGGTGGAATAGAGGTGGTTGTGGAGAAGACAAAAAGAAGGGAGATAGTCTCACATCGATTAGGCGTATCAACGGGCTATGGAGATGCCCATCAATAGATATCAAATTGAGTGAGTAGGGATTGCCATGCAACGGATGCACTAGAGCTAAATATGAATGAAAGCTCAACAAACGAAACTAGTGGGTGTGCATCCAACTTGCTTGGTCACAAAGACCTAGGGCATTTGAGGCAACCCATCGTTGGAATATACAAGCCAAGTTCTATAACAAAAATTCCCACTAGTATATGAAAGTGACTAAACATGAGACTCTCTGCAATGAAGAACATGGTGCTACTTTGAAGCACAAGTGTGGAAAAAGATAGTAGCAATTGTCCCTTTTTGTTTTCTTTATTTTTTTTCCTTTTTTAGGGCCTTTCTTATTTTATTTGGCCTTTTTTTTGCGGAGGGGCTTTATAGATCTAGCCTTTCCTCCCATGGGACAATGCTCTAATAATGATGATCATCACACTTTCATTAGAACTTGATATTACAACTCGATATACAACAACAAATTATGACTCTATATGAATGCCTCCGGTGGTGTACCGGTATGTGCAATGAAACAAGAGTGACATGTATAAAAATTATGCATGGTGGCCTTGCCACAAGTACGATGTCAACTACATGATCATGCAATGGCAATATGACAATATGATGCGTGTCATATAAACGGAACGATGGAAAGTTGCATGGCAATATATCTCGGAATGGCTATGGAAATGCCATGATAGGTAGGTATGGTGGCTGTTTTGAGGAAGGATATATAGTGGGTTTATGGCACCGGCGAAAGTTGCGCGGTACAAGAGAGGCTAGCAATGGTGGAAGGGTGAGGGTGCGTATAATCCATGGGGGAGGTTGGTAGGAGTTAACCATCGCGGTATTTTTGGTAGAGATGATAGTTGATATTTTTGGTATTTTTGGTTTAATGAAACAAAGAATAAAAGCGGTAAAAGTAAAGTAGATGTAGATTGATATGTTGAGAATAGACCCGGGGGCCATAGTTTTCTCTAGTGGCTTCTCTCATGATAGCGATATTCTACGGCGGGTAAACAAATTACTGTCGAGCAATTGATAGAAAAGCGAATAATTATGAGACTATCTAGGCATGATCATTGTATATAGGCATCACGTCCGAGACAAGTAGACTGACTCCTGCCTGCATCTACTACTATTACTCCACACATCGACCGCTATCCAGCATGCATCTAGTGTATTGAGTTCATACGAACAGTGTAACACCTCAAGCAAGATGACATGAGGTAGAGGGATAAACTCAAGCAATATGATGTAAACCCCATCTTTTTATCCTCGATGGCAACAATACAATACGTGCCTTGCTGCCCCTACTGTCACTAGGAAAGGACACCGCAAGATTGAACCCAAAGCAAAGCACTTCTCCCATTGCAAGAACTATAGATCTAGTAGGCCAAACCAAACCAATAATTCGAAGAGACTTGCAAGGATATTATGAGCACACATAAAAAGTTCAGAGAAGAACCAAATATCTTTCATAGATAACCTTGATCATAAACTCACAATTCATCGGATCTCGACAAACACACCGCAAAAAGAGATTACATCGAATAGATCTCCTCGAAGACCGAGGAGAACTTTGTATTGAGATCCAAAGAGAGAGAAGAAGCCATCTAGATACTAGCTATGGACCCGAAGGTCTGTGGTAAACTACTCACAACTCATGGTGAGGGCGATCATGATGATAATGAAGGCCTCCGTGATGGATCCCCCTTCGGTGGAGCTCCGGAACAGGCTCCAAGATGGGATCTCCACGGGAACAGAAGCTACGGCGGTGGAATTAGGGTTTTCTCTCTGTCTTCAGAGTTTCTGGGGTACGTGGACTTATATAGGAAGGAGGGCACCGGGGGCCACTTGAGGGGGCCTCGAGGCAGGGGGGCGTGCCCTGGAAAGGGGGGCGCCCCCCCACCCTCGAGGGCCACCTCTCTATCCCCTGACTTGGTCCTCAAGCTCCGCGTGCGTGATTTTCTCCAAAAATATCTCTCGCGAAGGTTTAATTCCGTTTGGACTCCGTTTGATATTCTTTTTCTGCAAAACCCTGAAGCAGGCAAAAAAATAGCAATCTAGACTAGGCCTTTGGGTTAGTAGGTTAGTCCCAAAAATGATATAAAAGTGAATGATAAAGCCCATTAAACATCCAAGACTTCATAAATAATAGCATGGAACAATAAAAATTATAGATACGTTGGAGACATATCGTATGCCTCTACTAGACTAGCTCATTGATCAAAGATGGTTATGTTTCCTAGCCATAGACATGAGTTGTCATTTGATCAATGGGATCACATCATTAGGAGAATGATGTGATGGACAAGACCCATTCATTAGCTTAGCAACTTGATCGTTTAGTTTTACTGCTATTGCTTTCTTCATGACTTATACATGTTCCTATGACTACGAGATTATGCAACTCCCGAATACCGGAGGAACACCTTGTGTGCTATCAAACGTCACAACATAACTGGGTGATTATAAAGATGCTCTACAGGTGTCTCCGAAGGTGTTTGTGGTGTTGGCATAGATCAAGAATATGATTTGTCACTCCGAGTGTCGGAGAGGTATCTCTGGGCCCTCTCGATAATGCACATCACTATAAGCCTTGCAAGCAATGTGACTAATTAGTTAGTTGTGGGATGATGCATTACGGAACGAGTAAAGAGACTTGCCGGTAACGAGATTGAACTAGGTATGATGATACCGATGAACGAATCTCGGGCAAGTAACATACCGATGTCAAAGGGAACAACATATGTTGTTATGCAGTTTGACCGATAAAGATCTCCGTAGAACATGTAGGAGCCAATATGAGCATCCAGGTTCCGCTATTGGTTATTGACTGGAGATGTGTCTCGGTCATGTCTACATAGTTCTCGAACCAGTAGGGTCCGCACGCTTAACGTTCGACGACGATTTGTATTATGAGTTATGTGATTTGATGACCGACATTTGTTCGGAGTCCCGGATGAGATCACGAACATGACGAACAGTCTCGAAATGGTCGAGCCGTAAATATCGATATATTGGAAGGCTATATTCGGACATCGGAAAGGTTCCGAGTGATTCGGGTATTTTTTGGAGTATCGGGGAGTTACGGGAATTCGTATTGGGCCTTAATGGGCCCTACGGGAAATGAGAGAAAGGCCTCAAGGGTGGCCGCACCCCTTCCCCATGGACTGTTCCGAATTGGACTAGGGAAAGGGGCACCCCTTCCTTCCTTCTCCTTTTCCTTCCCCTTTTCCTATTCCATGTGGGAGGTGGAATCCTACTAGGACTAGGGAGTCCTAGTAGGACTCCACACTTTGGCGCGTCCTATGAGGGCCGGCCTCCTCCTCCCTCCATCCTTTATATACGTGGCCAGTGGGCACCCCATGAACACACAAGAAACATTGTTCTAGCCATGTGCAGTGCCCCCCTCCACAGAAACACACCTCGGTCATACCGTTGCAGTGCTTAGGCGAAGCCTTGCGCCAGTAGCTTCATCATCTCCGTCACCACGCCATCGTGCCGACGAAACTCTCCCGTGAAGCTCAGCTGGATCAAGAGCTCGTGGGACGTCATCAAGCTGAACGTGTGCTAAACGCGGAGGTGCCGTACGTTCGGTGCTTGATCGGTTGGATCGCGAAGACGTTCGACTACATCAACCGCATCACTAGACGCTTCCGCTTTTCGGTCTACGAGGGTACGTAGACACACTCTCCCCTCTCGTTGCTATGCATCTAGTAGATAGATCTTGCATGATCGTAGGAAATTTTGAAATACTACGTTCCCCAACAATAGAGGGGTGGGGCTAGCACCTGGAATACATCAAGATTCATCAAGCCGTGTGCCGGCAAGCTCGTCCCTCTAGTTTCTCCTCCGTCTAGTTTCTGTAGTGTTTGGCGAAGCCCAGCAGAGATTGTCCTTCACCACCAACCGTCACCACGCCGTTGTGCTACCGGAAGTCATCTACAACTTCGCCCGCCTTGTTGGATCAAGAAGGCGAGGCCTGATACATCTCCAACGTATCTATAATTTTTTATTGTTTCATGCTAATATATATATTCCGTTTTGGATGTTTAATGGGCTTTATTATACACTTTTATATTATTTTTGGGACTAACCTATTAACCCAAGGCCCAGTGCAGATTGCTGTTTTTTTTGCCTATTTCAGTGTTTCGCAGAAAAGGAATATCAATCAGAGTCCAAACGGAATGAAACCTTCGGGAGAGTTATTTTTGGAACCGTATCTACACAAAAGACTTGGAGTACACGCGAGGAAACGAGAGAGGCGGCCACGAGGGCAGGGGGCGCGCCCCCACCCTCGTGGGCACCCTCTGGCTCCCCCAGTGCCCTTCTTCCTCCTATATATATCCACGTACCCTGAAAACGTCGAGGCAACAGACGAAACCCTAATTCCACCGCCGCAACCTTCTGTTCTCGTGAGATCCCATCTTGGGGCCTATTCCGGAGCTCCGCCGGAGGGGGGATCGATCATGAGTACTTCTACATCAATGACATAGCCTCACCAATGAGTTGTGAGTAGTTTACCACAGACCTTTGGGTCCATAGTTATTAGCTAGATGGCTTCTTCCTCTCTTTGGATCTCAATACAAAGTTCTCCTCAATCTTCGAGGAGATCTATTCGATGTAATCTTTTTGCGGTGTGTTTGTCGAGATCCGATGAATTGTGGGTTTATGTCAAGATTATCTATGAACAATATTTGATTCTTTTCTGAAATCTTTTATGTATGATTATAATATCCTTGCAAGTCTCTTCGAATTATTGGTTTGGTTTGACCTACTAGATCTATAGTTCTTGCAATGGGAGACGTGCTTGGCTTTGGGTTCAATCTTGCGGTGTCCTTTCCTAGTGACAGTAGGGGCAGCAAGGCACGTATTGTATTGTTGCCATCGAGGATAAAAAGGTGGGGTTTATATCATATTGCTTGAGTTTATCCCTCTACATCATGTCATCTTGCTTAAGGCGTTACTTTGTTCTTATGAACTTAATACTCTAGATGCATGCTAGATAGCGGTCCATGTGTGGAGTAATAGTAGTAGTAGATGCAGAATCGTTTCGGTCTACTTGTCACGGACGTGATGCCTATATATAATGATCATGCCTAGGTATTCTCATAACTATGCGCTTTTCTATCAATTGCTTGACAGTAATTTGTTCACCCACGGTAGAATTCTGCTATCATGAGAGAAGCTACTAGTGAAACCTATGGCCCCCGGGTCTATCTTTATCATATTACTTTCCCGTCAACTAGCCAATTTATGTCGCCGTTGTTTATTTGTTTTATTTACTTTCTGTTTCTATACCAAAAATACTATCTTATCATATCTATCAGATCTCACTTTCGTAAGTGACCGTGAAGGGATTGACAACCCCTTATCGCGTTGGCTGTGAAGTTCTTATTTGTTTGTGCAGGTGCGAGGGACTCGCGCGTGGTCTCCTACTAGATTGATACCTTGGTTCTCAAAAACTGAGGGAAATACTTACGCTACTGTGCTGCATCACGCTTTCCTCTTCGAGGGAATACAACACAAGCTTGAGAAGTAGCAAGGGCGTCATCGAGCTGAATGTGTGCTAAACGTGGAGGTGCCATACGTTCGTTACTTGATCTGGACGGGTCGTGAATGTGTACGACTACATCAATCTCGTTGATAAACGCTTCCGCTTAGCGATCTTCTAGGGTATGAAGATGCCCCCCCCCTCTTGTTGCTATGCATCTCCTAGATAGATCTTGTGTGAGCATAGGATTTTTTTGAAATTGCATCCTACATTCCCAACACATACATGTCATCACCATAATCATCATAGATAGCAACTTTGTTATCATAGTCAATTGAAACATCGTCCAAAGTAGTAGATTCTTCATTAAATAAAGTCATGACCTCTCCAAATCCACTTTTATCGATATATTCATCATAAATAGGAGGCATGCTACTGTCGGTGTACTAAGGTAGGGGGACCCTAGTACCCCAACTTGTGCACGGGCAGTTGCAGCTTCCCGCGGCAAGGTTTACTGCGTGCTCGCCGGAGACCTTCCTGCCTCCTATTAAACCATTCAAAAACAAAGTATACAAAACAGAAGATCGAGACCCCGGCAAGAGGAGTTTGCCGGGAAGGCCGTACCAGGCTCAAGGCTGTTCCACTAACACAAGACCCTGGCGAGAGGAGCTTGCCAGGAAGATTAGAAGGCGTTGCCTCGGCGCTATGCGCGCCCCGGCAAGGGGCCCGGGGAGCGGCAAGTTCCCGGGCCCGGCAAGATCAAGGCCCCGGCAAGGCGCTTGCCGGGAAGGCCACGCTGTGTGCCCGCGCTCCAGCTCATCGGCCCACGCGTCGCCCTGAGGTCTAACCAGGGACGCGTGGCGGATGGCTGTGCAGCCTGGGGTACACGGTGGCACACCACGGCGATAAATCCGTCGCCGTGGCAGACGGAGACGCTAAGGCGGGAGCTTTTGGGGTCGACGGCGACGGGCATTAAATGCCCTTGTCCCCCACTGTTAAAGTAGGTATAGACCACTGTTCTGTACTGTAGCTCCACTGTTCCCGCACTATTACAACTACCACCTCTTTTACTCTTTTACCCCTTTCTCCTACGTTGACACCTGTCGGTGACCCCTTGCACTATAAAAGGAGGCCCATGCACAACGTGGAGGGGGTTCGAAACCTAGATTACTCTCACGCACGGTGTAGCTGCTTCTTCAAGCTCCCGAGCGCTCAACTCAATACACAACCAAGCAGGAGTAGGGTTTTACGCATCCGTGCGGCCCGAACCTGGGTAAAAACTGCCCGCGCGTCTGCCTCGATCTGCTCTTTGTGCTCCCTCCGCCCTCGTACCGCACAGACAAGGGGCTCCGGTCCCATAGGTGTTTGTGGCGGACAGTTTCCCCCGACATCTTTGGCGCGCCAGGTAGGGGGCGTCGAGGTTGTGCGAACCTGATCCGGCGTTCGCGCGGGCGCATTCTCCATCAACCTCTCCAAGCTTCATCAACAACTTCACCAGCGACAACTCCATGGCCCCGAAGAAGAAGCCTTCGGAGGTCGGGGGCCCGTCTGCGTCTCATCCGCCGCCACCAGAGCCAACGGTGGGCGGGGGAGACGCCGTCGGAAGGGTGGTTGCCGGCGAGGACACTCACGGTGCCACCAGATCCAAGAACAGGACGGACGACCGGACCTCGGTCTCCGTGGACGCGCCACGTCCATCGCAACATACGACGACCCCGCAGCGCCATACCACGGGGGGTGGTATCCGCTTGCTGGGGCAAGGCCAAACTGGAGGTTCGCGAGACGCCCCGGACCCCCGTCCGGGCACAAGTAAAGCGAAGGCGCCGGCGCGGGACCCCGCTCCTTCTAACGTCGTTAGAAGTCTGAGCGTATCCCGCTCCTCGCACCGCTCGCCCGCGTTCCCCACTACTCCGGCAGAAGCGCTCGCAAGGGCGCAGCTGCTCCTCGATTTTCCTCCAGCGGCCGACAAGGCCGAGGAATGGAGGGCCACTATCCGGAGCCTGATAGACTTCGCCAACAACGACTCTCCGCAGCAGCCGTCGGCCTCGCGGCCGCGGCAGGCCGAGAAGACGAAGGCTATCGGCGACAAGACCGCCGGGGGTGCGACAAGCGTGCACTCCCCGCCGCAGAAGCAGAAGACGCCGCCCCGCCGGAACAACCCCGACGACGGCTCCACCGCCTCGTCGGACCCGCGGGCCCGTCGGGACCAGCGCCAGGTCCTCGACGACCGGCGAGATGAAGACGCTCGGACCACGATCGAGCGCCGCCGAGAAGCTCGGCGACAATCCGACAAGAGAGCTGGGAACACTGTCGACGCACCCGCGCCCGGTGAACCAGGCGACTTGCCGTACGCGGCAGGCTGCCCTGCGTTCCCCCGCGAGCTGCGGCGCGTCCAGTGGCCCAGCATGAAGAACTTTAAGCCCGACGTACCGGAGAAGTACGACGGCAAGACGCACCCCTCGGAGTTTCTCAGCGTCTACACTATAGCAGTGCAAGCTGCCGGGGGGCGCGACGAGAAGATCCTAGCCAACTACTTCCCGCTCGTGCTGAAGCCGAACGTCCGTTCGTGGCTCATGCACTTGCCGGAAGGCTCTATCTCTTCTTGGGCCGACCTCTGCCATCAGTTTGTTGGCGCCTTCACCGGCGGCCACAAACCCCATGGCCAGGAGAGCGATCTCCACATTTTGGCCCAGAAGGAAGGCGAACCCCTGCGCAAGTATATCCAACGCTTCAGCCGGGTACAGCACAACATCCCCGACGTTCACCCTGCTGCGGTTATCAGCGCGTTCCATCAAAACGTGCGTAACCGCCGCATGCGTGAGGAGATGGCGATGACCAAGATCAGGGACGTCAGCGAGCTCTACGCTCTTGCCGACAAGTGCGCCCGTGCAGAAGAGGGGAGGAAACTCCCCGGGGAGGATGCTGGCGCAGGGGGAAGCGACAGCGACGACGCCGCCCCGGCAAAGAAGAGCCGGCGGCGGAACAACAGGAAGAAGGGCAAGAAGGAAGTGCTTGCCGTCGAGAAGTCCGGCAAGGAGGCCCCCGCCAAGCAAGCGCAGGCCGGCGGCTCCGGCAAGGAGCCTGCCCCTGCGGCGGCGGCCGACAAGCCGGGTAGCTCCGACAAGCAATACTGTAAGATTCACCGCACCAAGGGTCACGACCTCTCCAACTGCAAGCGCGTCGAGTACCTCGTCGAGCAGCAAAAAGCTGAGTACGAGAGGCGCGACAAGGAGAAGGCCCAAGGTGGCGGGGAAGAGCCCAGCAAGAAGCGGCCATTCAATGGCCGGGGAGGACGCCGCGGCAAGGCCAAGCAGCGGCAAGGAGATCGACCTCCCCGGGGTCGCGACAACGACGAAGACGACGATGAAGACATGCAGGACGACGAGAACAGCGAGCAGGAGTTCCAGAAAGCCACGGAGGTCCTGTGCGTCGACGGTGGCGCCTCCCTGCACACCTCCCACCGCCAGCTGAAACAGTGGGTGCGTGAGGTGAATGCAGCGGAGCCGCCCGTGGAGTCGCGCAGGCTCCTCAAATGGTCCAGCACGCCCATCGTTTTTGACCTTGAGGATCACCCTGACCGCACCACGGCGGTCGGGTGCTTGCCGATGCTGGTTTCCCCCACCATCCGCAACCTCAAGGTCACCAAAATGTTGGTTGACGGCGGGGCCGGGCTGAACTTGATCTCCTCTGCTGTGATCAAGAAACTCCAGATTCAAGACGGCGAGCTCGAAGAGACCGGTTCATTCCAAGGAATCAACCCGGGAAGGAGCAAGCCCAAGGGAAAGATTACTCTGCCGGTGACCTTTGGCGGGGAGCTCAACTTCAGGACTGAGCGCATCACCTTTGACGTTGCTGATATTCCATTGCCCTACAATGGGATACTCGGCCGTCCCGCCCTCGCCAAGTTCATGGCAGCTTCCCACTACGCCTACAACGTGCTGAAGATGCCGGGGCCGATAAGCGTCATCACTGTCCATAGCGACAAGAAAGATGCGCTTATTTGCGCCGACAAGATTTACCGGGATGCGGCAGCTGCGGCCGAGAAGGATACTCTTGCCGCTGAAGCTCCCGGGGGGAAGAAGATGAAGACCAAGTCCGGCAAGTGCTCTGGGACCCACTCCGGCAACCGCACCTCTTCGGAGTGCTGCGCCGCCGTCGAGGACGTTCCATCGAGCTCCACCGGCAAGAGCAAGAAAGGAATGGCTGCTCCTCCGGCAACCAAGAAGGTGTCCGCAAAGGAGGATGGCACTGGTGGTACCTTCACCATCAGTGCCACCCTTGACAGCAAATAGGAAAGCGCGCTCGTCGCCTTCCTGCGGGCGAATGTCGATGTGTTTGCTTGGCAACCATCTGACATCCCCGGTGTTCCCAGGAAGGTGATTGAGCACAAGCTTGCTGTCTGCCCTCATGCGCGGCCCATCAAGCAAAAAGTGAGGAAGCAAGCCGTGGAGCGCCAAGAGTTCATCAACGAGGAGATCAAGAAACTAGAGGCAGCAGGCCTAGTTAGAGGTGTGATCCATCCGACGTGGTTGGCAAACCCAGTCGTCGTGCGCAAAGCCAACGGGAAGTGGAGACTGTGTATAGACTTCACCGATGTCAATAAAGCATGTCCCAAGGATCCCTTCCCTTTGCCGCGCATTGACCAGATCGTTGACTCCACTGCCGGATGTGAGCTACTCTGTTTTCTTGATGCATACTCAGGCTATCACCAGATTTTCATGGCTAAGGAAGATGAAGAGAAGACTGCATTTATCACTCCATGTGGCACCTATTGCTTTATCCGCATGCCATTTGGACTGAAGAATGCAGGCTCAACTTTTGCAAGGGTAGTGTACACTGCTTTTGAGCCACAGATCCACAGGAATGTAGAAGCCTACATGGATGACATCGTGGTGAAGAGCAAGAGCAAAGAAACACTGATTCAAGACTTGGAAGAAACGTTTCAGAACCTGCGCAGGATACAACTCAAGCTGAACCCCGAGAAGTGCGTCTTTGGAGTTCCCTCCGGCAAGCTTCTCGGGTTCTTTGTATCACAGAGGGGGATTGAAGCCAACCCCGACAAGATTAAAGCCATTGAGCAGATAGAGGCCCCAAAGCGCGTCAAGGATGTCAGAAGGCTTGCAGGTTGCGTTGCTGCCCTTAGTAGGTTCATTTCAAAATCCGCAGAACGCGCCCTACCTTTCTTCAAAATCTTGAAGAAGGCAGGTCCCATGAAGTGGACTCCGGAAGCGGAGGCGGCGTTGCAGGATTTGAAACGGTACCTGTCCTCCACTCCTATACTGGTCGCACCTAAACCACAGGAAAAGTTGTTGCTATACTTAGCGGCAACCAACCAGGTGGTTAGTGCTGCGTTGGTAGCGGAGAGGGAGTCCGACGAGGAGCCAGCGTCACCGGCAAGCGAATCTAGCGACAAGCAGGGGGCTGTCCCGACAAGCTCTGGCCCCGACAAGGAAGACTCTGCGCAGGAACAAGGAGAGGTGCGGAAGAAGATGGTGCAGCGCCCAGTGTATTTTGTAAGTTCCCTTCTCCAGGGAGCTAGATCAAGGTACTCTGGTGTGCAAAAATTGCTTTTCGGCCTCCTCATGGCCTCGAGGAAGCTGCGCCACTACTTCCAAGCCCATGAGATAACAGTGGTCACTCGCTTTCCGTTGAAGAGGATATTACACAATCCAGAGGCAACAGGCAGGATCGTCGAGTGGGCACTGGAACTGTCAAGCTTCGGACTCAAATTTGAAAGTACTTCAACCATTCAGAGCCGAGCTTTGGCAGAGTTCATTGCTGAGTGGACCCCAACACCAGAAGATGAAGTTCAGGAAACAAGCGTACCCGTGCAAGAAGCGACAAGTGAATGGGTAATGTATTTTGACGGTGCCTTCTCGCTGCAAGGCGCCGGTGCCGGCGTGGTACTCATCGCGCCCACCGGAGAGCACCTCAAATATGTTATCCAGATGCACTTTCCCAGGGAGCAAGCGACAAACAACACTGCAGAATATGAAGGCTTGCTTGCCGGCCTCAGGATTGCGGCCGAACTTGGGATCAGGAAGCTGATTGTACGGGGAGATTCTCAGTTGGTGGTCCGACAAGTTAACAAGAGCTACCAGAGTCCTTTGATGGAAGCATATGTCGATGAAGTGAGGAAGCTTGAAGAGCACTTTGAAGGTCTGCAGATGGAGCACGTCCCAAGAGCTCAAAATGAGATTGCAGACGGCCTGTCAAAGTGCGCCGCGATGAAGTTACCTGTGGAACCAGGGACCTTTTTGCTCAAGCTGACTCAGCCATCAGTTACACCATCAATTGGGCAGTCCAAGAAGAGAAAGTTGGTCTCCGGCGACTACTTGCCGGCGGATCTTCCTGAACCCGCCGCCAAAGTTCCCAAGATCAACGATAACGCTGAGGAACAGTTTGCTCCTGCGAACCCTCGGGCTTGTGCAGTTGAAGCAAGTGTTCCCGACAAGCTCCGACAGGACCAGAGGTCTTTGCCGTAGAAGCTGAGGTTCCCGCAGCAGCCCTCGAGCCTTTAGTCCTTGCCGTCGAGCCCCGAGCTCCGGCATGGGCACAGCAGATCGTCCGTTTTCTACAAACTGGAGAACTTCCCGACGACCCTCAAGAGATAGAGAAGATAACCAGGCAGTCAAGTATGTATCAGTTTGTGGATAACGAGCTGTACAGAAGAAGACTCAATGGTGTCAGGTTGAAGTGCATCTCCAGGGAAGATGGACAGAAGCTGTTGGCAGAAATACACGGAGGCATATGCGGCCACCACATTGGCGCAAGGGCACTTGCCGGGAAAGCTTTCCGGCAAGGGTTCTTTTGGCAAGAAGCCCTCCAAGATGCAACTGCACTAGTAACCAAGTGTGAAGCGTGCCAGTTCCATGCAAAGCAAGTTCATCAGCCAGCTCAAGCTCTCCAAACAATCCCTTTGTCCTGGCCCTTCTCGGTCTGGGGGCTCGATATCCTCGGCCCTTTCCCTCGCGCCGTCGGGGGCTTTGAGTACTTGTACGTTGCAATCGACAAGTTCACAAAGTGGCCAGAAGTGGAGCCAGTGAGAAAGGTGACAGCACAGTCAGCGGTCAGGTTCTTCAGGTCGATTGTTTGCCGTTTCGGGATCCCTAACAGGATCATCACCGACAACGGTACGCAATTCACTAGTCGCACCTTCATGCAGTACGTCCAAGACCTTGGCGCCAAGGTCTGTTTCGCTTCTGTTGCTCACCCGAGGAGCAACGGCCAAGCGGAGAGGGCAAATGCTGAAGTGCTGCGCGGACTCAAGACAAGGACCTTTGACAGGCTGCGCAAGTGCGGAAAGAATTGGATAGAGGAGCTCCCGGCGGCTCTTTGGTCAATCAGAACGACACCAAATCGAGCCATCGGACAGACACCTTTTGCTCTAGTCTATGGAGCAGAGGCAGTTCTCCCCACGGAACTCGTATACGGATCTCCTCGAGTGCTCGCTTATGATGAGCTCGAGCAAGAGCAACTGCGACAAGATGACGCATTGCTCCTTGAGGAGGGACGTCTCCAGGCTGCTGTACGAGCTGCTCGATACCAGCAAGCTTTGCGCCGCTACCATAGCCGCAAAGTCAAGGCCAGGAGTCTCGAGGAAGGCGACCTTGTTCTTCGGCGTGTTCAGTCCGCCAAGAATTCCAACAAGTTGACGCCGAAGTGGGAAGGCCCTTATCGGGTGAGACAAGTTACGAGGCCCGGCGCTGTCCGCCTCGAGACCGAAGAAGGCTTACCGGTGAGCAACTCCTGGAACATAGAGCATCTTCGCAAGTTTCACCCCTAAGGCGCGGTTGCCGTGATCCGTTCCGGCAACCACCTTTTGTACAAGCCTTGCCGCTGTTGCATGTAACCCTTTGTACAAAGCCGGGCGCAGACCCCGTGCATCAGTAAAGACTTCGTGTTTTCGCATCGATTGCCTTTCGCATGCTTCTCTTTGCTATTCGCATGTTTTATTTGGCATTTGATGCAACACTAAGATACTCGGTAAGCACTATTACGCCGAAAGGCGACATGCTTGTTTCCCTCTCCTTTTCCTTTTTCTCTTAAGCAGAAGGAACGTTCCTCGCGCACAAGTTTGCCGGGGGGGATGGAGGAGGAACTAAGTGCCGTTCAAGTAAGAAGAGCCTTACCGGAAAGCAAACAACATGAGCAAGCAGCATGTGAAAGATAAGTTGTTAGAATTTGACCAGTTCAAATTTTAAATTCTGGTTGTCTTCCTTGAACGATCACACTTTGTATGGAAAACCTGTGCGCAGAGGAACCTATCCGTAGCTTGCCGCACCCTTATCTTGTCTTCGAGTCCACTCAACGATTTAAGTGAGCTGCGACAAGTGTCGCGCCCTTGCTTCGTTTCCGAGTACACTCAGCAAGCTAAGTGCGTTGCGACTTGCTGCGGCGAGGTTGCTTGCCGGCGAGGACCTTGGCCAGCAGGCTGCTCAGCGCTCAGCGCTCGCGGCAAGGGCCCCTTTCCGGCAAGCTTCCCGGGAGCGTAGGGTGAAAAACATACAAAGTCAAAGATTGGAACAAGGAAGATAACATTGCACTGATTGATTGAAGTAAAGCAAATATCTTACAAGGACAACTTGTCGCAATGGACTAATGAGTTCGTAACATAATGTGCAGCAACGAAAAGATAAAGATAAATGGGGCCCTAGTCTACGCGGTCGCCCTCCTTCCTGCCAAGCTTTGCCACCTTGGCGATGATATGGCTGACCTGCTCCTTCAGGGCCTCCGTGTCTGCATCCGCCGGCAAGCTGCGAAGAACGTTCGTGAGGTTGATCCCCGGGTTGCGGAACACAATCTTCGTCAAGACCCGCTCCAGAGTTCCTGCGCAGAGACGGCGCGACTCCTCGGCCAGCTGCGCGGGGATGCGGTTCCGGAGACCTGCAAGGGCCGGAGCGACGCCTCTGAAGAAGAGGCTGAGCTTGGCGCTGTGCGGGAGGTCTGGATCCGGCGAGTAGATAAGGTGTTCGACCTTCAAGGCAAGCAACTCCTGGTCAATGATGGATGCCGAAGAAACCAGCTCTTCGGTCCACAGCTCAATGTTCTTGCGGAAGAGCTCGGATGCCTTGTTGGTGCTGTCCACCAAGGCCACACCTATGGGAAAGATGTCGGGGGAAACTGTCCACCACGAACACCTATGGGACCGGAGCCCCTTGTCTGTGCGGTACGAGGGCGGAGGGAGCACGAAGAGCAGATCGAGGCGGACGCGCGAGCAGTTTTTACCCAGGTTCGGGCCGCACGGATGCGTAAAACCCTACTCCTGCTTGGTTGTGTATTGAGTTTGGGCGCTCGGAGCTTGAAGAAGCAGCTACACGAGCGTGAGAATGATCTAGGTTTCCTACCGAACCGAACCCCCTCCACGTTGTGCATGGGCCTCCTTTTATAGTGCAAGGGGTCACCGACAGGTGTCAACGTAGGAGAAAGGGGTAAAAATGTAAAATAGGTGGTAGTTGTAACAGTGCGGGAATAGTGGAGCTACAGTACAGAACAGTGGTCTATACCTACTTTAACAGTGGGGGACAAGGGCATTTAATGCCCGTCGCCGTCGACCCCAAAAGCTCCCGCCGTTGCGTCTCCGTCTGCCACGGCGATGGATCCTCTGCCGTGGAGTGCCACCGTGTCCCCCAGGCTGCACAGCCATCCGCCACGCGTCCCTGGAGTGGCCCCAGGGCGACGCGTGGGCCGATGAGCTGGAGCGCGGGCACACAGCGCACCTCCCCCGGCAAGCACCTTGCCGGGGATCTCGACCTTGCCGGGCCCGGAAGCTTGCCGCTCCCCGAGCCCTTGCCGGGTCTTCTAAGATGAAATCTTCTATTCGTCCTGACAAGCTCCTCTTGCCAGGGCCTCGTGCTAGTTAAGCAATCTCGAGCCTGGGACGGCCTTCCCGGCAAGCTCCTCTTGCCGGGGTCTTGGTCTTCTGTCTTGTATACTTTGTTTTTGAATGGCTAGATAAGGGTCAGGAAGGTCTCCGACAAGCGCGTGGTGAACCCTGCCGCGGGGAGCTGCCGCTGCCCGTGCACAAGTTGGGGTACTAGGGTACCCCTACCTTAGTACACCGACAGCGTTGGAAAGCTATTGGGGAATTGAGGTGATAGGACTTCTAGTTTTTACGATCTGGAGGATTTTACATACGTGCGCACACAGGATCACGTGCGCGGATAATTTTGAGACCAAAAAGGGTCGTCTTGGCCCTCAAAAATGGCCTGCAGGATTGGAAAAAATGAAAGTTATCGCAATTACAGCTCAAATTTTGATGAGCCGGCATATCACTTTGGTGTTCAGGTCCTTGGCGCCCCACCCATGTATGGATACAATAGGGTGTTAGGCCAACTCTCGCGAAGAAACGGTGATCAAAGAAAATACAAAAATCAACCTAGAGTCCGAATTGATCGAGACTCTCAAAGCAAGTGAGAACAAGCACCGATTTCGTCGTTTTCATAGGCGTTGGAAAGCTATTGGGGAATTGAGGTGATAGGACTTCTAGTTTTTATGATCTGGAGGATTTTACATACGTGCACACACAGGATCACGTGCGCGGAAAATTTTGAGACCAAAAAGGGTCGTCTTGGCCCTCAAAAATGGCCTGCAGGATTGGAAAAAATGACTCTAGTGTTTACAATCTAGTGTTTACAATAGGGTGTTAGGCCAACTCTCGCGAAGAAACGGTGATCAAAGAAAATACAAAAATGGCCTGCAGGATTGGAAAAAATGAAAGTTATCGCAATTACAGCTCAAATTTTGATGAGCCGGCATATCACTTTGGTGTTCAGGTCCTTGGCGCCCCACCCATGTATGGATACAATAGGGTGTTAGGCCAACTCTCGCTAAGAAACGGTGATCAAAGAAAATACAAAAATCAACCTAGAGTCCGAATTGATCGAGACTCTCAAAGCAAGTGAGAACAAGCACCGATTTCGTCGTTTTCATAGGCGTTGGAAAGCTATTGGGGAATTGAGGTGATAGGACTTCTAGTGTTTACGATCTGGAGGATTTTACATACGTGCACACACAGGATCACGTGCGTGGAAAATTTTGAGACCAAAAAGGGTCGTCTTGGCCCTCAAAAATGGCCTGCAGGATTGGAAAAAATGAAAGTTATCGCAATTACAGCTCAAATTTTGATGAGCCGGCATATCACTTTGGTGTTCAGGTCCTTGGCGCCCCACCCATGTATGGATACAATAGGGTGTTAGGCCAACTCTCGCGAAGTAACGGTGATCAAAGAAAATACAAAAATCAACCTAGAGTCCGAATTGATCGAGACTCTCAAAGCAAGTGAGAACAAGCACCGATTTCGTCGTTTTCATAGGCGTTGGAAAGCTATTGGGGAATTGAGGTGATAGGACTTCTAGTTTTTACGATCAGGAGGATTTTACATACGTGCACACACAGGATCACGTGCGCGGAAAATTTTGAGACCAAAAAGGGTCGTCTTGGCCCTCAAAAATGGCCTGCAGGATTGGAAAAAATGAAAGTTATCGCAATTACAGCTCAAATTTTGATGAGCCGGCATATCACTTTGGTGTTCAGGTCCTTGGCGCCCCACCCATGTATGGATACAATAGGGTGTTAGGCCAACTCTCGCGAAGAAACGGTGATCAAAGAAAATACAAAAATCAACCTAGAGTCCGAATTCATCGAGACTCTCAAAGCAAGTGAGAACAAGCACCGATTTCGTCGTTTTCATAGGCGTTGGAAAGCTATTGGGGAATTGAGGTGATAGGACTTTTAGTTTTTACGATCTGGAGGATTTTACATATGTGCACACACAGGATCACGTGCGTGGAAAATTCTGAGCCCAAAAAGGGTCGTCTTGGCCCTCAAAAATGGCCTGCAGGATTGGAAAAAATGAAAGTTATCGCAATTACAGCTCAAATTTTGATGAGCCGGCATATCACTTTGGTGTTCAGGTCCTTGGCGCCCCACCCATGTATGGATACAATAGGGTGTTAGGCCAACTCTCGCGAAGAAACGGTGATCAAAGAAAATACAAAAATCAACCTAGAGTCCAAATTGATCGAGACTCTCAAAGCAAGTGAGAACAAGCACCGATTTCGTCGTTTTCATAGGCGTTGGAAAGCTATTGGGGAATTGAGGTGATAGGACTTCTAGTTTTTACGATCTGGAGGATTTTACATACGTGCACACACAGGATCACGTGCGCGGAAAATTTTGAGACCAAAAAGGGTCGTCTTGGCCCTCAAAAATGGCATGCAGGATAGGAAAAAATGAAAGTTATCGCAATTACAGCTCAAATTTTGATGAGCCGGCATATCACTTTGGTGTTCAGGTCCTTGGCGCCCCACCCATGTATGGATACAATAGGGTGTTAGGCCAACTCTCGCGAAGAAACGGTGAGCAAAGAAAATACAAAAATCAACCTAGAGTCCGAATTGATCGAGACTCCCAAAGCAAGTGAGAACAAGCACCGATTTCATCGTTTTCATAGGCGTTGGAAAGCTATTGGGGAATTGAGGTGATAGGACTTCTAGTTTTTATGATCTGGAGGATTTTACATACGTGCACACACAGGATCACATGCGCGGAACATTTTGAGCCCAAAAAGGGTCGTCTTGGCCCTCAAAAATGGCCTGCAGGATTGGAAAAAATGAAAGTTATCGCAATTACAGCTCAAATTTTGATGAGCCGGCATATCACTTTGGTGTTCAGGTCCTGGGCGCCCCACCCATGTATGGATACAATAGGGTGTTAGGCCAACTCTCGCGAAGAAACGGTGATCAAAGAAAATACAAAAATCAACCCAGAGTCCGAATTGATCGAGACTCTCAAAGCAAGTGAGAACAAGCTCCGATTTCGTCATTTTCATAGGCGTTGGAAAGCTATTGAGGAATTGAGGTGATAGGACTTCTAGTTTTTATGATCTGGAGGATTTTACATACGTGCACACACAGTATCACGTGCACGGAAAATTTTGAGACCAAAAAGGGTCGCCTTGGCCCTCAAAAATGGCCTGCAGGATTGGAAAAAATGAAAGTTATCACAATTACAGCTCAAATTTTGATGAGCCGGCATATCACTTTGGTGTTCAGGTCCTTGGCGCCCCACCCATGTATGGATACAATAGGGTGTTAAGCCAACTCTCGCGAAGAAACGGTGATCAAAGAAAATACAAAAATCAACCTAGAGTCCGAATTGATCGAGACTCTCAAAGCAAGTGAGAACAAGCACCGATTTCGTCGTTTTCATAGGCGTTGGAAAGCTATTGGGGAATTGAGGTGATAGGACTTCTAGTTTTTATGATCTGGAGGATTTTACATACGTGCACACACAGGATCACATGGGCGGAAAATTTTGAGCCCAAAAAGGGTCATCTTGGCCCTCAAAAATGGCCTGCAGGATTGGAAAAAATGAAAGTTATCGCAATTACAGCTCAAATTTTGATGAGCCGGCATATCACTTTGGTGTTCAGGTCCTTCGCGCCCCACCCATGTATGGATACAATAGGGTGTTAGGCCAACTTTCGCGAAGAAACGGTGATCAAAGAAAATACAAAAATCAACCTAGAGTCCGAATTGATCGAGACTCTCAAAGCAAGTGAGAACAAGCACCGATTTCGTCGTTTTCATAGGCGTTGGAAAGCTATTGGGGAATTGAGGTGATAGGACTTCTAGTTTTTACGATCTGGAGGATTTTACATACGTGCACACACAGGATCACGTGCGTGGAAAATTCTGAGCCCAAAAAGGGTCGTCTTGGCCCTCAAAAATGGCCTGCAGGATTGGAAAAAATGAAAGTTATCGCAATTACAGCTCAAATTTTGATGAGCCGGCATATCACTTTGGTGTTCAGGTCCTGGGCGCCACACCCATGTATGGATACAATAGGGTGTTAGGCCAACTCTCGTGAAGAAACAGTGATCAAAGAAAATACAAAAATCAACCTAGAGTCCGAATTGATCGAGACTCTCAAAGCAAGTGAGAACAAGCTCCGATTTCGTTATTTTCATAGGCGTTGGAAAGCTATTGGGGAATTGAGGTGATAGGACTTCTAGTTTTTACGATCTGGAGGATTTTACATACGTGCACACACAGGATCACGTGCGCGGAAAATTTTGAGACCAAAAAGGGTCGTCTTGGCCCTCAAAAATGGCCTGCAGGATTGGAAAAAATGAAAGTTATCGCAATTACAGCTCAAATTTTGATGAGCCGGCATATCACTTTGGTGTTCAGGTCCTTGGCGCCCCACCCATGTATGGATACAATAGGGTGTTAGGCCAACTCTCGCGAAGAAACGGTGATCAAAGTAAATACAAAAATCAACCCAGAGTCCGAATTGATCGAGACTCTCAAAGCAAGTGAGAACAAGCACCGATTTCGTCGTTTTCATAGGCGTTGGAAAGCTATTGGGGAATTGAGGTGATAGGACTTCTAGTTTTTACGATCTGGAGGATTTTACATACGTGCACACACAGGATCACGTGCGCGGATAATTTTGAGACCAAAAAGGGTCGTCTTGGCCCTCAAAAATGGCCTGCAGGATTGGAAAAAATGAAAGTTATCGCAATTACAGCTCAAATTTTGATGAGCCGGCATATCACTTTGGTGTTCAGTTCCTTGGCGCCCCACCCATGTATGGATACAATAGGGTGTTAGGCCAACTCTCGCGAAGAAACGGTGATCAAAGAAAATACAAAAATCAACCTAGAGTCCGAATTGATCGAGACTCTCAAAGCAAGTGAGAACAAGCACCGATTTCGTAGTTTTCATAGGCGTTGGAAAGCTATTGGGGAATTGAGGTGATAGGACTTCTAGTTTTTACGATCTGGAGAATTGAGCCGGCAGCCACAGGGGCTGGGTCTTCGCATCCCCCAGCCCCGGCGAGTACCAAGCGCGCGAGGGAGTCTTCGCCTCCCGCTCCTCGCGTCGACGCGCCCACGGTGGAGTACGATTTCTCCGCCCTGAGCGAGGACGACGAGGAGGACCAGGAGTAAGGATCCGAGATTCTTCATCTTCTTAATTTTTGTCTTGAGCTTCTGTTGATGCTAACTCTGTCTTCTGTTCTGGTTTCAGGACCCTGGCCCATCGCGCCGCGAAGAAGGCCAAGGCGCCCGAGGCTGAGGTCGCGGAGGACTCGGCGGCGGCGGCAACAGAGGGCGCGCCGGAGCCGAGCCTGCCGGACTCTGGCACTGCTCCGATGAGCAGCCCCCAGCGCAGCCCGCAGCGCAGCCCCCAGCGTAAGTCTGGGGTTCTTTCTTTTTGCTTGTCGGGGTACGTCTGAGGCTTTTGACTTTATCTTCATATTTTGACATCCCTCGTCTTGTTTCGTGCAGAGGAGGAGCCGCAGCGGGAAGAGCGCCCGGAGACCACCGCCGAGGAGCTGCAGGCACCGCCATCCCCGCCAAGGCAGGACTCTCCGGCAAGGGAGAATGCTCCGTCAAGGGCGGGTACTCCGCCAAGGCAGAGTACCCCGCCAAGGACGAGCAGCCCGGCGAGGGCGGCCACCCCGCCGAGGCCAAATTCCCCGGCGAGGGCGACTACCCCGACGAGGCCGAGCTCCCCGGCGAGGGAGCCCGCCGCTGAGGACGTCCGCCAAGGTAACCTTTATAACTTTGTCTTCTTGGCTTGTCTTTTTTGGATATTTGCTTGAGTCTTGAATTTCTTTGTCTTCTTCTTCTTAGATCTTCCTCCTCCTGTGCCTATGGAGACGGAGGTAATTATCCTCGAGGAGGAGGACGCGCAAGGCGGCGGCGGCGACGCACCAGTCGTCGAGGAGGTGGGCGGGGCCGCCGAGCCGGCCGCGCAAGAGACTGCTCCGGCTGCGGACGCAGCGGCCGGGGAGGGGGACGGTGGCCGCACCGCCGACCCGGAGGTGGCGGGAGCATCGGATGCTGCGCCGGCCACCGGTCCCTCCGCCGGCGAGGAGCAAAGGTTTTATCTCGAGGCCCCCAATGGCGTCTTCATCCAGATGCCGTGGGGGTCTTCGTCGCGAGCTCCTGCGGAGGGCGAGGCGTTCGACGGAGAGGTCCTCGCCTCCGCAGGCCTGAAGATAGTCCAGGCGCCCGGTGGAGGTGAGGGGCCCGAGGAGGAGCGATTGCTTCATCAACTCCTGGCCCTTTACCGGGCCAGGCAAGCAAAGCTCGCTTCCCGGGAGGCTCTTGCCGCCAAGGCTGCGGCAGAGATGGAGAAGCGCGCGGCGGAGCTCAGCGCCGCCAACCAGGCTGCCCTCCGCCAGGTGGCAGAGGAGCGAGAGCGTCTCGCCGGCGAGTATCAAGAGTGGGTACTTGAGAGGGCCGAAGCCGACGAACAGCAGCGCCTCGCCGGGGTGGAGATGTCCCGGCGAGAGGGAGAGCTCGCGCAGCGGAAGGTGGATCTGGATTCTCATGAAGAAGACCTTGCCGCTCGCGAGGCTGCCCTTGGCGGGGAGCTGAAAGAGGCGAAGGCCGCCGCGGCTGCCGCGGAGGACGCCAAGAAAGAGCTCGCCGCCAAGGTTGAACAACTGGAGAAGGCGATGAAGGTGAGCGCCGAGAAGGTTGCCGCGCTCATCCTGGAGCGCGAGAAGGATGCTCACACCAACTCAGAGCTCCAGGTGAGTTTGTCCCAGAGGGGTGACGAGCTGAAGGCCGCCAAGGATTCCATTGAAGACTTGGAGCTGAAGGTCACCACCCTGAAGGAGTCGCTTGATGCTGCCCGGGCCCAGGAGACCAAGCTGAAGGATGAGCTCCGCAAGGAGCGAACCCTGATGGAGAGCGTCAACAAGGCTTCCGAGCTCTTCCGGCAGACCATCGAGGTGTGGACCGAAGAGCTGGTTTCTTCTGCGTCCAATATTGACCAGGAGTTGCTTGCTTTGAAGGTCGAACATCTTATCTACTCGCCGGATCCAGATCTCCCGCACAGCGCCAAGCTCAGCCTCTTCTTCAGAGGCGTCGCTCCGGCCCTTGCAGGTCTCCGGAACCGCATCCCCGCGCAGCTGGCCGAGGAGTCGCGCCGTCTCTGCGCGGGAACTCTGGAGCGGGTCTTGACGAAGATCGTGTACCGCAACCCGGGGATCAACCTCACGAACGTTCTTCGCAGCTTGCCGGCAGATGCAGACACGGAGGCCCTGAAGGAGCAGGTCGGCCATATCATCGCCAAGGTGGCAAAGCTTGGCAGGAAGGAGGGCGACCGCGTAGACTAGGGCCCCATTTATCTTTATCTTTTCGTTGCTGCACATTATGTTATGAACTCATTAGTCCATTGCGACAAGTTATCCTTGTAAGATATTTGCTTTACTTCAATCAATCAGTACAATGTTATCTTCCTTGTTCCAATCTTTGACTTTGTATGTTTTTCGCCCCACGCTCCCGGGTAGCTTGCCGGCAAGGGGCCCTTGCCGCGAGCGCTGAGTGCTGGACTCTGAGCAGCCTGCTGGCCAAGGTCCTCGCCGGCAAGCAACCTTGCCGCAGCAGGTCGCAACGCACTTAGCTTGCTGAGCGTACTCGGAAACGAAGCAAGGGCGCGACACTTGTCGCAGCTCACTTAAATCGTTGAGTGGACTCGAAAACAAGATAAGGGTGCGGCAAGCTACGGGTAGGTTCCTCCGCGCACAGGTTTTCCATACAAAGTGTGATTTAGTCCTGTTCAAGTAAGAAGAGCCTTACCAAAAAGCAAGCAACATAAGCAAGCAGCAAGCAGCATATGAAAGATAAGTTGTTAGAATTTGACCAGTTCAAATTTTAAATTTTGGTTGTCTTCCTTGAACGATCACACTTTGTATGGACAACCTGTGCGCGGAGGAACCTACCCGTAGCTTGCCGCACCCTTATCTTGTTTTCGAGTCCACTCAACGATTTAAGTGAGCTGCGACAAGTGTCGCGCCCTTGCTTCGTTTCCGAGTACGCTCAGCAAGCTAAGTGCGTTGCGACCTGCTGCGGCAAGGTTGCTTGCCGGCGAGGACCTTGGCCAGCAGGCTGCTCAGAGTCCAGCACTCAGCGCTCGCGGCAAGGGCCCCTTGCCGGCAAGCTACCCGGGAGCGTGGGGCGAAAAACATACAAAGTCAAAGATTGGAACAAGGAAGATAACATTGTACTGATTGATTGAAGTAAAGCAAATATCTTACAAGGATAACTTGTCGCAATGGACTAATGAGTTCATAACATAATGTGCAGCAACGAAAAGATAAAGATAAATGGGGCCCTAGTCTACGCGGTCGCCCTCCTTCCTGCCAAGCTTTGCCACCTTGGCGATGATATGGCCGACCTGCTCCTTCAGGGCCTCCGTGTCTGCATCTGCCGGCAAGCTGCGAAGAACGTTCGTGAGGTTGATCCCCGGGTTGCGGTACACGATCTTCGTCAAGACCCGCTCCAGAGTTCCTGCGCAGAGACGGCGCGACTCCTCGGCCAGCTGCGCGGGGATGCGGTTCCGGAGACCTGCAAGGGCCGGAGCGACGCCTCTGAAGAAGAGGCTGAGCTTGGCGCTGTGCGGGAGATCTGGATCCGGCGAGTAGATAAGATGTTCGACCTTCAAAGCAAGCAACTCCTGGTCAATGTTGGACGCAGAAGAAACCAGCTCTTCGGTCCACACCTCGATAGTCTGCCGGAAGAGCTCGGAGGCCTTGTTGACGCTCTCCATCAAGGTTCGCTCCTTGCGGAGCTCATCCTTCAGTTTGGTCTCCTGGGCCCGGGCAGCATCAAGCGATTCCTTCAGGGTGGTGACCTTCAGCTCCAAGTCTTCAATGGAATCCTTGGCGGCCTTCAGCTCGTCACCCCTCTGGGACAAACTCACCTGGAGCTCTGAGTTGGTGTGAGCATCCTTCTCGCGCTCCAGGATGAGCGCGGCAACCTTCTCGGCGCTCAACTTCGTCACCTTCTCCAGTTGTTCAACCTTGGCGGCGAGCTCTTTCTTGGCGTCCTCCGCGGCAGCCGCGGCGGCCTTCGCCTCTTTCAGCTCCCCGCCAAGGGCAGCCTCGCGAGCGGCAAGGTCTTCTTCATGAGAATCCAGATCCACCTTCCGCTGCGCGAGCTCTCCCTCTCGCCGGGACATCTCCACCCCGGCGAGGCGCTGCTGTTCGTCGGCTTCGGCCCTCTCAAGTACCCACTCTTGGTACTCGCCGGCGAGACGCTCTCGCTCCTCTGCCACCTGGCGGAGGGCAGCCTGGTTGGCGGCGCTGAGCTCCGCCGCGCGCTTCTCCATCTCTGCCGCGGCCTTGGCGGCAAGAGCCTCCCGGGAAGCGAGCTTTGCTTGCCTGGCCCGGTAAAGGGCCAGGAGTTGATGAAGCAATCGCTCCTCCTCGGGCCCCTCACCTCCACCGGGCGCCTGGACTATCTTCAGGCCTGCGGAGGCGAGGACCTCTCCGTCGAACGCCTCGCCCTCCGCAGGAGCTCGCGGCGAAGACCCCCACGGCATCTGGATGAAGACGCCATTGGGGGCCTCGAGATAAAACCTTTGCTCCTCGCCGGCGGAGGGACCGGTGGCCGGCGCAGCATCCGATGCTCCCGCCACCTCCGGGTCGGCGGTGCGGCCACCGTCCCCCTCCCCGGCCGCTGCGTCCGCAGCCGGAGCAGTCTCTTGCGCGGCCGGCTCGGCGGCCTCGCCCACCTCCTCGACGACTGGTGCGTCGCCGCCGCCGCCTTGCGCGTCCTCCTCCTCGAGGATAATTACCTCCGTCTCCATAGGCACAGGAGGAGGAAGATCTAGGAAGAAGAAGAAGACAAAGAAATTCAAGACTCAAGCGAATATCCAAAAAAGACAAGCCAAGAAGACAAGTTATAAAGGTTACCTTGGCGGACGTCCTCAGCGGCGGGCTCCCTCGCCGGGGAGCTCGGCCTCGTCGGGGTAGTCGCCCTCGCCGGGGAATTTGGCCTCGGCGGGGTGGCCGCCCTCGCCGGGCTGCTCGACCTTGGCGGGGTACTCTGCCTTGGCGGAGTACCCGCCCTTGACGGAGCACTCTCCCTTGCCGGAGAGTCCTGCCTTGGCGGGGATGGCGGTGCCTGCAGCTCCTCGGCGGTGGTCTCCGGGCGCTCTTCCCGCTGCGGCTCCTCCTCTGCACGAAACAAGACGAGGGATGTCAAAATATGAAGATAAAGTCAAAAGCCTCAGACGTACCCCGACAAGCAAAAAGAAAGAACCCCAGACTTACGCTGGGGGCTGCGCTGCGGGCTGCGCTGGGGGCTGCTCATCGGAGCAGTGCCAGAGTCCGGCAGGATCGGCTCCGGCGCGCCCTCTGTTGCCGCCGCCGCCGAGTCCTCCGCGACCTCAGCCTCGGGCGCCTTGGCCTTCTTCGCGGCGCGATGGGCCAGGGTCCTGAAACCAGAACAGAAGACAGAGTTAGCATCAACAGAAGCTCAAGACAAAAATTAAGAAGATGAAGAATCTCGGATCCTTACTCCTGGTCCTCCTCGTCGTCCTCGCTCAGGGCGGAGAAATCGTACTCCACCGTGGGCGCGTCGACGCGAGGAGCGGGAGGCGAAGACTCCCTCGCGCGCTTGGTACTCGCCGGGGCTGGGGGCTGCGAAGACCCAGCCCCTGTGGTTGCCGGCGCCCGGGGGACGGGCGGAGCCGTTGCTCCGCTCCGAGAAGACCCCTGCCGGCTCGCTGCCGGCCTGCGGGGCGCCTCCGTCGTGGTCCGCGCCCGGCCCGCCTCTGCTGCGGCTGGTGCGCCGGACGGCCTTGGCGCGGCTTGACTCCCCCGGGGAGCCGCCCGCCGAGGTGGCTGTTGCCGGGGCGCCTGTGCCCTTTCCCCCGTCGCCGCCTTGCGGAGACGCTTTGCCGGGGACTCCTTCGGGCTTGCCGGGGGCGGGGAGCTCTCCGACGAGGAGAGGTCGTCGGCGTACAACTCTGTCGATCCGCCGGAGTCTTCGGCCTCCTCCTCCTCCTCCTCCTCTGCCTCGGCCGGCTCGCTGGGCCCGGCATCCAGCGATGCGGCCCTCTTCCCCTTGGCGCCTCCGCCCCTCGCGGCGCCTCTGCTTCCTCCGGCGGTTCCCTCCTTTGCCGCGGCCTCCGTCGCGATCCCATGGATCCCGGAGTGCCTCAACGAGGGGACCCCGGCGAGCGCGTCGGGTGGGAGGTTCAGCAACCGACGGATCTCCGCCTCTTCCGCCTGGGTGGACGCCTCCTCGGCCTCCGCCTCCTCCGGCGAGAATCCGAAGACTCCTGCCGCCGCGGCTGCGGCGGCCTCCTCAGCCCGAGAAGCTATGTAGGCGATTTCCTGCTCGGTGGTGTCCCGCGTATGCAGCTTGAGGTCCTCCTTGTTGCTCGCCACCTCGACGAGGTTGTCGTAGAAAGTGAGGACGTCGATTGGCTTCGGGGGGATCCACGAACGGTCCAGGCCATGCGAGTCGCACATCGGCATCATGGCCAGGATTCGGTCCCTCGCGGCGTTGTTGCAGAGCGGCACCACTTCCCGGGGAGTCCGGAGCCACTCGGGGTGCGCCGGGTCGTACTTGAAGAGCTCTCGTACCATCCCGCGCAGCTCCAGAGTGGTGAAGTTAAAATTAAGTCCAGGGCGCAGCCGCATGATGTCTGCCGGGCCGCCGTACAACCAGGCCGGCCTCTTCCGGTCCTGGAGGGGGGCGATGCGCCGGCGGAGGAAATCTGCGCCCACCTCGGCAACTGATAGCCGGGCCAGCCGAAGACGGAGGATCCGGACAAGAGCGATGTCAAGCTTGACGTCGTCGGAGTCTAGTTCGCTCCAATCTCTGCCGCGCGCGATAGGCGTTGTGCGCGGCGCAGTAAAGGCTTGCGGCTGGTCCTCTACAATCCAGCACCACTCCGCTCGCCATTCTTCCCACTTGCCGCGGAGCTCCCCCGGCAAGTACGACCCCTTCTTGTTGAGACGGAAGACCCAAGAAATACATCCGGAGAGAGGGGCATCGGCCTCGGCTCTAGGGGTGAAAAAGTGTCTAAAGAGGGCTACGTTGGGGTGGACTCCTATGAAGTTTTCGCACATATGTGCGAAAACGGCCATGGTGAGGATGGCGTTGGGGGTGAAATCAAGCAGATGGAAGCCATACGTATTCATGATATCACAGAAGAAGTTCGAAAATGGAGGGCAGAGACCACAGTGGAAAAAGGGAGCAAAGAAGTAATACCCGCCGGGATAGTGGTCCTTGGCGGCGGCCGGGTATGCTCGGGTGCGGGGATGCGCATCGGTGCGCTTGGACCAGAACAAGTAGTACTTGTTCCAGAGTTCTTCCACACCGAGCTTCGGCGAGAAGACGACGTTCCGCCTCCGGTAAGCGATGAGCTTGGCTGCTTGCTCGGATTTCTCCTTCTTGGACTTCTCCGCTTTCCCCTTGTCGCTCTTTGGGGCCATGGCGGATGCGGCGGAAGGAAGGGGACGAAGAGCTAGGCGGCGGCGGAGCTGTGGAGGCGGAGCGCAAGAAGGAATCTTTTTGCAGAAAGAAGACGACGTAATGAGAGCACAGGGAGGGGAACCGCGCCCGCTGCCTCTGCTTTTATGGGGGAGTGGGGGGCGTTTTTCCCCTTTCCATTAAGAGATCGTGGGCACGTCCCATCCCACGGCGCCGCAATCGACGCGTGCCGTTACCGTGGGGAGCGGCGGATATGGAAGTGGATTCGGCGCGCCGCGGGCCGCGGGTGCCCGTGCACTGTTTTGGGCCTGGCCCAACAGCGCTCGGCACCGTGTGTGGCCCAGGCCCGGGGGCTCCTGTCGGTGTACTAAGGTAGGGGGACCCTAGTACCCCAACTTGTGCACGGGCAGTTGCAGCTTCCCGCGGCAAGGTTTACTGCGTGCTCGCCGGAGACCTTCCTGCCTCCTATTAAACCATTCAAAAACAAAGTATACAAAACAGAAGATCGAGACCCCGGCAAGAGGAGTTTGCCGGGAAGGCCGTACCAGGCTCAAGGCTGTTCCACTAACACAAGACCCTGGCGAGAGGAGCTTGCCAGGAAGATTAGAAGGCGTTGCCTCGGCGCTATGCGCGCCCCGGCAAGGGGCCCGGGGAGCGGCAAGTTCCCGGGCCCGGCAAGATCAAGGCCCCGGCAAGGCGCTTGCCGGGAAGGCCACGCTGTGTGCCCGCGCTCCAGCTCATCGGCCCATGCGTCGCCCTGAGGTCTAACCAGGGACGCGTGGCGGATGGCTGTGCAGCCTGGGGTACACGGTGGCACACCACGGCGATAAATCCGTCGCCGTGGCGGACGGAGACGCTAAGGCGGGAGCTTTTGGGGTCGACGGCGACGGGCATTAAATGCCCTTGTCCCCCACTGTTAAAGTAGGTATAGACCACTGTTCTGTACTGTAGCTCCACTGTTCCCGCACTATTACAACTACCACCTCTTTTACTCTTTTACCCCTTTCTCCTACGTTGACACCTGTCGGTGACCCCTTGCACTATAAAAGGAGGCCCATGCATAACGTGGAGGGGGTTCGAAACCTAGATTACTCTCACGCACGGTGTAGCTGCTTCTTCAAGCTCCCGAGCGCTCAACTCAATACACAACCAAGCAGGAGTAGGGTTTTACGCATCCGTGCGGCCCGAACCTGGGTAAAAACTGCCCGCGCGTCTGCCTCGATCTGCTCTTTGTGCTCCCTCCGCCCTCGTACCGCACAGACAAGGGGCTCCGGTCCCATAGGTGTTCGTGGCGGACAGTTTCCCCCGACAGCTACCATTATAACAAATTTCCACATCAAATCTTGGGGGGCTAAAAATATCATCTTCATCAAACATAGCATCCCCAAGCTTATGGCTTTGCATATCATTAGCATCATGGATATTTAAAGAATTCATACTAACAACATTGCAATCATACTCATCATTTATGCCAAACATTTTATAGCATTCTACTTCTAACAATTGAGCACATTTTTCGTTTCCATCATTTTCACGATAGACATTATAAAGATGAAAAATATGATGCATCCATAATTCCATTGTTTTCTTTTATAAACAAAACTAGTGATAAAACAAGAAACTAAAATATTCGATTGCAACATCTAAAGATATACCTTCAAGCACTCACCTTCTCGGCAACGGCGCCAGAAAAGAGCTTGATGTCTACTACACAACTTGTTCTTGTAGACTCGTGTTGGGCCTCCAAGTGCAGACTTTTGTAGGACAATAGCAAATTTCACTCAAGTGGATGACCTAAGGTTTATCAATCCGTGGGAGGTGTATGATGAAGATGGTCTCTCTCAAACAACCCTGCAACAAAATAATAAAAAGTCTCTTGTGTCCCCAACACACCCAATACAATGGCAAATTGTATAGGTGCACTAGTTCAGCGGAGAGATGGTGATACAAGTGTAATATGGATAGTAGATATTGATTTTTGTAATAGTAAAATTAAAAAAACAGCAAGGTAGCAAGTGATAAAACAGAGCACAAACGATATTGCAATGCTTGAAAACAAGGCCTAGAGACGTACTTTCGCTAGTGCAATCTCTCAACAATACTAATATAATTGGATCACATAGCCATCCCTCAACGTGTGATGAAGAATCACTCCAAAGTTCCTATATAGCGGAGAACATAAGAAGGAATTGTTTGTAGCTATTCTTTCCGATCGATCTATCCAAGAGTTCGTACTAAAATAACACCAAGTTATTCTTTCCGATCGATCTAGCAAGAGTTCGTACTAAAATAACACAAGTTATTCTTTCTGATCGATCTATCAAGAGTTCGTAATAAAATAACACCAAAACAAACTCATATTCATAATATCAATCCAACACAAATAACTTCAAAGAGTGCCCCAAGATTTCTATCGGAGAAACAAAGACAAAAATGTGCATCAACCCCTATGCATAGATTACCCCAATGTCACCTCGGGAATCCGCAATTTGAGTGCCAAAACATATATCAAGTGAATCAATACGATACCCATTGTCACCATGAGTATTCAATTGCAAGACATATATCAAGTGTTCTCATATCCATAAAAGTATTCAATCCGATAACAACGAAATCTCAAAGGGAAAAACTCAATTCATCACAACAAGATAGAGAGGGGAAAACACCATATGATCCGACTATATTAACAAAGCCCGCGATACATCAAGATTGTGCATCTCAAGAACACGAGAGAGAGAGAGAGAGAGAGAGAGAGAGAGAGAGAGAGAGAGAGAGAGAGAGAGAGATTAAACACATAGCTATTGGTACAAACCCTCAGCCTCGAGGGTGGACTACTCCCTCCTCATCATGGTGCCGCCGGGATGATGAAGATGGCCACCGGTGATGGTTTTCCCCTCCGACGGAGAGCCGGAAAGGGATCTAGATTGGATCTCATGGACTACAGAGCCTTGCGGCAGCGAAACTTCTGATCTAGGTTCACCCCGAGGGTTTTCGGAATATTTGTTAATTTATAGGGTAAAGAGGGGGTGCGGGAGGCCACCGAGGTGGGCACAACCCACCTAGGCGCGCCCTGGTGGGTGGTGCCCCCCTCGGGGCACCCCCTAGGTGCAGCTCTGGCTCATCCTGGGTGTTCTGGCCCATAAAAAATCTCCAAAAAGCTTCACGGTGTTTGGACTCCGTTTGATATTGATTTCCTGCCATGTAAAAAACATGCAGAAAACATCAACTGTCACTTGGCACTATGTCAATAGGTTAGTACCAAAAATTATACAAAATGACTATAAAATGATTGCAAAACATCCAATAATGATAATATAACAACATGGAACAATAAAAAATTATAGATACGTTGGACACGTATCAACCCTTAAGGCGTTATCAGGCATCTGCCGGCGGTGGAACAATCGATCCTTGGGGTTCACTATAGTACCCTTCCCCACATCCACCAACCCGCCCTTCATGTGGTAAAGGAGGGTGCATGGAGTGGAGTCAGCCTGTGAAGACATATACGTGCGGCGTGAGAGATCCAAAAAGAACGGCGTTGAGTTGATGAGGGTGCGGTGCGTATTTACCATGAGGGCATCGAGCTCAGCCAATGTCGACGCCCCGACATTCAAGACAGAGACGGAGCTAGGGCTGCTGTGAGAGGTGGGTGTAGGAGCAGGTATTGGAGTAGGTGCGGGTGTGGTTTCCATACTAGGTACGGGTATTGGTGCGGTGTTCATTGAGTTGCTCCCGATGAAGCTGGGCATGGGAAAATCAGTTGGTGGTGCGTTTGGATTTTGTTGCACCCAGGTTACCATAGTTGGAATCAAGCTTGTAAAGGCAGCCACCATATCATTTCTACAGGCAGCTACTGCTTCCCGGATTACCTCAGCTTTTGTTTTCTCCATCGCCTGTGCCACCTTCTTGTCGATAGTCACTTGACTAAACTTCTGTCTCTGTCTTTTAGCCTCGCGGTCCTCGTTATAATAGTACTTCCACGTGGCGCCATCCCCGGCGCCGTGCACACATCCATATTGCGGCCGCTGGCCCGGCGGGTGTCCCATCATTATGTTCATGGCCCGGTTGAAAGGAGTGTCCCACTTGTACTTCACCGACAACTGAGTCGACGAGTCACTTTCAGCCGCAAGCTTGTGTTGCTCTCTCTGCAAAATGGAGCATGAATCATTTACGAATGCGACTAGAATGTAGTAGACTTCATTGATCAGAAGCTAATATGTAAGGTGGTAAAAGGATAATTACCAGTAATCTCATGAATTTCCTACTCGGCCCGTCGGTGAAAAAAAAAAATCTTTTTTGGGGTCCCACGGGAATCGGGCCCTGAAGAAGTCGTGCTCCTACTGGTCGGTGAACTCAGCCAATGGGTCTGGGATCCCCAGAAATTCACGTTCCACATCCTCCTTAGCCCACACGGGCCTCTTTCCCATGTAACCACAACTTCCAAGGCGGTGGTTCCCCATGTTCTTTGCCTGCAACTGCTTGCCTCTCTCCGACCTGGCCTTGGCAGCTTCTTCATTGCAAGTCTCCTTGAACTTTTCAAAGTCATATATCGTAATTTTCGGATTGTCTGCAACAATATCGGCGTAGGTTTCATGGTCTACTTCAATCGCCTTCTCCACCCTAGTTTTCCAAGCGCTCAATTTGTTGCTGAACTTCCCTAGGGTTTGTTGTTGATTTTTTTCATGGCATCATCATCCCATGGGTCGACATCGTCATTCCAATTGGTGAAAAGGAATCTTGCATGCAACCTAGTTAGGAGCAACTTCTTCAACTGTTCATTCTTTCGTATTTTTGTGGTGTTGATGTTAGCGGTATCCTGTAAGATGCATGCTGGTTGGTTGCCGTAACACGCTGCCACTTCCCGCGGCTCTATTGGCTCGAACTCACCAGGGTGCACCGCCGTGACCACCAGTCTTCCGGTGCCGAGCTCATTTGAGCATCGTGCCCTCTTTTCCTTATTTCCTTCATTGGCTTGGGAGGTCCCACCTTCCATGCTGTCGTTAGCAACATCATCAGGCCCAGTCTCAGTACCGGTGTTGGTGGCCTCAGTGTCGGCGCCGGCGCCACCACCGTTGTCGTCCGTCATGACATAGGGGTCCTGATACTGATAACCCACAAGTGTAGGGGATCGCAACCGTTTTCGAGGGTAAAGTATTCAACCCAAATTTATTTATTCGACACAAGGGGAGCCAAAGAATACTCTTAAGTATTAGAAGTTGAGTTGTCAATTCAACCACACCTGGAAACTTAGTATCTGCAGCAAGCTAGTTTAGTAGCAAAGTAATATGATAGTAGCAAAGGTAACGATAATGTTTATGTAGTTTTTGTAATAGTAGCAATGGAAAAGTAAATAAGCAACAAGCAATATGTGAAAAGCTCGTAGGCATTGGATCGGTGATGGGAAATTATATCGGATGCAATTCATCATGTAGAGTTATAACCTAAGGTGACACAGAACTAGCTCCAGTTCATCAATATAATGTAGGCATGTATTCCGAATATAGTCATACGTGCTTATGGAAAAGAACTTGCATGATGATGGCTTCTCGCCCTTCGTTGGTTACCCCAAGTGGAAGGTTTGAGATGCAGTGTAGCGGAAGTTTTCCCCTGGCAATACCAAGGATCGATTTCCCTGAGACTCCCAGTTTCAACAAGAAGGTGTCAACTGCTAACGGCGCCATATATTAGCAATCAACGTGGACCTGCACACAGATACAAATAACTTTGCTCCCAACGAGTACAGAGAGGTTGTCAATCCCTCCTGCCTTGTAGTTTACAAAGGATCAAACGCAAGTGATAATAGTGATAGGTATTATTGCAATAGTAAGTAAAAGCGGAAAGTAAATAGTGGATGTGATCAATGATGGTAATATGGACCGGAGTCTCATGATGTTCACTAGTGATGTCTCTCTCCCAAAAGACGATAAAACAGCTATGTGAGGTAAACGAATTACAGCTGGGCAATTGACAGGACCATGTGCGCAAACCAATGCTGACTAAGTTGCAAGAAAGGTAGAGGTTCAAAGCATGGGCGGTACGCCGAGGTAAGTAGACCGAAATCAATCTGCATCTAATACTAATCATCCACCTTGAGATATCTATCCAGAACATCTCGCTGGTATTAAGTTGCGAGTCCCACCCATAGTGTAAACTCAAAGCAACAGACAACTGCATTAAAAGAACTTTGCGTAAAGTAAACAATCCTTGCACCCGCGAGCACAAGCACCGTTGTTTTCCCCCTTGTGGCAACAGCACATCCCCTAGACTCATGTTTCTGTCACTCAAACTAGTCATCGAGGGGCATGAACCCACAATCAAGCATAACGTTCCCTCTTGGAGTCACTACCTACTACTTGGCCAAAGCAATAAATAACAACGGAGAACATGCAAGAATTACTTACGAACATAAATATAAAAGAGGTGAATCAAATATATTACTCAAACACAATCTGAACATAATCTCATAATCCATCGGATCCCAGCAAACTCATCATAGCAACAGCATAAGGATTACATATGTGCCTCGATCATGTAGGGTAGCTCACGAGGACTAATTAGTGAAGCACAAGAACGGGAGGAAAACATCACATAGCTACTGGTCATGGACCCATGGTCCAAGGGAGACTACTCACAACTCATCCGGGAGGCGTCCATGGTGGTGGAGAAGCTCCCGGTGGTGATCCTCCCCTCCGGCAGGGTGCCGGGAAGAGTTCTCCTGGTGCTCCCGATCTTGGAAGCGGCGGCGGCGGCGGAACAGAGATGAGATCGCGAAAAAGAGTTCCTGTCTCGTGGGTTTCGGGAGACGCTTTAAATATATGCCAAAGTGTCGGGACCCCGATCCTAAGTCACACAGGCCTAGCCTGTAACACACCATATCACTTTGCGGCCTCACGCACGGTATCCCCACAGGTGCCACCTTACCTGGCCCGGGACCGTTTGCGTATTTTGGCACACGTATATGATAGTGTCGCTAGCATCCATATGACAGAGAACCCGGGCCGACATGACCAGTTATAAACCAAAAGTGGCACTAAATTACAGAGACATGCATACATGACCCAGCAACGAACGTGTCGGTCATCAACGTATGAACCCTAGTCGTAGCAAGCTACAAGGACTTAAAGGAACAACGCATGACATTTCCCCTAAGGGACAGACACAGGAACGAAGAAGGACACATGCCGGCCAGCCTAAGTGTTCCGGAGCAGTAGCAAGCTACCAAGGCTCAGTGGAATCACTAGGAGACATTTCCCTGTAAGATAGGCTACCAAAGGTAAACAACTAGGTGTCGGATCCCACACATAGCAATACACATTACACGTATGCATAACATGCAAGTATGTGCTGTACAACATGGCATCACAACATAACTCAACAACTCATATAGATAAAGGCCCAGAAGAGCCATCATAGCATTTATTACAATCAGGGGTCACATGGCCCAACATACAGAGCATACAGGCAACGGAAGCATAACATGTCTGAGTACAGACAACTACAAATGAAAAAGGCTAAGAAGCCTGACTATCTACAAGACCCTCCTAAGGGCACAAGACCGTAGCTGAGGTAACAAGCTAAACGTCGAAGTCCACGCGGAATCACTAGCGAGACTGAAGTCTCTCTGCAAAACATAAATTAAGCAAACGTGAGTACAAAGGTACTCAGCAAGACTTACATCAGAACTAACTACATATGCAACAGAATCAACAAGGGGGTAGTGGAGTTTGACTGCAGCAAGCCAGCTTTGACTCGTGGCTATCCTGAACTACGACTGCAAGTAACTCTTTTGAGGTGGCGCACACGAGTCCACATATTCATCAATCAATACACCACTATGGATCCGCTCCCGTCTCCCTACGAGAAGGCCATCCATAGCACTCACACTTGTCTTGAGTATTTTAGAGTATCCACTTTCGATTGTCTATGTACCACGTAAGCATCCAAGAAGTCCATATCCGCGGACCCGGCTATTCGAATAGATCATGTTAACCCTGCAAGGGTGTACTTCTTCACACACGCTCTCGCCACTTACCGCCAGGTACATCTCGTGTATCTCGGCAACCTTCAAGCGGAAGCCTGGCGAGGGTGTCGGCCACGACCTGACTAACCACACAAGTCTCTCATCCAGGTTTATCGCCTATTCGGGTTCCATCCGTGGGGAGATCCGGCCGGGGTGTCGCTCACGGCCCCAAATGATGTGCGCAGGGTTCCCAAGCCCACCTCGTCGGATGGATCTACGCTTGGTACACCGTGCCACGGTGCCTAGTCTGACCCAAGCCCACATGTACCGTGTGCCACTTGGTAGACTACTAACACTACCTACAAACACCAGAAACTAGTTGCAACTCCTGGACAGAGATCTAGTTGATTAATAAGTCGAGAGGGGTCGAGTTATCGGAACCCAATGTGTGGTAGTAACTATGTCATTGGACAACTTACACAGAACTCAGTTCTTAAGGACGGCTCCAGTGAGACAACCCACCATGTACTCCTACATGGCCTCTCACCGCTACCTTTACCAAATCGTGTTCACACACTTAGCTCACACACAGTAGGACATGTTCACCACATTCCAATTCATCCCCGATGAATCAGACCTGACTCAACTCTAAGCAATAGTAGGCATAACCAGAAAGCATGAATGAGTAGGCACAACATGGCTCAAACAACTCCTACTCATGCTAGTGGGTTTCAACTATTTACTGTGGCAATGACAGGTCATGCAGAGGAAAGGGGTTCAACTACCGCAGCAAAAGCAGTTCAATCGTTGTTGTCCTAATGCAATAAAAGAGAGCAGGAGCGAGAGAGTGGGATTGTATCGGAATGAACAAGGGGGTTCTGCTTGCCTGACACTTCTGAAGATAGTAATAGTTCTTCATCGGTGTCATCGAACTCATCGTCGGAACGTCGTCTACTGAGAGGGGACAAAACCGACAAACAGAGAAAGAACACAATCAATGCAATGCAACAATATGATGCATGAACATGACATGGCAATATGATGTGGTTTGGCCTAATGCAACTAGCAACCAAATTAAATGAAGTTGGTTTGAACCAAAGGTTCAAATTCAAACTCCATATGTGATTATTCAAATGCCATTTATTCAAATTGTCCTAAACAGCAACCATAAGTTGTTCTAACATGCATGAAAATGACATAAACAGATTCCTTGGATTTTTCTGATCAATTTTCATCTATAAATTATTTTCATCTGAGCTACGGTTGATTTTATATGATTTTTAGAAGTTTTGGCTATTTTCTGAAATAAATAAATCATTTCTGATTTATTTTAAATTACAGAAAATAGTTACTGCGTCAGCATGACATCACTCTGAGGTCAGCAGTCAACAGAGGCTGGTCCAAGTCAAACCTGACAAGTGGGGCCCACTGGTCAGTGAAACAACTGACTAAACTAACTTATTTAGCACTAACCTAGTTTAGTTAGCCGGGCGGGGCCCACATGTCAGTGAGTCACAGGGTTAACTAATTTACAAATTAGCACTAACCTAAATTAACAGGGCACTGGGCCCACCTGTCAGTGACTAACCTAACTAACCAAACGATTAGTATTAACCTAAGTTAATTAACAGGGCGGGCCCCAATTGTCAGTGAGTCAGGGGTGGACTAAGGGCGTGGGACCCATGCGTCAGTGACCCGGGGTGGTCAACCCACCGGTCAAAGAGGTCAGAACCGCCGGCGGCTCATCGCCGACGAGACCGAATGCGGCGGAGGGCTCGGAAACGAGCCACCGGGCATCGTTTTGGTCGCGGTTTGTTGCGTTCGAACACGCGCAGTGGAGTGCGTCGAGTGGTGGTGGTGAGGGGTGCTGGGGTGGTCTGCAGAGGCGGCGGCGACCTCAACGGCGGCGACCGGAGCTCGGGTGTGTGCGGGTTTGGGGTTGTGGTGCACTAGAAGGGGAGAGGGTGCGTGCGTTCGGCTCCTGGGAGCACGGTGAGCACGTTGGGACGCTCATCCGCGGGTTGTGGCCACTATGGCCACGGCGGCGCCATGGCCGGCGGGGCGAAGTTCTCGGGCGCGGTGGCTAGGCTAGCTGGGGGAGGTAAACAAGTATGGGGAGGGGGAAATCCGAAGCGGGGGCTCACGGTGATTGTAGAAACGTCGACGTGGGCTCGGGGAAGGCTCGGAGCAGAGCAGGGCATCGAGGGGGATCTCCGGCGACGGCGGTCGGGAACAAGCCCAGTGAGGGCGGTGCATAGCAGATGGGCGCTTGTGGCTCGGGCTTCTCGATGAAGCAGTCGACGGCGGAGCTCTCGGGCATGGCGCTGCAGCGAGGGGGCGACGGTGGCCGCGGTGGTGACGAGCGGCGGCGACAGCCTCGTTCGGTCGAGCTCGAAAGCGAGAGGGGAGAAAGGGGATGAGACCAGAGAAGGAGGGAAACGCTGCGGGGGCTTCGTCCACGTCCCTTGGCGCCTGGCTTGGGTCGAAGGGGAGCGTGACACGGCGAAGCAGGAGGTGGCGCGGTCGGCGCGTGCGGTGGCACGCAGCTGCTTCGGGGCGAGGGGGAGAAGACGACGCGCGAGGGGGTGGGCTGGGCCAGCGGTGCTGGGCCGCAGCTGGGCCAGTAGGTAAGGCCAGGTAAAAACTTCCCTCTCTCTTATTTTTGTTTCTGTTTTCTATTCTGTTATTTTGTTTTGATTTAGTTTATAGCCCAAATCATTTTAATAAATCCTAAAAATAATTGTGGGCATTAAATAAATTATTACAGAGACCCTCAACTATTTTCAGAATTGTTGGAGCATTTAAAGATATTAAAAATATTTATATGCCCCAATTTAAATACTTATTGATTTAATTCAAGGTCCAAAAATTCCCCAAAAATGTTCAATATTTTTGGTTTGGACCAAAACCCTTGCCAAAATTATCAAACATTACTGAAGGCATTTCTGGGTTTATTGAAAAGGATTTTTTGGTTAAACCTAGTTGCCTTGATTTGGTGCTAGGGTTTAATCATCCCCATTTCAAGTTTCCTTTGAAAATAAACATGATGACATGATGATCAGGCAAGGACCACAGGGGTTGATCTAGGGCTGTGACACAAAGGGGGGCATCAGACGATGCTCGGGGGGCCCAGGCGCCCCCCCGACGCGGCCCAGGGGGGGCGCGCCACCAGGGCGCCTGGGGCCCTGGTGGTCCCCCTCCGGCTGTGCTTCGGGTGCCTGGTAGCTTCTGGAATGCTTATTTTTTATATAATTTTTCTGGATTTTTTCTGGCAGTTCTCGTAATGTGAAAACCTGAAATACAAAAACAGCCGAAAACAGAAACTGGCACTGGGGTGCACTGAGTTAATAGGTTAGTCCAAATATGTTCAAAAGTGTATGGAAGTGTATAAATAACATAGCAATATCACCCAAAAGAGGCATGGAGCAAGCAGAAATTATAGATACGTTTTGGACGTATCAACATCCCCAAGCTTAATTCCTGCTCGTCCTCGAGTAGGTAAATGATAACAAGAATAATTTCTGTGGTGACATGCTATTAACCATATAGGACTTTTTTGTAGTCATATGACAAAAGCTTACTGAGACAATGAATCTATAGTAATTAAGTTGCCTCATGAGAAAATCACATAGAACTGAAAGTTTTACAATATGATACTGAAACATCAAATAGATTTGTAATGAACATGATGTGCAAATATGATAAAGTGATATCTCGCTTGCCCCCTTTAGTGAAGCAAAACATAAATGCAGGGGCACCTCCAAGGTTTAAGTGATGACTAGATACAATGATTTCAGAATAAACGATATCACAATCATGCAAAAGACAATGCTACTTTGGGACAATGCACATTACACTCAGAATGACAATCATGCTCTCAGTAGTTGGTGCTTTTAAATGAAGGTGGAGACTCTCGAACCGTGGCTTTTGTTGGCAAGGTTGAAAACCCGTAATCGGAAAAAAAGACAAAACACGTACCAGAGCTCTTGATTTTAAAACAGAGGTAATATTTTTTTTAGATCATGCATGTTTCGTCAATGAATGCTAGCAGACAACTCAATCACTTCTTGAGATGGACAAGTTTCGAGGAACGGCTCCCGAATGAGGACGATCACATCCTCTTAATCTCCTTTGTTTATCAATGCCAAAGTTTTCTGATTTCTCATGAACAAAGCGTGAAGGAGGGTTTGTTTGTTATATTATCTTTTTTAGCCAGGCGCACTCAATGCCAGTTCCTTCTCGTATTATGGGTTTGCACATTATACATGCAATCCCGGGGTGAAGCTTGTCCAACTTAAAAAGATCATGAATTAACCACTACTTCCTCATGAACTTACAACAGAGGCACAAAATAGGAATGCTTTTCTTTGAATAATTTTGAGATGGTACATGCAAGTCTCCGTTAGGAATGGCAGGTAAATACCATGTAGGAAGGTATGGTAGACTCATATGGCATAACTGGTATAAAAGAATGTGGATGCACAAGCAGTCAGTCCGCTTAGTACAGGCGAAGGTTAGCAAAAGACTAGGAGCGACCAACTAAGAGAGCAATGACGGTCATAATCATGCAGAGCGACAAAGCAACATTGAATCAGGCATGGAAGTTATATCGCTACTCAGAAACAAAAGATCATTAAGGCTTGACAGACTTTCTTTATAGTCTTAAATATGCGTGAGCATACGCCAAGTCAATCAAAATAAATTCTTGAAGGAAGATATTACTAAACCATACCACATCATAGGCAAACAAACCATGTTGGTACTCCAATAACACATTGGGAACCCCCCCAGCTATTTGAGACTAACCATAAGAAAACATGAACTACTAAGCGCCATTATGCACATAGCATCTTTATCATAGACATATCAACCAATGCAACGGAAGCAAACTCTCTCTTAATAGGATAAGCATGATAACTAAAGAGAGTTCAAGCAACCAACTAAACAAAAGCTCTTTAAAAAGATAAGCATGAAAACTGAGAGCTGAACATGATAGTAGCTATTAAAAGACAAAGAACACACACAACAAGGATAGACATGAAAATTCTATGTTATGTTCTAGGTAGAAGTGGAGCGTGTTTCTCTCCCACATAAAGAAAGCTGAGTTCCGACTCGTTATAAAAAAGAAAACTAAAAAGGAAACTAAAAGCAAGACGCTCCAAGCATAGCACATAACACATGAAGTGATTAAAATATATTGGAACGAAAGACGAACTGATAATGTTGATGGAGAAGGGGATGCACGGGGGCATCCCCAAGCTTAGACGCTTGAGTCTCCTTGAGTATTTCTTGGGGGTGCATGGGGGCATCCCCAAGCTTGAGCGTTTGACACTCCTGAATCTTTTTATCATCTTCCCTCGCACACTTGAAAACTCCCTTCATACATAACTCATCATAATCTGATTAGCGAGGTTAGTACCCATAATAAAATAATTGTTCCTTGCTGGAAATAAAGATATTCTTGAAGTTCTACTGTTTCTCAAGATTGCCAAAAGATTTTTGCAAAGAAAAAGCAAGCTCTAGGTTTGCAAAATGAAGGAAAGGCAAAACAGGACAGAATCTGTGAAAAACAGAACTGCAGGTAGTAAATGATTTTTCCGTGGCACTTCTGCAACTCCAATAAAAAAACTCAAAACAGATGCACGAAAGACAATTATATAGAGCACGCTGTCAAAAAAATTCAGACCAAAAAGATGATCTGGTGATTTTATACGAATTTTTCTATCCAAGGACAGAATCTGTTTCCTCGACAACACGTCACAACTTTTGAACTTTCTTGCAATCAGAGGCTATACTTGGCACAAAATTTGAAAAGCAAAGATACAATGATGATGCTACAGTAGTAACAACATCAAGACACAACAAAAACAAAATAAATTTATTCATTGGGCTGCCTCCCAAAAGCGCTTTCTTTTATGCCTTTAAGCTAGGCATAATGCATAGAGATCAAGTTTTATCAAGAGTAAAAGAATAGCTAGCCCGTATAACGGACTCAAAAGGTAACTTAATCTTCTTTCGAGGGAAGTGTTCCATCCCTTTCTTGAGAGGAAATTGGAATTTTATATTACCCTCTTTCATGTCAATGATAGCACCAACGGTGCGTAGAAAAGGACGTCCCAAAATAATTGGACACGAAGGTTCACATTCAATATCCATAATAGTAAAATCAACGGGAACATAGTTGTCACTGACAATGATAAGAACATCATCAATCCTCCCCAAGGGTTTCTTTATGGAAGAATCAACGAGATGAACACCAAAAGAACAAGAATCAAAAGGTTTCAATTTAAGCATATCATATATTCTTTTGGGCATAACAGAGGTACTAGCACCAACATCACATAAAGCATAGCAAGAGAAGTTATTCAGCTTAATTTTTATCATAGGATCCCAACCATCTTCTAGCTTTCTAGGTATGGAGGCTTCTACTCTAAGTTTCTCCTCCCTAGCTTTGATAAGAGCATTAGTGATATGCTCTGTGAAGGCAAGGTTAATCGTGCTAGTGCGGGGATCTCTAGACATCTTGTGAAGGAAATCAATAACTTCGGTAAGAGTGCAATTGTCAAAATCAAGGTCACTACTATCAAGTAAGGTGGTAGTGGTGTCCTTTAGGTTCACTTGTTTGCTAGTTTCTATAGTCATAGAATCACCATTAATAGGTCCATCGGGACCAGGAGTGCATTGGGTGCTAAGAGTTTGGATACCCTCAACAACTTGGATAGTAGCAACACTGTGGTGGGTAGGAAGGCTCTTAATCCTATCTTATTCCTCCCTTTCTCTAGCCCATCTCTCTTTAAGTTTAGCCATCATCCTAATATTTTCATTAATTTGCACTTGAATAGCATTAATAGGAGTGACCTTCCTCTCCTCATGAGGAGAAGTTCTAATTTTAAGCAATTCTACCTCATTGGCTAAATTGTCTACCTTCAAAGAAAGATCACCTAGTTTGTTCAGTTTTTCTTCTACACTATTATTAAAAGCTTTTTGGGTAGTGATGAAATCTTTAAGCATAATCTCTAGTTCAGTAGTGGAGTTCTTGGTGCTAGGATAAGCATTGTTGTTCCCATAAGAATTAGAGGGGAACGGTCTAGGATTGCTACCAAAATTACTCCTATAAGCATTGTTATTAAAATTGTTTCTAGAGATAAAGTTCACATCTACTTGTTCTTGAGCAATCAAAGAATTTAAAGGAACATCACGAGGATCAACAGAAGATTGCTTCGAAAGTAGAGACATGATCAAGTCAACTTTTTCATTTAGGGAGGAAATCTCCTCGACAAAGTTTACCTTCCTACCTGTTGGAGCGCGTTCGGTGTGCCATTGCGAATAGTTGGTCATCATCTCATCGAGAAGCTTTGTGGCAGCACCAAGTGTAGTTGACATAAAGGTTCCTCCCGCGGCCGAATCTAACAAGTTCCGCGAGGTAAAGTTCAAGCCTGCATAAAAAGTTTGGATAACCATCCAAGTAGTCAAACCATGAGTAGGGCAGTTCTTGATAAGAGATTTCATACGTTCCCAAGCTTGGGCAACGTGTTCATTATCCAATTGTTTAAAATTCATTATGTTACTTCTTAGTTGGATAATTTTAGCAGGTGGATAGTATTTTCCAATAGAAGCATCTTTGCACTTGTCCCATGAATCTATGCTATTTCTAGTTAAAGACTGAAACCAAATTTTAGCTCCTCCTCTCAAAGAGAAAGGAAAAAGCTTAAGCTTAACAATATTACCATCTATTTCTTGGTACTTTTGCATATCACAAAGTTCAACAAAGTTGTTTAAGTGTAAAGTAGCATCATCTCCAGCACCGGAGAATTGATCTTTCATGACTAAGTTCAGTAAAGCAGGTTTAATTTCATATGAAGGTGCTGAAGTGGAGGTGTAGTGATAGGTGTGCAGATAAAGTCATCGTTGTTTTGACTAGTGAAGTCACACAACTTGGTGTTCTCGGTGGAACCCACAGTAGCAAGCAAGCAAGATAACTATTTTTGTGATTTTCGATAAAAGATACTAAAGCAAAACTGAAAGGTAAACTAACAAGACTAAAAAGCAAAAGGTAAAAGATAGCGTGCAACTCCCCTATCCTGAAGAGTGGAGTCCCCGGCAACGGCACCAGAAAACTTTGCTTGATGGCTTCTCGCCCCTCGTTGGTTACCCCAAGTGGAAGGTTTGAGATGCAGTGTAGCGGAAGTTTTCCCTTGGCAATACCAAGGATCGATTTCCCTGAGACTCCCAGTTTCAACAAGAACTTGTAACCTGCTAACGGCGCCAGATATTAGCAATCAACGTGGACCTGCACACAGATACAAATAACTTTGCTCCCAACGAGTACAGAGAGGTTGTCAATCCCTCCGGCCTTGTAGTTTACAAAGGATCAAACGCAAGTGATAATAGTGATAGGTATTATTGCAATAGTAAGTAAAAGCGGAAAGTAAATAGTGGATGTGATCAATGATGGTAATATGGACCGGAGTCTCATGATGTTCACTAGTGATGTCTCTCTCCAAAAAGACGATAAAACAGCTATGTGAGGTAAACGAATTACAGCTGGGCAATTGACAGGACCATGTGCGCAAACCAATGCTGACTAAGTTGCAAGAAAGGTAGAGGTTCAAAGCATGGGCGGTACGCCGAGGTAAGTAGACCGAAATCCATCTGCATCTACTACTAATCATCCACCTTGAGATATCTATCCAGAACATCTCGCTGGTATTAAGTTGCGAGTCCCACCCATATTGTAAACTCAAAGCAACAGACAACTGCATTAAAAGAACTTTGCGTAAAGTAAACAATCCTTGCACCCGCGGGCACAAGCACCGTTGTTTTCCCCCTTGTGGCAACAACACATCCCCTAGACTCATGTTTCTGTCACTCAAACTAGTCATCGAGGGGCATGAACCCACAATCAAGCATAACGTTCCCTCTTGGAGTCACTGCCTACTACTTGGCCAAAGCAATAAATAACAACGGAGAACATGCAAGAATTACTTACGAACATAAATATAAAAGAGGTGAATCAAATATATTACACAAACACAATCTGAACATAATCTCATAATCCATCGGATCCCAGCAAACTCATCATAGCAACATCATAAGGATTACATATGTGCCTCGATCATGTAGGGCAGCTCACGAGGACTAATTAGTGAAGCACAAGAACGGGAGGAGAACAACACATAGCTACTGGTCATGGATCCATGGTCCAAGGGAGACTACTCACAACTCATCCGGGAGGCGTCCATGGTGGTGGAGAAGCTCCCGGTGGTGATCCTCCCCTCCGGCAGGGTGCCGGGAAGAGTTCTCCTGGTGCTCCCGATCTTGGAAGGGGCGGCGGCGGCGGAACAGAGATGAGATCGCGAAAAAGAGTTCCGTCTCGAGGGTTTCGGGAGATGCTTTAAATATATTCCAAAGGGGGGCATCAGACGAGGCTCGGGGGCCCAGGCGCCCCCCCGGCGCGGCCCAGGGGGGCGCGCCACCAGGGCGCCTGGGGCCCTGGTGGTTCCCCTCCGGTTTGCTTCGGGTGCCTGGTAGCTTCCGGAACGCTGATTTTTTATATAATTTTTCTTGATTTTTTCTGGCAGTTCTCGTAATGTGAAAACCTGAAATACAAAAACAGCAGAAAACAGAAACTGGCACTGGGGTGCACTAAGTTAATAGGTTAGTCCAAATATGATCAAAAGTGTATGGAAGTGTATAAATAACATAGCAATATCACCCAAAAGAGGCATGGAGCAAGCAGAAATTATAGATACGTTTTGGACGTATCACATGACATCTTTTGTCCTACCCTCCCATGGCAGCGGGGTCCTAGGGGAAACTAAGGGATATTAAGGCCTCCTTTTAATAGAGTATCGGACCAAAGCATTAACACATAGTGAATACATGAACTCCTCAAACTACGGTCATCACCGAGAGTGGTCCTGATTATTGTCACTTCGGGGTTGCCGGATCATAACACATAGTAGGTGACTATAGACTTGCAAGATAGGATCAAGAACACACATATATTCATGAAAACATAATAGGTTCAGATCTAAAATCATGGCACTCGGGCCCTAGTGACAAGCATTAAGCATAGCAAAGTCATAGCAACATCAATCTCAGAACATAGTGGATACTAGGGATCAAACCCTAACAAAACTAACTCGATTACATGATAGATCTCATCCAACCCATCACCGTCCAGCAAGCCTACGATGGAATTACTCACGCATGGTGGTGAGCATCATGAAATTGGTGATGGAGGAAGGTTGATGATGATGATGGCGACGATCTCCACTCTCCAGAGCCCCGAACGGACTCCAGATCAGCCCTCCCGAGAGAGATTAGGGCTTGGCGGCGGCTGCGTATTGTAAAACGCGATAATTCTTCCTCCCTGAATTTTTCTCCCCGAAAGAGAATGTATAGGATCTGGGGATACGTCGGTGGAGAACCAGGGGGCCCACGAGGCAGGGGGCGCGCCCCCTCCCCTAGGGCGTGCCCCCACCCTCGTGGACAGGGTGTGGGCCCCCTGGTCTGGATCTTCTTGCAGGTATTTTTTATATTTTCCAAAATAATTCTCCGTAAATTTCCAGGTCATTCCGAGAACTTTTTATTTCTGCACAAAAACAACACCATGGCAATTCTGCTAAAAACAGCGTCAGTCCGGGTTAGTTCCATTCAAATTATGCAACTTAGAGTCCAAAACAAGGGCAAAAGTGTTTGGAAAAGTAGATACGTTGGAGACGTATCAGACACCCAGCTTGACGTCTCTCCTGATCCGCTAGAAACTCGAGGTAGGCGTTTGCTTGACCTAATTGGGACTCAGAACGTCCGGCCTCATCTGTGTCGGTCATGTTTCCTAGGGTTCAATGTCGTAGTCGTTTAATTATTGAGCATTATATAATAAAGTGAATAATGACAAAAAAGTGACCTTTGTTTTTCCTGAATGTCGTTTCATTCCCATCGCGACAAATCTCGAGCACTCCATATGTCCAACTTTCTAGCATAAGTCATGCCGAAATTCATGGAAAATTTCGGCATGACCTTTGGTAGAATGTGCACATATAGAGTGCCTAAAATTTGCCGAAATGGAAATGAATCAACATTTCTGGCAAAACATAGGTCACTCGCAATTGGTTTCCCTGCAAATGATAATAAGCACTATGTGCTGACCTCATTTTCAAAATGGACAGCAACATAAGCTAATTTTCAAAAAATGTAATATCCATTTTCATTTTCATTTAAAAACAAAGCAACATAAGCTAATTTTCATTTCAATTTTCTGTCAAAGCTCATTTTCATTTTCATTTAACTGCTGCTCCCTTCAAAATACTACTCTGCTCATGTCAAAGCTCATTTTCAAAATACTACTGCTCATGTCGCCGTAAGGGGGTGGCTCACCGCGCGTCGGGGTCGGGGTCACTCGCACGGGGCTAAGGGGGTCAGCGTCGCGATCGCCGGGGCAGAGGGACTTGTGGGCGTCCTTCTCCTCCTTGTCGATCTGTGCCTACGTAACGTCGATCTGCAGAGAGACCAGTCAAAGAGAGAGAGAGAGAGAGAGAGAGAGATAGAGAAGAGGGAGGGATGGCGCACCTCAGTGTTGGGGACGGAGTCGTCGGAGGCAGAGGGGCTTGGGCGTCCTTCTCGGTGGAGAGGTCGGCCTGGGGGTGGACCTAGGGCAGGGGCCAGGCTGGGGGGTCTACGGCGGCGTGTGCGGGTGCGGTGTCGAGGACGGCGCAAGCTCAGAGAGAAAGAGGATCGAGAGGGAGAGAGTGAGAGAGAGGAAACATATAGAAGCTGTCGGACCGATGCTGTAGGAACTTAGCTATAGCGCGTTGATACGTCTCCAACGTATCTGCTTTACCAAACCCTTTTGCCCATGTTTTGGACTCTAACTTGCATGATTTGAATGGAACTAACCCGAACTAACGCTGTTTTCAGCAGAATTGCCATGGTGTTGTTTTTGTGCAGAATAAAAAGTTCTCGGAATCGCCTGAAAATCAACGGAGAATTATTTTGGAAAATATAAAAAATATCTGCAAGAAGATCCACACCAGGGGCCCAAGGCCTGTCCACGAGGGTGGGGGGCGCGCCCCCTACCTTGTGGGCCCCCTGGTGACTTACCGACGTACCTCCAGATCCTATATCTTCACTTTCGGGGAGAAAAAAATCAAGGAGAAGGAATTATCGCGTTTCACAAGATGGAGCTGCCGCCAAGCCCTAATCTCTCTCGAGAGGGCTGACCTGGAGCCCGTTCGGGGCTCCGGAGAGTGGAGATCATCACCATCATCATCATCAACCTTCCTCCATCACCAATTCCATGATGCTCACCGCCGTGCGTGAGTAATTCCATCGTAGGCTTGCTGGACGGTGATGGGTTGGATGGGATCTATCATGTAATCGAGTTAGTTTTGTTAGGGTTTGATCCCTAGTATCCACTATGTTCTAAGATTGATGTTGCTATGACTTTGCTATGCTTAATGCTCGTCACTAGGGCCCGATTGCCATGATTTCAGATCTGAACCTATTATGTTTTCATGAATATATGTGTATTCTTGATCCTATCTTGCAAGTCTATAGTCACCTACTATGTGTTATGATCCGGCAACCTCGAAGTGACAATAATCGGGACCACTCCCGGTGATGACCATAGTTTGAGGATTCATGTATTCACTATGTGTTAATGCTTTGGTCCGGTACTCTATTAAACGGAGGCCTTAATATCCCTTAGTTTCCAATAGGACCCCGCTGCCACGGGAGGGTAGGACAAAATATGTCATGCAAGTTCTTTCCATAAGCACGTATGACTATATTCGGAATACATGCCTACATTGCATTGATCAATTGGAGCTAGTTCTGTGTCACCCTAGGTTATAACTTCTACATGATGAATTGCATCCGACATAATTTCCCATCACCGATCCAATGCCTATGAGCTTTACCTATATTGTTTGTGGCTTATCTACTTTTCCATTGCTACTATCATAAAAACTAAAAAAACACTATCGTTACTTTTATTGCTGCTACCGCCACTATCATATTACTTTGCTACTAAACTATCTTGCTGCAGATACTAACTTTCCAGGTGTGGTTGAATTGACAACTCAGCTGCTAATACTTAAGAGTATTCTTTGGCTCCCCTTGTGTCGAATCAATAAATTTGGGTTGAATACTTTACCCTCGAAAACTGTTGCGATCCCCTACACTTGTGGGTTATCAAGACTATTTTCTGGCGCCGTTGCCGGGGAGCATAGCTCTATTCTTTAAGTCACTTGGGATTTATATCTGTTGATCACTATGAAGAATTTGAAGGACTCAAAAACCAAGATCTTACCCTCAACCACGAGGGGAGGTAAGGAACTGCCATCTAGCTCTGCACTTGATTCTCCTTCTGTTATGAGTAAACTTGCGACACCTACTCTTTCTATTGAATCTGATATGTCGTATGTTCTTGATGATGCCACTTCTGCTATGTATGATGAAACTACCTCTATGCCTGATACTGTGCCACTAGGTGAATTTTTAGATGAACAAATTGCAAAGGTTAGGGAGAATGCAAATGTTGAAACTGATGATATTTATGAAAGTGATGATGAAACTACTCCCAATAGATATGAATTGCCTGTTGTGCCTGAGGGTTATGTTATAAATGAAGAAACTGCTAGAGACTTTCTTGCTTGCAATGATAGATATGACCTTAAGAAATTATTAGCCAAGCTGAAAGAAAAGTCCTTGAATGCTAGAATGAAACATGACCCTGCTTTTGCTACTTCACCTATCAGTGTTACTGATAAGGATTATGAATTCTCTATTGATCCTAAGTTAATTACTTTGGTTGAATCAGATCCTTTCCATGGCTATGAGTCTGAAACTATTGTGGCACATCTTACTAAGTTGAATGATATAGCCACCATGTTTACCAATGATGAAAAGATTCGTTACTATTATATCCTTAAGCTATTTCCGTTCTCGTTAATGGGTGATGCTAAGACTTGGTTTAATTCTCTTGATCCTGGTTGTGTGCGTAGTCCCCACGATATGATGTATTACTTCTCTGCTAAATATTTTCCCGCTCATAAGAAACAAGCTGCCTTACGGGAAATATATAACTTTGCTCAAACTGAAGAAGAAAGTCTCCCACAAGCTTGGGGGAGGCTTCTCCAGTTACTTAATGCTTTGCCTGATCATCCTCTTGAGATGCATGATATACTTGATGTCTTTTATAATGGACTAACCGATGCTTCCAGAGACCACCTCGATAGTTGTGTTGGTTGTGTTTTCAGGGAAATAACAGTTGAACAAGCTGAACTACTATTGAATAATATGCTGGCCAATGAAAATAATTGGACACTTCCTGAACCAGCCCCTAAGCCAACTCCGAAGAAGAGAGGTGTTCTATTTCTCAGTCCTGAAGATATGCAAGAGGCAAAGAAATCTATGAAAGAAAAAGGTATTAAAGCTGAAGATGTTAGGAATTTACCGCCTATTGAAGAAATACATGGTCTTGATAACCCGACACAGGTAGTAAAGGTAAATTCTCTTTATAGATTTGATGAAGGTGATATTCCTCATTATAAGTCTGCTAGCCAATGTTTAGATGAGTTTGACAATTTTATTGTGAAACAAGAGAACTTTAATGCTTATGTTGGTAGACAATTACAACACAATGCCTATATGATTGAACGCTAGAGTGATTATCTGTCTAGAGCTAAAGGTGAACTGAAACTTATTAGTATACATGCTTCTATGGTTACCACTCAAGTAGAACAAGTACTTAAGGCTCAGAATGATTTGCTCAATGAATTAAATAGTAAGAATAATGACTATGCTGTTAGAGTTGCAACTAGAGGTGGTAAAATGACTCAGGAACCTCTGTATCCTGAGGGCCACCCTAAGAGAATCAACCAAGATTCTCAGAGAGCTAATTTAGATGCACCGAGTTCTTCTAAGAAGAAGAAAAAGAAAAATAATAGGACTTTGCATGCTCCTAGTGAACCTGTAGCTGACACACCTGGGAATCCCAGTGATATATCTGTTTATGATGCCGAGACACAATCTTGTAATGAACATGAACCTAGTGATAATATTAATGATGATGCTCAACCTAGCAATGATAATGATGTAGAGATTGAACCTGCCGTTGATCTTGATTACCCATAATCAATGAATCAACATTATGATAAGAGATACTTTGTTGCTAGGAAGCATGGTAGGGAAAGAGAACCATGGGTTCAGAAATCCATGCCTTTTCCTCCGAAACTATCCAAGAAAAAGGATGATGAGGATTTTGAGTGCCTTGCTGAAATGATTAGACCTATCTTTTTGCGTATGCATTTGACTGATGTGCTTAAAACAAATCCTTATGCCAAGTATATGAAAGATATTATTACCAACAAAAGAAAGATACCCGAAGTAGAAATTTCCACCATGCTTGCTAATTACACTTTTGAGGGTGGAATGCCTAAGAAATTAGGAGATCCATGAGTACCTACTATACTTTGCTCCATTAAGAGAAACTATGTTAAAACTGCTTTGTGTGATCTTGGAGCCGGTGTTAGTGTTATGCCTCTCTCTTTATATCGTAGACTTGACTTGATTAAGTTGACACCTACTGAAATATCTTTGCAAATGGCCAATAAATCAACTGCTATACCTGTCGGTATTTGTGAGGATGTGCCTGTTGTAGTTGCAGTTGTTACTATTCTAACGGACTTTGTTATACTTGATATTCTCGAGGACGATAGTATGTCTATTATTCTTGGAAGACCCTTTTTGAATACTGCAGGGGCTGTTATTGATTGCAACAAAGGCAATGTCACTTTTCATGTCAATGGTAATGAGCATACGGTACACTTTCCGAGGAAACAACCTCAGGTCCACAATATCAATTATATTGGAATAATTTCAACTATTACTATTGGAGGTTTTGAGTTTCCTATTCCTACTATCAAGAAGACATATGACATTCTTATTGTTGGGGGCATACATATCCCCGTTGAGGTAACCTAGTGTTATTCGAAAGTTCTCCGGTTTCATGTTACTCGGAAAGAGTTTATTAACAAGACCTGATCAACCTTGTTAATGGATTCCTTTTGATGAACATGGGATAGGTGAATCTAGATAGCACAAACCTTCTGTACCCTCCTAATATTTTCTGTTAATTAGGATAAATAAAGCAAAATTAGTATTTTTTGTCTGTTTCCAGACTTATCCGCGCAATAAAAAATTTCCTGAAAATAAAAGTTCTCTAAATACCATGAAAATGAAATATGATTTTTTCTAGAATATTTAAGAAATTGTGGAACTAAACACACAGCGAGGGGAGCCAGCACGTGGCCACGAGGGTCCAGGGCGCGCCCCCATGCCTCGCCGGCCCCACGTGGCCCCCTCCACTTATTCCTGCACCCATGCTCTTCTTCTTCCTCCCAAAAAAATCCCCAACCAGCTCAAACCCGAGTTCTAGCTCATCTTGCTGCCATTTTCAATATCCTTGCTCAAAGCACCATTCACCAATGTGGGGACCCCGACTTAGAAGTCGAGATCACCAAATGCACGTGTACAGTGATCCCAGAGATCAATGCTCACTGAACACACAGAAGCTGTAATAACAAGAGTCTTACATCCATACAAATAGTCTTACACGAATTACGGCCATTATAGCCAAGTCTTACATAGATAGAGCCTCACGGGCTGAATAGCAAATAACTCAAGTAGCGGAAGTCTTCGAATAAACGGGTAGAACCCATGCCATCTGCCTTAACCCTACAGGCATTCTGACTGGGATAGCGTCCTAGTTCGCATGATCGTCTCCAAAGAACTCTTCCTCATAATCCTGCTCTTCCATGCCTGGCCAATTAAATAACCAGTGGCAAGCCAATGAGTACTTTGAATGTACTCGCAAGCAACCCATGATGTGGTTCAAGTAACAATGAAATTGAATAATAATGAACAATCTAGCAGGAGGCTAGAACAATATGCTATCATCAAGTTATGCATCAATGACCTCGCGTAACCTCGAGAACAGGTTACCGACATCAACATAAATATGATTCATCTCATCGAGTCAAGTCACCGTCCTTGACTTGTCACACACATTCCAACACCGAGGAAGTAAAATTCTGGACATAGTTTAAGTAGCACCACCCAACTGTCCATGACCGTGGACACGGCTATTCGAATAGTTTGACACTCTGCAGAGGTTGCGCACTTTACCCACAAGATCCGGGGAACTTCCGTGTCATCCACGACCCGCGGTACCTCAAGTACCCGGGGTAAGCACCCGGTCATTACCTTTCCTTAGACGACACTAATATAGAGTCCACTCGTTGGCACACGGCCCTCGGGTACAAACAATAGATCACGGGACTTGCCCTAATTTCAATGTTCACGCGTACCCGAAGGGACCAACGGTGTGTCCGGTGCCCTGTAAAAACAGTCATGGCCGCCTATCCAAGCACGACCCCATCCCGGGAAAGACCTCAAGTCTTCCCGTCACTAGTAATGCGGGCACCATGCTAGTATCGACCTAAGTAATCAATAAAGCCCCGTCCCATAAGGGGTAGTGTGGTTGCACATGTTTGGTTGGGGCGGTAGTCACACATAAATCTAATCCATCATTCCACCATGCACATGATATTACCGGCACATCACTTCTTTCTCAAGTGATGACCTAACACTTCATCACCCTCGGGCATTAGGGGCACCCGATGGGTTCATGCAAAGTTTTCCAACTACGGGGGTTCATATCACACATGCATCACTTAAGCATTATGACCATCTATTTCATGTCATCTAGCATATAGCAAAGTCAACAATAAAGCATGCATCATGTGGTGGTTCATCTAGGTTACCATCGTAACCCTAATCATCATGCATCGGAAACCAACGGGTTCCGAAGAACAAGTGTATCATGGTCAAAGTCTGCTTGCCTGGATTGGATTGGTCTTCAAAGTCTTCAAGTCCTTCTCCTTCTTCTTCCACAGCAACTTCGTCAAATACGGGATCTATTCGTCGCATAATAACCACGAGAAAATAAGAATACTAATAAAACAGAAAAACCAAAGTGCTCAGAAAAATGTCAACTCATTTTTGTAAAATACTAGAGGGATTTCTAAGATGGGGAAAAAATCTTAGTTGGAGTTTTGGAGTTACAGAATAGGATATATTGATTTTTGAACAGGAGTTATACTGCCCAAATTTGAATTTAAATTTGAACAGTACAGCAAAGTTTCATGGATTTGAATGAAAGTAGTACCATTAAATAGGTTGGAATATTACAAGATTTTAGGAGTTGGAATTATTTAATTTGGATCAATATTCTTTTCTGTATAAATGTTTAAAACATCAACAGAAAAGAAAAAGAGAAAAAGGGTCCTGTGCACTGGGCCAGAAGAGGCCACAGTGCACGGCCCAGGCGGACTGACCCAGCCGCACGGAGCCAGCGCACGCGCACGTCAGGTTTCAAACCTGACGGGCGGGGCCCGTGCGTCAGCGGCACAGAGGAGGGGAGAGAGGTGGGGGGATGACAGGCGGGGCCCGCCTGTCATCTCTAACCCCTCGGTCACGGCGGCGGCGAGCTCACCGGCGACGATACCGGCCACGGCGACGGCAACGGAGGCCAGGGACGGATTCAGTGTCATGTCACGGTTGCAGCGGTGGTAGCGTGGCACGGCGGGGAGCCCTGGTTCACCGGCGGCGAGGTGCGACGGCGGAGGCTCGTCGGAGAGTGGTGGCTGTGGCCGTTTCCGACTGCAAACGGAGGGGGAAGTAGAGGGGAAAGGGTCAAGGGAGTGCGGCGGTTCCGAAACGAGCGGAAGGAGAGGCAGGGGAGGCCTGTACCTCGAGATCGTCGGCGGCCCGACGCGGCGGAGCTCCGGTCGATCCCGAGCACTGGGGCGCTCCGGGGTCGAACTGAGGGTACAGGAGGGATCAGTGGAGTGGTGTGAGGCTGGTGGTGGTGTTGGAGGGGCTCGGGGAGGCCTATAAATAGGAGCTCGACGGGGACCCGTAGTCCAATGCGCCGGCGAGCTCATCGGCGAGGCTACAGTGCACGGGAGGCTTCGAGGATGAGTCTGGGGAGTTCCTGGACGTGCTCTACGTCCAGCTAAGGTAAGTGGAGGAGCGAGGGAGCGACAGAAAGGCGCGCGCGTGCGAGGCAGAGGAGTGGCTGCCGCGGGCGGCCAGCGCGCGTGCGACAGCGGCTACTGGAGGGCGCAGGAGGAGGGGGGGGACAGCGCCGGGGAGGTCGCGGACGTCGAGGCGCCTCGACTGGCGTGAGGGGGAGGCCCGAGGCTGTCGGGGAGCGGCGATTGGCCCGAGCCAGCGTGCGAGGTGCACTGTTCGCGCGCTCTGGAGCGTGCGTATGGCTGGCATCAGCATGTTTTCGCCGGCTTGGCCCGTTCCAGCGTGCCCAACAGTGTCTGGTGTGATGAGGGGGGAGTAAAGAATTGCCCTGAGGCTCTGGATGCTCTGGGGTGCAGAGAGAGAGAGTGAGAGTGTTGGTAAAAATGGTGAAAGGTGGTTGTACAGCAAGGTAAAGCTGGGGTTTCACCCCCCAATCATGGAGCTGAGGTGCTGGGGGAGTTACTAGAGGTAGCTGGTAACTCAATGAGCCTGTGGTAAGAAGTTGAGGCCATGGAGAAAAGTGAAAGTGGTCAAGTTGGAGGTTTTAGAATTTCTGCAGAAGGTGTTTGATCTGTGTTTGATCAAGTAAATGAAGTCCACTTGACATGGCACTTGATAGGGTTGAAAGACATGAGAAAATAGGGTGCCTCACCAAATTTGGCCTCATTTGAAGAAACTAGCCAATGTAACTTTGGTGAACCCTAGAAATCAACAGAAATAGTTTCATCTTGATTGAGTCAAGCTAATCATCTCCCCTTGATGCACCACTTGGTGTAGCATCATCATTTGGGGTATTGATCATGCTCACAAAGTTTGAAGCTCCAGATAAAAAGTTGGTAATGTAAAGTTGTTCAAATTTGCATTTGAACAGAAAGGGTTTTGAGGTTATCTGATCAAGTTGCTCTATTCCAAATCTTGTGCCATTTGGTCTAGGTGCCTTATTAGGCCATTCTAGCATGTGCACCAAGTTTGAGAGCATTTGGATAAGTTTGGCAATGTAAAGTTGCTCAAACTTCAAATGTGGACAGAATGGTTATGAAGGGGTTTGAGGGGGTTTTCTTGCTTCCCAAGGCATGGGGCTTGGCAAGATCATCAAATATGTCATATATGACATGATAGAATTTCCCTGGAATTTTTGGAGAATATTTCCTTTGTAAATATTTCAAAAGCTTGAAATATCCAGAAAGGGTTTTAGAGGGTTTAGCCAATTATTTTGAACATGACCAAGTGTTGAAACTCTTATATATGGACAATATATGTCCTCTGAGTCTCTCTGAATTTTGGCAAATATTTTTGAAATAGTTAAATAATTTTCCCCTATTAAAGACCATTTCTGGCCTTAAGAAAAAGCTTTTTAATAAAATAGGAAAATAACTTTTAAAATTATACCTTTGTGGTTTCTGGGAGTCCTATGACTACTAGGTCTCAAATAAACCTTTTAAAATAATTTTCACACCCTAAATCAAGTACTTGCAGTGCAAATCTCAATTCAGGGGTTTTTGGAAAGCTATATTTATAAAAATACTTTTTGGCCAAATTATTTTTGTAAGAAAATACTATATTGTTATATAACACTTGGCATGATCATTGGGCAGAAGTTTTGGGCATGGAGATAAAATCTACAAGAGGTCATAGTTGACTTCAATGAGCACATGGAAAAGCAAATGAAGAAAACTCAATTCCAAATAAAAGCCAAATGATGCTAAAAAAATTTGCTGGTCCAAATTTTCATGCTTCAAAGTTACAAACAACATGTTACAAAATGCAGGGTGTGACAGACCTACCCCCCTTACAAGAATCTCGTCCCCGAGATTCCTAAACTAGGGCTTAAAAGAGATCGGGAAACTCGGATCTAAGATAGTCTTCTCGTTCCCAGGTTGCTTCTGCTTCGGTGTGGTTGCTCCACTGGACCTTGAAGTACTTGATGGTACGGCTCCGCGTACGTCGTTCTGCTTCGTCCAGAATGCGAATGGGCTTCTCGCGGTAGGTCAGATCAGGCTGCAGATCAATGGCTTGGTGATCCACATCCTTGTAGAGACTGGGCTTGTCTGGAACCTGGAGACATTTCCGGAGTTGTGACACATGGAACACATTGTGCACATCGGATAGCTCAGGTGGTAGTTCCAATTGATAAGCCACTTCTCCTCGTCGTGCAGTGATCTCAAAGGGTCCAATGAACCTTGGTGTGAGCTTCCCCTTGACGTGGAAACGCTTGGTTCCCTTCAGAGGAGTCACCCGCAGGTACACATGGTCCCCAACATGGAAACTCATGTCTCGGCGTCGAGTGTCAGCATAACTCTTCTGCCTTGACTTGGCTGCCTTTAATCGCTCTCTGACTAGTTGGACTTGCTCTTCTGCTGCGCGGAGAATATCTGGTCCAAAGACTAGTCCTTCTCTAGTCTCTGACCAGTTGAGGGGTGTGCGACATCTGCGTCCGTACAACACCTCAAATGGTGCCATCTGAAGGCTTGACTGGTAACTGTTGTTATAGGAGAACTCGGCAAAAGGGAGACAGTCTTCCCACTTGGCTCCATATGCCAGGAAACAGGCTCGGAGCATGTCTTCGAGAATCTGATTGACTCGCTCAGTTTGACCTCCGGTCTGTGGGTGGTAAGCTGTACTAAAAGACAACTTGGTTCCCAAGGCTTCTTGGAACTTGTTCCAGAACCTTGAGGTGAACTGGGTGCCTCGATCTGACACAATCTCCTTGGGAACACCGTGAAGACTTACGATTCGGTTGATATAGAGAGTTGCCAACTGGTTGCCTGAGTAGGTAGTCTTGACAGGAATGAAATGAGCCACCTTGGTCAAATGATCGACTATGACCCAGATAGAGTCATGTCCTCTATTCGACCTTGGTAGTCCAGTGATGAAGTCCATTCCGATTTTATCCCACTTCCACTCAGGAACCTTGAGTGGTTGAAGCAATCCAGCGGGTCGCTGATATTCAGCCTTGACCTTTTGGCACACATCACACTTTGCAACATAGGTTGCAATCTCTCTCTTCATACCGTGCCACCAGAATCGTGCCTTCAAGTCTTGGTACATCTTGGTTCCTCCGGGGTGGATGGAATACGGGGTGTCGTGGGCTTCTTGCAGAATCTGCGTCTTCAACTCGGTGTTGTTTGGTACGCAGAGACGACCTTTGTACCAAACAATCCCGTGCTCGTCTTCGGAGAATCCTGGGGCCTTGCCCATCTTCATCTTCCTCTTGATGCCTTCGATGCTTGCGTGTCCATCTTGAGCCTTCTTGACGTTGTCCATCAGGGTTGGTCTGACTTCCAAATGATCCAGAAATCCAGGGGTGACCAATTCCAAACTGAATTGTTCGATCTCCTTAAACAAGGCTGGCTGTCTTTCTTGAATAATGACATTCAAAGAGCAAGCCTTCCTGCTTAAGGCATCGGCCACCACGTTGGCCTTCCCAGGGTGATACTGAACACTGAGGTCATAATCCTTGATGAGTTCCAACCATCTCCGCTGCCTCATGTTCAACTCTTTTTGGGTGAAAATATACTTCAGACTTTTGTGGTCTGTGTAAATCTCACACCATTTCCCTAGGAGGTAATGCCGCCATGTCTTCAAGGCATGAACTACTGCCGCTAGCTCAAGATCGTGAGTAGCGTAGTTCTCCTCATGGGGTCGTAGCTGCCTGGAGAGGTATGCTATGACGCGGCCTTCTCGCATCAGAACGCTTCCCAATCCGGTTCGAGAGGCATCACAATATATCACGAACTCCTTGTGAATATCCGGTGTTGCCAGAACTGGGGCGGTGGTCAATCTCTTCTTGAGCTCTTGGAAGCTCTCTTCGCATTTTGACGTCCACTCGAACTTCTTGTCCTTCTTGAGGAGCTGAGTCATTGGTCGTGCAATGCTAGAGAATCCTTCCATGAACTTGCGGTAATAACCCGCTAATCCGAGGAAGCTTCTGACTTCCTTGACGGTCGTTGGAGATTGCCATTGGGTCACAGCTTCGATTTTTGCCGGATCAACAGATAAGCCTTCCTCGGTCAAGACATGACCTAAGAATCCAACTTTGTGCAGCCAAAACTCACACTTGCTGAATTTGGCATACAGTTGGTGCTCACGAAGCTTGTCTAGGACCATTCTCAGATGCTGCTCATGCTCTTCCTCCGACTTCGAGAACACAAGGATGTCATCAATGAAGACAACAACAAACTTGTCCAAATATTCCATGAAGACTTTGTTCATGAGATACATGAAGTAAGCTGGGGCATTGGTTAACCCAAAAGACATGACCGTGCACTCATACAGGCCATATCTGGTTACGAATGCCGTCTTCGGAATATCTTGGGGTCTGATCTTCAGCTGGTAATACCCAGATCTGAGGTCGATCTTGGAGAATACCTTGGCTCCGCTGAGTTGATCAAACAGATCTTCGATCTTGGGAAGCGGGTACTTGTTCTTGATTGTAACTTCATTGAGGGAACGATAGTCAATGCATAAGCGGATGGTACAGTCCCTCTTTGCCACAAACAGAACAGGAGATCCCCAAGGGGAGGCACTCAGGCGGATAAATCCCTTCCTTAGCTGCTCTTCTAGCTGCTTCTTCAACTCGGCTAATTCTTCTGTCCCCATTCTATAAGGCTTCTTATAGATGGGTCCTGCTCCGGGCACGAGCTCGATGATGAACTCAATGTCACGGTCAGGGGGCATTCTCGGTAGTTCATCCGGAAAGACATCAGGATACTCACATACCACCGGTACTTGATCTAGCCCAACTTCAGACAGACAGTTGACTTTTGCGGCTTGAGCGGAAGAGGAGTTGGGGGCAAACTTGATTTCTACCCCTTGGTCATTGGTCACAGTGACTGTCCGATTGGCATAGTCTAACAAGCCTTGGTGCTTGCTGAGCCAATTCATACCTAGGATCACATCCAAGCCTTGCGATCTCAGGACGATAAGGTCTGCTAGGAAGTCTACACCGTTAACGGTAATACTGACTCCTTTACAGCCTATCTTGGCTCTCATCTCGGCTCCGGGGGTTTGTACCACCATAGGGTTATTCAGGGGTGTAGGGGTCATGCCACTTTTTAATGCAAATCTTTGAGTGACAAATGAATGCGTTGCTCCAGAATCAAACAAGACAGTTGTAGGTGCTGAGTTGACAAGGAACGTACCCAGCACGACGTCCGGGTCTTCCTGGGCTTCTTCAGCAGTGACGTGATTCACACGCCCCTTCCCATAGTTCGGTGGATTGCGAGGAGCTGGGTTCCTTGGTGGCATTCCACGGCCTTGTCCCTGGTTCTGCGCATTGGGGCGCGGGGCATCAGGCTTCTTGTTGGGGCACACCCTGGAGATGTGTCCGGGCTGACCACACCCAAAACAAGTGACTTGATTTGGAGTGTTGATCTTGTTGCCACCACTGGTATTGGGGTTGAAAGCTGGCCTGGGGTTGGCATACTGCTGAGGCTGAGGATTGGCACGAGGTGCAGGAGCTCTTGGCTGTTGATAGGTTGGCTTGGCCGGGGCTGACTGCCACGGACGAGGCTTCTGGTTGCTGGAACTTCCCTTACTGACCAACTTGCGCTTGCGAGTGTCTTCCAAAGCACGCCGCTTGTCTTCAAGCGTAAGTGCCTTGTTCACCAGGTCAGGGAAAGACGGGCAGTCGCACACGACAAGCGAGTATTACAGAGTCTGATTAAGGCCTTCCATGAAGCGCTCCCTTTTGGCAGCATCAGTGCTGACATCTTCAGGGGCATACCTTGACAGAATACTGAACTTCTGCATGTACTCCTTAACAGTGCCACTTCCTTGCTTCAGGGCTCGGAACTCACGCTTTTTGATAGCCATGACTCCAGAGGGAATGTGGGCCTTGCGGAATTCTGCCTTGAAGTTAGCCCAAGTGATGTCTTGTTCAGCATGCATGACCTTGAATCCATCCCACCAAGCTCTTGCGGTTCCCCCGAGGTAGTGGGCTGCATAAGCCACTTTCTCGCGATCTTCGATGAATCCGACTAGTTCCAGGATTTCCTCAATGGAACGGACCCAGTCATCTGCATCCAGGGGTTCAGCAGTCTCGATGAAGGTTGGCGGTGCATGCTTCTTGAACTCTGCCAACGTGGAACGTCCATTGCCATTCCCCGCCGGCTGGCGGTTATTGGCGACAGCTTGAGCAATCAGCTGAAGAGCTGCAGTGTTGGCTTGGCGTTCCTCTCGGAAAGCTTGGAGAAGCTGAGCCATGTCCATGCTTGGAGGAGGTGGTGGTGGAGCTTGGTCGTTGGTTTGGTCGTGGTCTGCCTCTGGCTGAGAGGATGCTCCGGCTTCGGGCTGCTGGGTAGAGGTACCAGTACGAGTTACAACAGGCATCCTGTTGGAGCGGTAAAAAGGTCTCATGACTCGGAAGAGGGAAAGCAAGAAAGATGGGTGCCTAGTAAGGGGGTGGGTGTGACACTAAATCAATTCATGCAAGGGCCGAGAGGCCAAAACACATCCATAAAAAATCCAAAGGGGGTGATGTAGTCGTTTACACCTTCCCGAAGGAAGAATACGACATACATCCAGACACGACAAAAGCAAACACTAGATGGTTTCATATGAACCATACAAGGACTCGACTGCGCATAGGGGTTACACGACCTATCCTACCGTAGAGGTTACAACAGGCATATCCGAGTAGCGAATAGTGCCTAAGCGGCGGAATGCTCGGTCGCGTATTCCGGCTCTTCTGGGTCTTCCTCCTTGTCTTCATCTGTCTGGGCTCCCTTGTCACTTGAGGGAGTGGGGGAGTGGAGGAGTTGGATACGACGGTGCTTCGACGGGGGTGCAGGGAAAAGCTTGCGATATTCCCTTGCTGTCATCCGGCGTCGCCGAGGTGGTTCTTCACCCTTGGAAGACACATCCTCGGAGGGCCTTCCGCCTCGATATGCGATAGCGGATTGTCCAGAAGGTGCCCCTTCTTTCTTGATCCTGTTTGCCTTCTCTTGAGCTCGACGAAGAAGTGCCTTGGTCTTGTAAAGTTCTTCTCGAAGCTTTATTGATTCCGAGGCCAAGTCTTGTGCCAAGCTGTCGGCACAAAGACTGAAGTAGGTCTGGAACCGAAGCGAGAGTCCTTCCTTCAGTGGAGGGGCTAGTGCGCTTCTTTCTCCGTCACCTTCCTTCCGGTAAGGTAAGAAGCGAGTTGCCATCTTGGCTGCCATCTCCGGAAGAAGCTCGCGGAGACGGGTTAGTGCCTTGAGTGCAGCAGCCTCGGCAGCAAGTGGTAGTGTCGCCATCTGGGGTCCCTCGAAGAACCAACTTGTGGGAGGATCGTTTGCCTTCACGATCACTTCCACATGGTACTCCACCTCAGTATCGCTCACCCAATGCTCAAGGTAGGTGAGGATGGGTGCTCGGTGGAACTGACACTCCTGGAGGCTATCCTCGAGAAGTAGGGGAAACCCAGTGGTCAGGTGCTCTTCGGGAACAGCGGCCATCTACAAAGGTGGAATAGGAGGGGTTAAATAGCTGATGAAATCTCAGGTTTAGAAAAGAAGAGAGGTTCAGAAGGTTTTGAAAAGGGGTCTCAACTAACTAACGCCCATGCTAACTAAGGCTTCCTACAGTCAGGATGGCTCTGATACCAGCTCTGTGGGGACCCCGACTTAGAAGTCGAGATCACTGAATGCACATGTACAGTGATCCCAGAGATCAATGCTCACTTAACACACAGAAGCTGTAATAACAAGAGTCTTACATCCATACAAATAGTCTTACACGAATTACGGCCATTATAAACAAGTCTTACATAGATAGAGCCTCACGGGCTGAATAGCAAATAACTCAAGTAGCGGAAGTCTTCGAATAAACGGGTAGAACCCATGCCATCTGCCTTAACCCTGCAGGCATTCTGACTGGGATTGCGTCCTAGTTCGCATGATCGTCTCCAAAGAACTCTTCCTCATAATCCTGCTCTTCCATGCCTGGCCAATTAAATAACCAGTGGCAAGCCAATGAGTACTTTGAATGTACTCGCAAGCAACCCATGATGTGGTTCAAGTAACAATGCAATTGAATAATAATGAACAATCTAGCAGGAGGCTAGAACAATATGCTATCATCAAGTTATGCATCAATGACCTCGCGTAACCTCCAGAACAGGTTACCGACATCAACATAAATATGATTCATCTCATCGAGTCAAGTCACCGTCCTTGACTTGTCACACACATTCCAACACCGAGGAAGTAAAATTCTGGACATATTTTAAGTAGCACCACCCAACTGTCCATGACCGTGGACACGGCTATTCGAATAGTTTGACACTCTGCAGAGGTTGCGCACTTTACCCACAAGATCCGGGGAACTTCCGTGTCATCCACGACCCGCGGTACCTCAAGTACCCGGGGTAAGCACCCGGTCATTACCTTTCCTTAGACGACACTAACATAGAGTCCACTCGTTGGCACACGGCCCTCGGGTACAAACAATAGATCACGGGACTTGCCCTAATTTCAATGTTCACGCGTACCCGAAGGGACCAACGGTGTGTCCGGTGCCCTGTAAAAACAGTCATGGCCGCCTATCCAAGCACGACCCCGTCCCGGGAAAGACCTCAAGTCTTCCCGTCACTAGTAATGCGGGCACCATGCTAGTATCGACCTAAGTAATCAATAAAGCCCCGTCCCATAAGGGGTAGTGTGGTTGCACATGTTTGGTTGGGACGGTAGTCACACATAAATCTAATCCATCATTCCACCATGCACATGATATTATAGGCACATCACTTCTTTCTCAAGTGATGACCTAACACTTCATCACCCTCGGGCATTAGGGGCACTCGATGGGTTCATGCAAAGTTTTCCAACTACGGGGGTTCATATCACACATGCATCACTTAAGCATTATGACCATCTATTGCATGTCATCTAGCATATAGCAAAGTCAACAATAAAGCATGCATCATGTGGTGGTTCATCTAGGTTACCATCGTAACCCTAATCATCATGCATCGGAAACCAACGGGTTCCGAAGAACAAGTGTATCATGGTCAAAGGGCTGCTTGCCTGGATTGGCTTGGTCTTCAAAGTCTTCAAGTCCTTCTCCTTCTTCTTCCACAGCAACTTCGTCAAATACAGGATCTATACGTCGCATAATAACCACGAGAAAATAAGAATACAAATAAAACAGAAAAACCAAAGTGCTCAGAAAAATGTCAACTCATTTTTGTAAAATACTAGAGGGATTTCTAAGATGGGAAAAAATCTTAGTTGGAGTTTTGGAGTTACAGAATAGGATATATTGATTTTTGAACAGGAGTTATACTGCCCAAATTTAAATTTAAATTTGAACAGTACAGCAAAGTTTCATGGATTTGAATGAAAGTAGTACCATTAAATAGGTTGGAATATTACAAGATTTTAGGAGTTGGAATTATTTAATTTGGATCAATATTCTTTTCTGTATAAATGTTTAAAACATCAACAGAAAAGAAAAAGAGAAAAAGGGTCCTGTGCACTGGGCCAGAAGAGGCCACAGTGCACGGCCCAGGCGGACTAACCCAGCCGCACGGAGCTAGCGCGCGCGCACGTCAGGTTTCAAACCTGACGGGCGGGGCCCGTGGGTCAGCGACACAGAGGAGGGGAGAGAGGTGGGGGGATGACAGGCGGGGCCCGCCTGTCATCTCTAACCCCTCGGTCACGGCGGCGGCGAGCTCACCAGCGACGATACCGGCCACGACGATGGCAACGGAGGCCAGGGACGGACTCAGTGTCGTGTCGCGGTTGCAGCGGTGGTAGCGTGGCACGGCGGGGAGCCCTGGTTCACCGGCGGCGAGGTGCGACCGCGGAGGCTCGTCGGAGAGTGGTGGCTGCGGCCGTTTCCGACTGCAAACGGAGGGGGAAGTAGAGGGGAAAGGGTCAGGGGAGTGCGGCGGTTCCGAAACGAGCGGAAGGAGAGGCAGGGGAGGCCTGTACCTCGAGATCGCCGGCGGCCCGACGCGGCGGAGCTCCGGTCGATCCCGAGCACTGGGGCGCTCCGGGGTCGAACTGAGGGTACAGGAGGGATCAGTGGAGTGGTGTGAGGCTGGTGGTGGTGTTGGAGGGGCTCGGGGAGGCCTATAAATAGGAGCTCGACGGGGACCCGTAGTCCAGTGCGCCGGCGAGCTCATCGGCGAGGCTACAGCGCACGGGAGGCTTCGAGGATGAGTCTGGGGAGTTCCTAGACGTGCTCTACGTCCAGCTGAGGTAAGTGGAGGAGCAGGGGAGCGACAGAGAGGCGCGCGCGTGCGAGGCAGAGGAGTGGCTGCCGCGGGCGGCCAGCGCGCGTGCGACGACGGCTACTGGAGGGCGCAGGAGGAGGGGGGACAGCGCCGGGGAGGTCGCGGACGTCGAGGCGCCTCGACTGGCGCGAGGGGGAGGCCCGAGGCTGTCGGGGAGCGGCGATTGGCCCGAGCCAGCGTGCGAGGTGCACTGTTCGCGCGCTCTGGAGCGTGCGTATGGCTGGCATCAGCATGCTCTCGCCGGCTTGGCCCGTTCCAGCGTGCCCAACAGTGTCTGGTGTGATGAGGGGGGAGTAAAGAATTGCCCTGAGGCTCTGGACGCTCTGGGGTGCAGAGAGAGAGTGAGAGTGTTGGTAAAAATGGTGAAAGGTGGTTGTACAGCAAGGTAAAGCTGGGGTTTCACCCCCCAATCATGGAGCTGAGGTGCTGGGGGAGTTACTAGAGGTAGCTGGTAACTCAATGAGCCTGTGGTAAGAAGTTGAGGCCATGGAGAAAAGTGAAAGTGGTCAAGTTGGAGGTTTTAGAATTTCTGCAGAAGGTGTTTGATCTGTGTTTGATCAAGTAAATGAAGTCCACTTGACATGGCATTTGACAGGGTTGAAAGACATGAGAAAATAGGGTGCCTCACCAAATTTGGCCTCATTTGAAGAAACTAGCCAATGTAACTTTGGTGAACCCTAGAAATCAACAGAAACAGTTTCATCTTGATTGAGTCAAGCTAATCATCTCCCCTTGATGCACCACTTGGTGTAGCATCATCATTTGGGGTATTGATCATGCTCACAAAGTTTGAAGCTCCAGATATAAAGTTGGTAATGTAAAGTTGTTCAAATTTGCTTTGAACAAAAAGGGTTTTGAGGTGATCTGATCAAGTTGCTCTATTCCAAATCTTGTTCCATTTGGTCTAGGTGCCTTATTAGGCCATTCTAGCATGTGCACCAAGTTTGAGAGCATTTGGATAAGTTTGGCAATGTAAAGTTGCTCAAACTTCAAATGTGGACAGAATGGTTATGAAGGGGTTTGAGGGGGTTTTCTTGCTTCCCAAGGCATGGGGCTTGGCAAGATCATCAAATATGTCATATATGACATGATAGAATTTCCCTGGAATTTTTGGAGAATATTTCCTTTGTAAATATTTCAAAAGCTTGAAATATCCAGAAAGGGTTTTAGAGGGTTTAGCCAATTATTTTGAACATGACCAAGTGTTGAAACTCTTATATATGGACAATATATGTCCTCTGAGTCTCTCTGAATTTTGGCAAATATTTTTGAAATAGTTAAATAATTTTCCCCTATTAAAGACCATTTCTGGCCTTAAGAAAAAGCTTTTTAATAAAATAGGAAAATAACTTTTAAAATTATACCTTTGTGGTTTCTGGGAGTCCTATGACTACTAGGTCTCAAATAAACCTTTTAAAATAATTTTCACACCCTAAATCAAGTACTTGCAGTGCAAATCTCAATTCAGGGGTTTTTGGAAAGCTATATTTATAAAAATACTTTTTGGCCAAATTATTTTTGTAAGAAAATACTATATTGTTATATAACACTTGGCATGATCATTGGGCAGAAGTTTTGGGCATGGAGATAAAATCTACAAGAGGTCATAGTTGACTTCAATGAGCACATGGAAAAGCAAATGAAGAAAACTCAATTCCAAATAAAAGCCAAATGATGCTAAAATTTTTTGCTGGTCCAAATTTTCATGCTTCAAAGTTACAAACAACATGTTACAAAATGCAGGGTGTGACAACCAAACTGTTTGGAGAGACTGTTCCTTGGTATGTGACTCCTCCATTGGTCCAATTAGTTTTTTGTTCTAGTGCTTTATTTGTTGCAAATTTATGCTGCTGTGGTGACCTTGTTCTTGAGCTTGCATGTCAAATTTTCTTGGTCCCAAGTATTTCTAATGTATGATATAGTCTCTAGGCACTAGTAGGAGTTATTGCTACCAATCTTATTGAGTTTGGTTAACTTTTATTTTGAAGTTACTAAAAATTTCAGAAATTTTTAGAAAAGGAAAATGTTAAAAAGATTGTTGAGGGGCTCCTCCAGCAAGAGCTCGGAGGAGAAGAAGAAAGAAGAAAATAAGAAGCCCAAATATAATCTTCCTCGCATGGCAGAAGTTCGACCGTGCGAATGGCCTTGTAATGATTTCATGATGTCCGCCTGTATTTACGAAGACTTTTATTGGTTGGAAAATAATGCAGGCCTCACCGACTTCCTCCATGACCAGAAAGAACAGTATCTCTTACTCACCAATATATTCACGCAAAGCTTTCATTTTCATTCTAGGAAAACACCACCTGCGGTGGAGTTTCGTTTATATGATGTGATTAAGGAGATATCACTCTTAGACTTTTTTGAAATATGCAAAGTACCCTTTGGAGGTAGACTTGATGAACCACGTCGTGAAGACGTTGAAGGGTTCATTGACATGATAGCCGTAGGGGAAACGAGACAAGTTTCAGGGGCAAGAATCACTAGTATACACTTCCTTGTTCTGCACTACTTTGCTTTATTTGCTAGTAGATGTTTAATTGGTAGCGGGAACAGCGGGAATCTTAGTGCCCCTGATATTGTCATTTTACGCCATGCTTTGTTTCAAGACACAACTTTTAGCTTGGGCGCCGTCGTTGCCAAACGATTGAGTCTGAACCGCTCAAAGGGGCTCGTCTTTGGAGGCATCTTTGCTTCTCGCCTTGCTGAATATTGTTATATACCTATTAGGCATCATGAGAAGGAAGAAAAATTGCTTGCCCCTGTTTATCTAGACTGCAAGAGCATGGTAGCTCATGACTTTATTGTTAAAGACAAGAATATGCAGCTTAATTATAAATTGAGGTTTGATGAAATATACTGTGAAACTGTTACCTTGCCTGCACCATCTTTGTTTGATTTGTCTACAGGCGTATTCCTCATCACACCAGATGCCTTCTACAAGTACCAAGGCCAGGCACAAGCTTCAGAGCCTGAGCCAGAACCACCACTTGATCCTTCCCGTCAATCTGTTTATGGGTGGGAGCTGGATGAGCTGGCCAACCAGTGGCACCCAGAGGATACATCCTAGTACACTGGAGGGAGTGGATTTGATCCGTGGCCATAGACCAACTTAGGCCAAAAGCCTAAGCTTGGGGGAGTACGTGTTTCTCACCGACTTTACATTCATGTTCACACACTTATTCTAGTTGTCGGTGCTCACACTCTTTCACTGTACCATCCATGTTTAGTTTCAATTTCTTTTTCTTAGTCTTTTTCTTGTGTGCTAGAAAAACCCAGAAAAACAAAAAATATATTAGTTATAGCTTCTAGCTAGTTTACTTTCTTCTCTTGTAGTAGTAGTTAAAAATGAAAACCCAAAAAGATTTCCGGTTCTTCTTTTGCTAGTTGGGAGCTTTCCCGTGTAAATAGTTTCTTTTCTTTTCTTTGGGGGTTAAGAGTAGAAGACCATGATTGAAAATGCTTAGTGGATCTCATATGCTTTGTTGATTGATTGAACCTTGAGCCATATTACCTTGTCTTTTCTCTGTTATTAAATGTCTGCAGATTCCAGCTTAGTCCCAATTCACGTGCACTATTATTATTATCCACACCGTTCGGTCGTGCGAGTGAAAGGCAATAAGGATGATATATGATGAACTAATTGAGATGAGAAAAGCTGGTATGAACTCGACCTCTCTTGTTTTTGTAAATATGATAGTTCATCATTCCTGATTCAGCTTGTTATGAATGAAACATGTTTGCAATGACAATTAGGGATCATAGCTGCTTATGCCATGCTTAATTAGCTGAGAGTTTATAATGGTCTATCTTGCGTGCCAACATGATATTAAAATGGTTGTGATGTGGTATGATGGGTGCTATCCTCCTTTGAACGATTTAAGTGATCTGACTTGGCACATGTTCACGCATGTAGTTGAAACAAATCAACATAGCCTTCACGATATTTATGTTCATGGTGATTTATATCCTACTCATGCTTGCATTCATTGTTGATTAATTTTAATGCATGTTCATGACCGTTGTTGCTCTCTAGCTGGTCGCTTCCCAGACTCTTTCTAGCCTTCACCTGTACTAAGCGGGAATACTTCTTGTGCATCCACTTCCATAAACCCCAAAGTTATTCCAATGAGTCCACCATACCTTCCTATATGCGGTATTTACCTGCCGTTCCAAGTAAATTTGTATGTGCCAAACTCTAAACCTTCAAATGAAATTCTATTTTGTATGCTCGAATATCTCATGTATCAAGTACGACTGTCTATATTTTCCATGCTAGGTGGGTTATTCTCACGATGCGTGGACTCTGCTCATCATTCATGAGAAAATGGCTGGTAACCGAGATGCCCAGTCCCATGCTCAAAATCATAATAATTAAACAAAACCCCCCCAGGGCTATTGCTTGTTTGGATGGTACCCCGTGGATTCGGATGGCCGTGGAGTGTGCTTGTTGGTGGTTGGGGGAGTATAAACTTTATCATTCTGTTTGGGAACTGCCTATAATGTGCATAGCATGGGAGATATCGAGATTCTTGGTTGTTATGTTGACAATGAAAGTATACCGCTCAAAATGTTATTCAATCTCTATTTAAAAATCGAGCTCTGGCACCTCTACAAATCCCTGCTTCCCTCTGCGAAGGGCCTATCTATTTACTTTTATGCAGAGTCTTCATCCTCTTATCAAAGAGCAACAGTAGGAGAGCACCTCTGTCGTTGCATATTACTATTAATTTGCATTGAGTATGATCATGACTGGATCTCTTTTACCATGAATTACAATGTCTAGTCAGTCCTTGATCCTTAAAGGTGCTCTGCATTTATGTTTTGCAGTCTCAGAAAGGGCTAGCGAGATACCATCTTGTTATATCATATCATGATTGTTTTGAGAAAGTGTTGTCATCTGAGGTTTATTATTATTGCTCGCTAGTTGATTATGCCGTTGATGTGAGTAGTCTTGAGACCTGAAAGTTATTGTGAATATGGTTAGTTCATGATCTTGTTGAAAACCTGAATGCTAGCTTACACATTTACAACAAGAAGAGCAAACAGAGTTTGTCAAAGTTTTTCTTTATCACTTTCAGTTTATCAACTGAATTGCTTGAGGACAAGCAAAGGTTTAAGCTTGGGGGAGTTGATACGTCTCCAACGTATCTACTTTTCCAAACCCTTTTGCCCTTGTTTTGGACTCTAACTTGCATGATTTGAATTGAACTAACCTAGACTGACGCTGTTTTCAGCAGAACTGACATGGTGTTGTTTTTGTGCAGAATAAAAATTTCTCGGAATCGCCTGAAAATCAATGGAGAATTATTTGGAAAATATAAAAAATATCTGCAAGAAGATCCACACCAGGGGCCTAGGGCCTGTCCACGAGGGTGGGGGGCGCGCCCCCCTGCCCAGGGCGCGCCCCCTTCCTCGTGGGCCCCCTGGTGACTTACCGACATACCCCCAGATCCTATATCTTCACTTTTGGGGAGAAAAAAAATCAAGGAGAAGGAATTATCGCATTTCATGAGACGGAGCCGCCGCCAAGTCCTAATCTCTCTCGGGAGGGCTGATCTGGAGTACGTTCGGGGCTCCAGAGAGTGGAGATCATCGCCATCGTCATCATCAACCTTCCTCCATCACCAATTCCATGATGCTCACCACCGTGCGTGAGTAATTCCATCGTAGGCTTGCTGGACGGTGATGGGTTGGATGGGATCTATCATGTAATTGAGTTAGTTTTGTTAGGGTTTGATCCCTAGTATCCACTATGTTCTGAGATTGATGTTGCTATGACTTTGCTATGCTTAATGCTTGTCACTAGGGCCCGAGTGCCATGATTTCAGATCTGAACCTATTATGTTTTCATGAATATATGTGTGTTCTTGATCCTATCTTGCAAGTCTATAGTCACCTACTATGTGTTATGATCCGGCAACCCTGAAGTGACAATAATCGGGACCACTCCCGGTGATGACCATACTTTGAGGAGTTCATGTATTCACTATGTGTTAATGCTCTAGTCCGGTAATCTATTGAAGGAGGCCTTAATATCCCTTAGTTTCCAATAGGACCCCGCTGCCATGGGAGGGTAGGACAAAAGATGTCAAGCAAGTTCTTTTCCATAAGCACGTATGACTATATTCGGAATACATGCCTACATTGCATTGATGAATTGGAGCTAGTTCTGTGTCACCCTAGGTTATAACTTCTACATGATGAATTGCATCCGACATAATTTCTCATCACCGATCCAATGCCTACGAGCTTTACCTATATTGCTTGTTGCTTATCTACTTTTCCGTTGCTACTATCATAAAAACTACAAAAACACTATCGTTACTTTTATTGCTGCTATCGCCACTATCATATTACTTTGCTACTAAACTATCTTGCTGCAGATACTAAGTTTCCAGGTGTGGTTGAATTGACAACTCAGCTGCTAATACTTAAGAGTATTCTTTGGCTCCCCTTGTGTCGAATCAATAAATTTGGGTTGAATACTTTACCCTCGAAAACTGTTCCGATCCCCTACAGTTGTGGGTTATCACGCGTCTTGGCAAAACACGCTATAGCTAAGTTAACTATAGCGCTGCCCAGCACAAACCGTGCTACTGCTATTTTTTTTCTTTTTCTATTTCTTTTTATTTTTATTTCTCTTTTTATTTTTCTTTTTATTGCTACTGTTATTGTTATTTTTCTTTTTTTCTTTTTTTTTTCATTTTCCACAACTTATTCCTTCCGTCTTCTTTTTCTTTCATTTGCACTTTTCTTTTTCTTATCTTCCATTTGCATTTGTACAAGTTTGTATAGCAGGGGTATATATAGCTCTAGCTAGCTAGGGTTTAATTTGGTATGTCATTGGAGCAATACCACCGTTTCACCTCCGGATAATAATTAGTATAATACATATTACATCATTTGACCGCTAACGGCGATATACAAAATATATACACACAAAATTTGTGGATTAGTTTGTCAGCTTGGGCGACGACGATGCTTCAAACTGATCTTCTTCCATCTTTTATTCGTTGTCGAATAATTGAGCCCATGGTCGCGTCTTTTCCTATTCCAGGGATTACGATCTTTCGTAGGTAATGTAGTCTTCATTCTTCTTTTGATGTATGTTTCATCATCGGCATCAGCATCATCTTCCCTCACCGGATCACCGTACTGGCCGTACTCTTCCTCGTTGGCGACTCCATCCATTTTGACGATGCTCCTTTTGCCTCTTCTCATGACAACACGGCTGGGATTGCTCAGGTCGGTTATGAAGAAACATTGTGTCACGTGTTTAGCGTGTATCCATGGCTCATTTTTGGCCATGGCGTTGACGGTACTACTATCGGAGTCGGGTATACACATGGTAGTGAAATGTCGGTTTTCTCTTTCTACATTCTTAGCCCATCTGACACGGAACATCGTCATGCTATGCAATCCAGAGTAGTTAATCTCCCATATCTCTTCGACCCTTCCGTAATATCTTTCAATTACATTCCCGGTCATGGCTTCCATCGTCACCCCTGAGTTTTGGTCATCGCTGTTTATATCTTTCTCATCCGTGTAGAATGTGTATCGGTTGATATCGTATGATTGATAAGTCGCGAGGTTGGTCGACGGGCCATGTGCTAAGGCGTATATGAGCGTTTCGTTCGGACAACTCTCTTCCGGGGGATTAATCAGAACTCACTCTTTGAACCAACACAAGAAAGTGGACTTGTGCTCTCTAATAACTTCAGCATCCGTCTTGTGCCCCGCGATCATGGTACTTCTTTGCGATGGTCTATTTGTGCAGTGTCACAAAATCTTCTAGCACATCTAGGTGTTGTAGCACTACTAAGTTTGCCTTGTCAAAGTCGTTTTGTCAACCCGAGCATAACACATTCACATCCCTGTGACCGTTGGTGTGACCTTCGCCTTCGAGCCTTCCACGGTGCTTATTGACGGGCAAACCAACAACAGGGTCTCCGGTGCCTACTAGATAACTCTCAAAGAAAGAGATGCACTCTTTGGTCAGATATCCCTGGGTTATGCTTCCATATGGATGGGACATGTTATGAACCTTTGATGACCCCATTCTTCCTCTCGAACGGCATCATGCTGTGCAGGAATGTCGGCCCTAGGTCGATGATGTCATCCACGATGTGGACACATAGATGCACCATGACATCAAAGAATGCGGGAGGGAAGTACATCTCTAGCTCATTTAGTATGACAACAATCTCTTCATGTAGCCTATGGAGTTGCTTCACACTGATCGACTTTCGAGAGATAACATAAAAAAGTAGCACAAGTCAGTAAGCGGCTCACGCACATGTGTGTCCATAATCCCTCTAAGTGCAACCGGGAGTTACTATGTTGTCATCAGATGACAGTCGTGAGACTTCATCCCGCTGAACCTTTTTTTCTTAGTGTCCAGATATCTGCTTATCTTCCCACAGTATCCGGAACTAACTTTGATTCCGGCAAGGCACATGAACAATTGATCGACCTCCTTCAGATCTAAGTGAAGCAAGAGGGGGGGGGCAATATTGTTCTTCCTTATTGTTTACTTTTTTCCCTATATTCCGTCTCCGTCTCGGTCTCCTCTGACGAGTTTTTACCAGGCATTTGGAGATCTTTCTTGATATTAAAAAATTCCAAGTCTTTTCTTGCCTTCGGCCCATCCTTGGTCCTCTCCGACATGTTCATCAATGTTCCAAGCAAACTCTCGAGGATATTTTTTGTGATATGCATTTGATCAAGGCTATGATGTGTGTTGAGTTTGGGCCAGTATTCCAAGTCCCAGAAAACAGATCTCGTCTTCCATACCTTCAGCAGCGGCTCCAACGCCTTTCTCTTTGTCTTTCCCGGCGAGGGGCACTCTTCCCAGTTCTTCAATAACTCATATATTTCTGCACCGCTACGCTTACGTGGAGGACCTCGATACTCAGCCTTACCATTGAATAGATCTCCACACTTTCTCCATGGGTCATCCTTCTTGAGCCATATTTGATACCCCATGTACACGATTTCTGAAGACCTGCCATCTTTCGATAGCTACTGAGAGTTGTATCATCCATGCACCTCGTGCATCCGCAATATCCGTGGCACACCTGGCCGGAGAGATTACCGTAACCGAGATAGTCCTGCACCGTCGTGACCAGCGCGGATCTCATGTAGAAATACTCTCCTTTGCTTGCATCCCATGTCTTGGCCGGCGTTGTCCATAAGGTTTGTAGCTCCTCTTTCAGTAACCTGAGATACAGATTTATATCATTTCCCGGTTGACTCGGCCCTTGAATAAGCATAGCCATGTGTATATATTTTTCCTTCATGCACAACCAGGGGGAGGTTATACATCCATACAAACACGTGCCATGTGCTATGATTGGTGTTCTGGTTGCCGAACGGATTCATGCCATGACTACTAGCGCCAAGCATGATGTTCTTGGGATCATTTGCGAAAAAAATCAAATTCGGCATTTAATGCTCTCCACTGGCTAGCATTTGCGAGGTGTCTCAGCTTCAGATAATCTTAGTCATCTGGCTTCACCCTCTCCGCGTGCCAGCGCATAAGCTTTGCTTCCTTAGGATCTATGAAATACGGCTGTAGACTCAGAGTGATCAAAATGTACCATACACCTTTCTGTGGAGCTTTCTTTCTGGCCTTTTTATATCATGAAGCATTGCACTTTGGACAGATGGTTTTTTCCACGTGCTCGTTCCGATATATGATGCAATCATTGATGCATGTGTGATATCTAATGTGTGGCAGATCGAGAGGGCACACGATTTTCTTTGCCTCCTCGACTCTAGTAGGACACAGGCTTCCCGCGGGAAGAACCTTCTTTAGATACTTTAGAAGCTCATCCAGGCTTGCATCCGTTCATTTGTTTTTTTCCTTCGTCTTTATAAGTTCTAGTGTGATACTCAAGCCGGTCACCTCGGGATCGCAACCATCATACAAATGAGTCATCGAGTCTACCTCCAGTTGCGCCAGTTTGTCCTCCCCTCTAGAAGCAGCTCTGTCGCTAGTCGTCTTCTTGCGAAGCAGGTCTCGAACATGCGGGTCCCGCATGGCTAAACTTAGTAGCAACGAAGACAACGGCGTGTCCGCGTCTTCTCCGCCTTGAACTGCCTCTTCGCCATCGACATTTCTGAGGCCGTCTTCCAGATGTGCCACCGTCTTCGGAGAAGAGGGTGAACAAGGGGAGGTCCGATCTCCATGGCGTAGGATCGATAAGTGGATGGGGATAACTAGCTGCAAGCAGCCAGAAAATAGAAAATAAGAGATTCTGACCCGACGAGGAGGATGCTCACCGAAGCTTACAATCCGAACATTCGTCGATCCACAACCCGCAATACTACCCCACACAACCACGCTCACAAGTCATGGAGCACGGGATAGGTGCAATCCGCAAGGGAAACCATGAACTCTAACCCACACAACACGATCTAGTCGTGGAGCACGAATTAGGAGCAATTTCTCAAGGAATCACGAGAATAAGGATAACAAGATCTCTCCAATCTTAGGAGTAGTCTATGTCTTTGGTTTTTGATAGAAATGGCAAAAGTCCCAAACGAAGAGAAGAGCTAGCCTATTTATAATCGGGACAACCCCCCTAGATAGGTGTGAAATAAACTAGCTTTGGGAACCATCTTAGGTGTGAAAGAGAACCAGCTTTGGTTTGATTAAATTGCTTAGAGACTTAATGAGGTAGCTTCTGGAAAACTCTCGTTGTAGGTGGTTGGCAGTTCCCGACCAAACATTGTTCAATGGGGTCGAACAATGTTTCCTTCAGCAAAAAACTCGAGTTCTGGGAACCTTTCGCAAGTCGGTATATCCAAACTCATGCAAAACATTGTTTCGTCAGAATAGAAACAATGTTTCTTCAGGAGACAACTCATTTCTTCATGGATTCCTAACTTTGTTTCTTCGCCATAAAACATTGTTTTGTGCGAACTGAAATGTGTTTGGCATTCTTCAATATCGCACCTAAGTTCAACCAACAACAAAGGAGGTGAAGGTACAATCATGTTTTCAAGGTCAAATGATAGACATAAGTTAGCATTCACCTGATCATGTATTTGCACTGTGCGACTTCTTGTGATTGGACCGTTGATGATTGGTGGTGTAGTGTCCGCGGTTGCGATGTCCTCATCATCCTCCCCCTCTTGAGAAGGAGTCGTCCTTGACTCTAAAGGCCCAAAGTATGGGGAAAGATCAGAGAAGTTGAAGGTTGGGCTAACACCATATTCTTCTGGAAGATCAATCTTATAAGCATTGTCATTGATCCGCTCGAGCACCGCGAATGGTCCATCACCGCGTGGCTGCAACTTGCACTTGCGTTGCTCAGGACAACGGTCCTTCTGAAAGTGTACCCATACCAAATCGCCTTGCTCGAACACCAGCTTCTTCCTGGTCTTGTTGACCTGCTTCGTATATTATTCAGTCATTTCTCAATGTTCTCCTTTGCCTGGCCATGAAGTTTCTTGACAAAATCAACACGCTTACTTGCATCAAGGCTGGTTCATTCCTGCAGTGGCAAAGGCAAAAGATCGATGGGAGCAATAGGTTTGAATCCATAAACAAGTTCAAATGGGCAAAATTTAATGGTCGAATGTACTGCCCTATTATACGCGAACTCCACATGAGGTAGGCACTCTTCCCACATCTTCAAATTCTTCTTGAGGACTGCTCGTAGCATCATGGACAATGTTTGGTTGACAACTTCAGTCTGTCCATCAGTTTGTGGGTGGCAGGTCGTGGAAAATAAGACCTTGGTGCCAAGTTTTCCCCACAAGGTCTTCCAAAAGTAGCTCAGAAATTTGGTGTCATGGTCTGACACAATCGTGCGTGGAACTCCATGTAGCCACACAACTTCCCTGAAAAATAGATTAGTGATACGTCTCCAACGTATCTATAATTTTTTATTGTTCCATGCAATTATTTATGAAGTCTTGGATGTTTAATGGGCTTTATCATTCACTTTTATATCATTTTTGGGACTAACCTCCTAACCCAAAGGTCCAGTCCAGATTGCTGTCTTTTACCTATTTCAGGGTTTTGCAGAAAAAGAATATCAAACGGAGTCCAAACGGAATGAAACCTTCGCGCGAGATATTTTTGGAGAAAATCACGCACGCGGAGCTTGAGTACCAAGTTAGGGGACGGAGAGGTGGCCCTTCAGGGTGGGGGGCGCACCCCGCTTCCTAGGGCGCGCCCCCTGCCTCGAGGCCCCCTCAAGTGGCCCCCTGTGCCCTCCTTCTTCCTATATAAGTCCACGTACCCCAGAAACTCTGTAGACAGAGAGAAAACCCTAATTCCACCGTCGTAGCTTCTGTTCCCGTGGAGATACCATCTTGGAGCCTATTTCAGAGCTCCACCGAAGGGGGATCCATCACGGAGGCCTTCATCATCATCATCATTGCCCTCACCATGAGTGGTGAGTAGTTTACCACAGACCTTCGGGTCCATAGCTAGTATCTAGATGGCTTCTTCTCTCTCTTTGGATCTCAATACAAAGTTCTCCTCGGTCTTCGAGGAGATCTATTCGATGAATCTCTTTTTGCGGTGTGTTTGTCGAGTCCAATGAATTGTGAGTTTATGATCAAGGTTATCTATGAAATATATTTGGTTCTTCTCTGAACTTTTTATGTGTGCTCATAATATCCTTGCAAGTCTCTTCGAATTATTGGTTTGGTTTGGCCTACTAGATCTATAGTTCTTGCAATGAGAGAAGTGCTTGGCTTTGGGTTCAATCTTGCAATGTCCTTTCCCAGTGATCGAAGGGGCAACAAGGCATGTATTGTATTGTTGGCATCGAGGATAAAAAGATGGGGTTTACATGATATTGCTTGAGTTTATCCCTCTACATCATGTCATCTTGCTTAAGGCGTTACTCTGTTCTTATGAACTCAATACACTTGATGCATGCTGGATAGCGGTCGATGTGTGGAGTAATAGTAGTAGATGCAGGCAGGAGTCGGTCTACTTGTCTCGGACGTGATGCCTATATACAATGATCATGCCTAGATAGTCTCATAATTATTCGCTTTTCTATCAATTGCTCAACAGTAATTTGTTTACCCGCCGTAGAATATCGCTATCATGAGAGAAGCCATTAGAGAAAACTATGGCCCCCGGGTCTATTCTCAACATATCAATCTACATCTACTTTACTTTTACCGCTTTTATTTGCTGTTTTATTAAACCAAAAATACCAAAAATATAAACTATCATCTCTATCAGATCTCACTTTCGTAAGTGACCGTAAAGGGATTGACAACCCCTTATCGCGTTGGCTGCGAAGTTCTTATTTATTTGTGTAGGTGCGAGGGACTGGCACGTGGTCTCCTACTGGATTGATACCTTGGTTCTAAAAAACTGAGGGAAATACTTACGCTATTGTGCTGCATCTCCCTTTCCTCTTCGAGAGAATACAACGCAAGCTCAAGAGGTAGTAAGAAGAATTCTTGGCGCCGTTGCCAGGGAGGCTTACACAAAAGTCATATACCAAGTACCTATCACAAACCCTTATCCTTCGCATTACATTTATTTGCCTCTTGTTTTCCTCTCCCCCACTTCACCCTTGCTATTTTATTCGCCCTTCTTTCGCCGCGTGTTTTTCGTTCGCTTGCTTCTTGTTTGTTCGTGTGCTGCTTGCTTGTCGCTATGTCTCTCCCTGTTAGTATTGATCCTCACCTCAAGAGGCTGGAGGAGATTGAAAACAACGTTAGAAATTTTATGACTATACAATTTGAGCATAATGACTTCTTCAGAAGTGAGCTTAAAGAACAGAAAACGTTTATGGAGTATATGAATAAAGACCTTGATGATATGTCTAAGGAATTTTATGGCTTGAAATCTCAGTTTGCTCATCTTGAGAACTTAATTGCCAAAATTTCAGATAAACAGTCCACCTTGATTAATAAAATGGCTGCTAAACCGGAAGATCATGAAAATATAGATGAAGATCTGAAAGTTATTGATGTGTCTCCTATTAGATCCTTATTTTCTAGTATTAATCTTGATGAGAATAGGATTGGAGATGATTCTGCTTTAAGGTGTCCCAATGATTCGGAGTTTTTAGATCTTGATGCTAAATTTGCTAAAAGTGAGAGTGAAGAGATTAAAACTTTGCATAGTGATGAACCCACTACTTTGGATTTCAAGGGATTCAATTATGATAATTGCTCTTTGATTGATTGTATTTCCTTGTTGCAATCCGTGCTAACTTCTCCGCATGCTTATAGCCAAAATAAAGCTTTCACTAAACATATAGTTGATGCTTTGATACAATCTTATGAAGAAAAACTTGAGTTGGAAGTTTCTATCCCTAGAAAGCTTTATGATGAATGGGAACCTACTATCAAAATAAAAATGAAAGATCATGAATGTTATGCTTTGTGTGATTTGGGTGCTAGTGTCTCCACTATCCCAAAAACTTTGTGTGATTTGCTAGGGTTCCATGAGCTTGATGATTGTTCTTTAAATTTGCATCTTGCGGATTCCACTATTAAGAAACCTATGGGAAAAATTAATGATGTTCTTATTGTTGCCAATAAGAATTATGTGCCCGTAAATTTCATTGTTCTTGATATAGATTGCAATCCTTCATGTCCTATTATTCTTGGTAGACCTTTCCTTAGAACGATTGGTGCAATTATTCATATGAAGGAAGGAAATATTAGATTCCAATTTCCGTTATGGAAAGGCATGGAACACTTTCCTAGAAAGAAAATCAAATTACCATATGAATCTATCATGAGAGCCACGTATGGATTGCCTTCCAAGGTTGGCAATACCTAGATCTATCTTGTATCGTGCCTAGCTAGGGGCGTAAAACGATAGCGCTTGTTGGGAGGCAACCCAATTTTATGTTTTTTTGTTGCTGTTAGGGAATAAATATTGCATCTAGCCTCTGATTAGATGTGGTTTTATGTTTTGTTTAGTGTTTGTGCCAAGTAGAACCTTTGGGAAGACTTGTGTGAAGTTTATTTGATCTTTCTGTGAAAAATAGAACCCTTAGCGCTCGCTAAAGTAGTCTTCAGATTTTACTGGAGCGTGCTTTTTAGATGATTGTTTTTTCAGATGATTGGTACACAAATTTCGCAAATTTACCAGTTTATTGTGAATTTTTTGGAGTTCCGGAAGTAGGCGAACCCTGCAGATTACTACAGACTGTTCAGTCTTTGACAAATTCGGTTTTTCGTGTGTTGTTTTCTTACTCCGATGCATCTATGAGTAGTATTGGAGGATATGAACCATAGAGAAGTTGAATTACAGTAGGTTTAACACCAATATAAACAAAGAATGAATTCATTGATGTACCTTTGAGTGGTGGTTCGCTTTCTTATACTAACGGAGCTCATGAGAATTTTTGTCTAAGTTTTGTGTTGTGAAGTTTTCAAGTTTTAAGTATTGCTTTGATGGACTATGGAACAAGGAGTAGCAAAGGCCTAATCTTGGGGATGCCCATGGAACCCCAAGTAAATTCAAGATAACAAAAAGCCTAAGCTTGGGGATGCCCCGGGAAGGCATCCCCTCGTTCATCTTCATCCATCGGTAACTATACTTGGAGCTATATTTTTATTCGCAACATGTTATGTGTTTTGCTTGGAGCGTCTTATATAATTTGAGTCTTTGCTTGTTAGTTTGACACAATCATCCTTGCTGGACACACCTATTTGAGAGAGTTAAATATGGCCTAGAAATTATTAGAACACTCTATGGGCTTCACTTATATCTTTTGAGTTGAATAGTTTTTGCTCTAGTGCTTCACTTATATCTTTTAGAGCACGGTGGTGGTAATATTTTGTAGAAATTGTTGAACTCTCATGCTTCACTTATATCTATTTGATAGTCTATTAAAATAGCATGGTACTATGTTTAGGATAAAAGAACTAGTCTTCACATGATAGACATCCATTGTCAATGTAGTAAAAAAATCACACCAAGTGCATTGAATAGAATGAGATGTTGGATGCTTGATAATTGTTTTGAGATATGAGGATAGTGATATTAGAGTCATGCTAGTGGAGTTATTATGAAATTGAGAAATACTTGTGTTAAGGTTAGTGATTCCCGTATCATGCACGTATGGTGAACCGTTGTGTGACTAAGTTAAAGCATGAGGTATTTGTAGAGTGTCAACCTTTGTGTGGAGGTCGGGGGCGCGCGATGGTTAACTCCTACCAACCTCCCCCCTAGGAGCATGCGTTGATTGATTTGTTTTGATGAATCATAGATTTTTGCAATAAGTATATGAGTTCTTATGACTAATGTTGAGTCCATGGATTATGCGCACTCTCACCCTTCCACCATTGCTAGCCTCTCTTGTACCGCGCAACTTTCGCCGGTGCCATAAACCCACTATATATCCTTCCTCAAAACAGCCACCATACCTACCTATCATGGCATTTCCATAGCCATTCCGAGATATATTGCCATGCAACTTTCCACCGTTCCGTTTATATGACACGCATCATATTGTCATATTGCCATTGCATGATCATGTAGTTGACATCGTACTTGTGGCAAGGCCACCATGCATAATTTTTATACATGTCACTCTTGTTTCATTGCACATACCGGTACACCGCCGGAGGCATTCATATAGAGTCATACTTTGTTGTTGTATATCGAGTTGTAATATCGAGTTGTAATGAAAGTGTGATGATCATCATTATTAGAGCAATGTCCCATGGGAGGAAAGGCTAAATCTATAAAGCCCCTCCGCAAAAAAAAGAGAAAAGAAAAAAGAAAGGCCAAAGAAAAAAAGAAAGGCCCAAAAGAAAGGGAAAAAAGAAAAAAAGGAAAACAAAAAGGGACAATTGCTACTATCTTTTTCCACACTTGTGCTTCAAAGTAGCACCATTTTCTTCATTGTAGAGAGTCTCATGTTTAGTCACTTTCATATACTAGTGGGAATTTTCGTTATAGAACTTGGCTTGTATATTCCAACGATGGGCTTCCTCAAATGCCCTAGGTCTTCACGAGCAAGGAAGTTGGATGCACACCCACTAGTTTCTTTTGTTGAGCTTTCATTCACATTTAGCTCTAGTGCATCCATTGCATGGCAATCCCTACTCACTCACATTGATATCTATTGATGGGCATCTCCATAGCCCGTTGATACGCCTAGTCGATGTGAGACTATCTCCCTCCTTTTTGTCTTCTCCACAACCACCTCTATTCCACCCATAGTGCTATATCCATGGCTCACGCTCATGTATTGCGTGAAAGTTGAAAGGTTTGAAAAGATAGAGTATGAAAACAAATGCTTGGCTGAAATCGGGGTTGTGCATGATATGAATATTTTTGTGTGATAACAAGGGAGCATAGCCAACACTATATGATTTTGTAGGGATAACTTTCTTTAGCCATAGTATTTTGAGAAGACATGATTTCTTTGTTAGTATTGCTTGAACTATTATTATTTCTTATGTCAATATAGACTTTTATCTTGAATCTTTCAGATCTGAGCATTCATGCCACAATTAAGAGAATTACATTGAAAAATTATATTGGTTAGCATTCCACATCAAAAATTCTTTCTTTATCATTTACCTACTCGAGGACGAGCAGGAATTAAGCTTGGGGATGCTTGATACGTCTCCAACATATCTATAATTTTTTATTGTTCCATGCTATTATTTATGAAGTCTTGGATGTTTAATGGGCTTTATAATTCACTTTTATATCATTTTTGGGACTAACCTACTAACCCAAAGGCCCAGTCCAGATTGTTGTTTTTTTGCCTATTTCACGGTTTTAAAGAAAAAGAATATCAAACGGAGTCCAAATGGAATGAAACCTTCGGGAGAGATATTTTTGGATAAAATCACGCACGCGGAGCTTGAGGACCAAGTCAGGGGAGAGAGAGGTGGCCCTCGAGGGTGGGGGGTGCACCCCCCTTCCCAGGGCGCGCCCCGCTGCCTCGAGGCCCCCTCAAGTGGCCCCCGGTGCACTGCTTCTTCCGATATAAGTCCACGTACCCCAAAAACTCCTTAGACAGAGAGAAAACCCTAATTCCATCGCCGTAGCTTCTGTTTCGGTGGAGATCCCATCTTGGAGCCTATTCCGGAGCTCCACCGGTGGGGGGTCCATCACGGAGGCCTTCATCATCATCACCATCGCCCTCACCATGAGTTGTGAGTAGTTTACCACAGACCTTCGGGTCCATATCTAGTATCTAGATGGCTTCTTCTCTCTCTTTGGATCTCAATACAAAGTTCTCCTCGGTCTTCGAGGAGATCTATTTGATGTAATCTCGTTTTGCGGTGTGTTTGTCGAGATCCGATGAATTGTGAGTTTATGATCAAGGTTATCTATGAAAGATATTTGGTTCTTCTCTGAACTTTTTATGTGTTCTCATAATATCCTTGCAAGTCTCTTCGAATTATTGGTTTGGTTTGGCCTACTAGATCTATAGTTCTTGCAATGGGAGAAGTGCTTGGCTTTGGGTTCAATCTTGCGGTGTCCTTTCCCAGTGACAGTAGGGGTAGCAAGGCATGTATTGTATTGTTGCCATCGAGGATAAAAATATGGAGTTTACATCATATTGCTTGAGTTTATCCTTCTACATCATGTCATCTTCCTTAAGGTGTTACTCTGTTCTTATGAACTCAATACACTAGATGCATGCTGGATAGCGGTCGTTGTGTGGAGTAATAGTAGTAGATGCAGGCAGGAGTCGGTCTACTTTTCTCGGACGTGATGCCTATATACAATGATCATGCCTAGATAGTCTCATAATTATTCGCTTTTCTATCCATTGCTCGACAGTAATTTGTTTACCCGCTGTAGAATATCGATATCATGAGAGAAACCATTAGAGAAAACTATGGCCCCCGGGTCTATTCTCGACATATCAATCTACATCTACTTTACTTTTACCGCTTTTATTTGCTGTTTTATTAAACCAAAAATACCAAAAATATAAACTATCATCTCTATCAGATCTCACTTTCGTAAGTGACCGTAAAGGGATTGACAACCCCTTATCGCGTTGGCTGCGAAGTTCTTATTTGTTTGTGCAGGTGCGAGGGACTGGCGCGTGGTCTCCTACTGGATTGATACCTTGGTTCTAAAAACTGAGGGAAATACTAACGCTACTGTGCTGCATCTCCCTTTCCTATTCTAGGGAATACAACGCAAGCTCAAGAGGTAGCAATTAGCAATGTGTGAAGCGTCATCGCTCTTATGACATCAGATAAAATGTGCCATTTTGCTAAAACGATCAACTACCACAAACACCGAGTCACTCCCCCTCTTAGTCCTTGGTAAACCAAGAATAAATCCATAGAAATATCTTCCCATAGAGTATTTGGAATAGATAGAGGAGTATATAAACCATGAGGTTTCAAGCGGGACTTAGCTTTGTGGCAAATCTCGCATCTCATAACGTAGCGTTCCACGTCATGTCTCATGCGCAGCCAAAAGAAGTGATCAACAAGCACACTTTTAGTTTTCTTGGCTCCAAAATGCCCCATGAGACCACGAGCGTGAGCCTCCTGCAAGAGCAGCAAACGAACAGAACAATTTGGGATGCACAATTTGTTAGCTCGAAATAGAAATCCATCCTACAAGTGACACTTCTCCCATCCATTTACCTTGTCACACTTTCAAAATGGTTTAGCAAAGTGTGAGTCGTTAGCATACAATTCTTTGATGCTTTCTAAAACAAGGATTTTAACATCAAGTTGGGAAAGTAAAATGTGACGCCTAGACAATGTGCCGGCAACAAAGTTATCCTTCCCTTTCTTGTACTTGACAATATAAGGAAAAGAGTCTATGAACTCACTCCATTTTGCATGTCCACGGTTCAGTTTGAGTTGGCCCTTTAGATGTTTTAAAGATTCATGGTCAGAATGTATTACAAACACTTTTGGCCACAAGTAATGCTGCCATGTTTCCAAAGATCAAACAAGTGCATACAATTGTTTATCATAGACTGAATAATTAAGAGTTGGACCATTAAGATTTTCACTAAAGTAGGCAATGGCTCTACCTTCTTACATTAGAACTCCACCAATGCCAACACCACTTGCATCACATTCAATCTCAAATGTCTTACCAAAATCAGGAAGTGAAAGCAATGGGGCTGATGTCAATCTCATCTTCAGTTCTTGGAAGGACTTGTCTTGGGCGTCACCCCATTGGAATGAAGTGTCTTTATTTGTTAACTCATTCATGGGTGCAACAATGGTGCTGAAATCCTTCACGAATCGGTGGTAGAAACCTGCAAGTCCAAGGAAGCTACGTACTTGGCTAACATTTTGTGGAGGCATCCACTCACGAATAGCCTTGATCTTCTCTTCATCGACCTCCACACCTTTTGCTGAAACAACAAAGCCAAGAAACACAACCTTGTTTGTGCAAAATATGCACTTTTCCATGTTAGCGTACAACTTTCCTCACGTAGGACAGCAAGCACACAACATGATCCTCCAAAGTTTTGCTATAAATCAATATGTCATCAAAGTAAACCACTACAAACTTGCCAATGTAGGATCTAAGCACATGATTCATCAATCTCATGAAAGTACTAGGTGCATTTGTTAATCCAAAAGGCATAACCAACCATTCATTCCAGCCAAATTTTATCTTAAATGTAGTTTTCCATTCGTCACCCTCTTTCATTCTTATTTGGTGGTATCCACTTCGCAAATAAATTTTGGAAACTATGGTGGAGCCACAAAGTTCATCGTGCATGTCATCGAGCCTAGGAGTATGGTGTTGATATCTCACAGTTATGTTGTTAATGGATCTACAATCAGTGCACATGTGATGGCTTCTCGCCCCTCGTTGGTTACCCCAAGTGGAAGGTTTGAGATGTAGCGTAACGGCAAGTTTCCCTTGGCAAAGATACCAAGGATCGAATCCCGTGAGACTCCGAGGGTCGACAAGTAGGTGTCAACGGCTAACGGCGCCAGATACTTAGCGGTTGACAGGACCTGCACACAGATACAAATAACTTTGCTCCCAACGAGTACAGAGAGGTTGTCAATCCCTCCGACCTTGCTGTTTACAAAGGATCAAACACAAGAGATAATATTGATAGCTATGATTGCAACTAGGGAATAAAAACAGGAAGTAAATATAAGGTGTGATCAGTGGTGGTAATATGGACCGGGGTCCCATGATGTTCACTAGTGATGTCTCTCTCCCAAAAGATGATAAAACAGCTAAGCGAGGTAAACAAATTACAGCTGGGCAATTGACAGGATTATGTGCGCAAACCAATGCTAACTATGCTGCAAGGAAAGGTAGAGGCTCAAAAGCATGGGCGGTACGCCAAGGCAAGTAGACCGAAATCCATCTGCATCTACTACTAATCATCCACCTTGAGATATCTATCCAGAACATCTCGCTGGTATTAAGTTGCGAGTCCCACCCAAAGTGTAAACTCAAAGCAACAGACAACTTCATTAAAAGAACTTTGCGTAAAGTAAACAATCCTTGCACCCGCAAGTACAAGCACCGTTGTTTTCCCCCTTGTGGCAACAGCACATCCCCTAGACTCATGTTTCTGTCACTCAAGCTAGTCATCAGGGGGCATGAACCCACAATCAAGCATAACGCTCCCTCTAGGAGTTACTACCTACTACTTGGCCAAAGCAATAAACAGCAACGGAGAGCATGCAAGAATTACTCAAGAACAAATATATAAAAGAGGTGAATCAAATATATTACTCATACACAATTTGAACATAATCTCATAATCCATCGGATCCCAGCAAACTCAGCAGAGCAACATCATAAAGATTACATATGTGCCTCGATCATGTAGGGCAGCTCACGAGGTCTAATCCATGAAGAACAAAGAGGGGAGGAGAACATCACATAGCTACTGGTCATGGACCCATGGTCCAAGGGGTACTACTCACAACTCATCCGGGAAGCGTCCATGGTGGTGGAGAAGCTCCCGGTGGTGGTTCTCCCCTCCGGCAGGGTGCCGGGAAGAGTTCTCCTGATGCTCCCGATCTTGGAAGCGTTGCGGCGGCAGAACAGAGGCGAGATCGTGAAAAAGGGTTCCGTCCTCGAGGGTTTCGGGACGCGAGGAATATATATGCAAAGGGGGGTCACCAGAGGCGGAGAGGGGGCCCCAGGCGCCCCCCTAGGGCAGCCAGGGGTGGGGCCGCCCCGGGTGGCCGCCTGGGCCGCCCCTGGCTCCCCTCTGGCCCCACTTTGGTTTTTCTCGAAGCTTCCTGTACGCTGATTTTTTCTGTATTTTTCCCGGAATTTTTGGAGCACTTTTAATATGGGGGAAATCTGAAATAGAAAAACAGCAGAAAACAAGAACTGGCACTGTGGTGCACTGAGTTAATAGGTTAGTCCAAATATGATCAAAAGTGTATGGAAGTGCATAAATATCATAGCAATATTACACAAAAGAAGCATGGAGCAAGCAGAAATTATAGATACGTTTTGGACGTATCAACATCCCCAAGCTTAATTCCTGCTCGTCCTCGAGTAGGTAAATGATAACAAGCATAATTTCTGTGGTGACATGCTATCAACCATATAAGAACTTTTTAAGTAAAGCAATCAAGGCATGTAATTCAATTCAAGTCATAACAAGCAAGAGTCTATATTAGCATTGTAACAAGTAACATAAGAACATAAAGGTGCAAGAGCTCTTGCTGTCCGTGACTCGAATGTCTCCAAATGGTGTTTGCGTGCAAGAAAGGGGATAGGGATATACGAGAGAGTAAAACATAGTTTTTATATTGTTGAGAACTTAATCTACTAAAGTTTCACACTTGGTCTTCTTTGGAATCCTATCTTGACTCATCCCCAGACCAACAGTCAGGTACAAGTCAAAATGATCCACTCCCTTTCGATATTTTGAGCACTCATGCAATGGATGAGCGTAAGCAAGAAAGTCGACACTTAGGATGGCAAAGAGAGAAAAATGATGGAGGGGGAAGACAAAAAGGTGTGAAAGGCTCACATCAATGAGGACAATCATCAGCGAGAGAAAGCCCAATGATAGATATGATGTGAGGAGTAGAGATTGCCATGCAACGGATGCACATATGAGCTAAGGTAAGCTCTCCAATGGAACTAGTGGGGGTGCATCCAACTTGCTTGCTCAAGAAGACCTAGAGCTCTTTTGAGGAGGCTCATCATTGGAATATACAAGCCAAGTTCTATAGTGTGAAGGTCCCCACATAGCTATATGCATGAATGATAATCTTTATGGAGTACAAGGTATAAGATGGAGTACGAGTGTGGATCTCTCAAAAAGAATAGTAGTGTGCCCCCTTCTCTCTTTTTATTTCTTTTTCTCTTTTTTCTTTTTTTTTCATATTTTTTTGTGGCCTCCATGGCTCTTTCTATTTAACTCTCATTTGTCCTCTTTGGGATCTTTTGATTTTGTCCTCTTTGGGATTTTTTAATTTGTCCTCTTTGGGATCTTTTCCTCACTTTAGGGGCAACACTCTATGTATTACAAGAAGTATAGAAGATCTTTCACACTTTACAAAAGTACTCAACATAAAGAAAATGAAACTATCATGATGTATGCAAATGTATGCCTCTGCCAGTGTAGCAGGATATGCAATGATACTAGCGCGTCATGTAGCAATGATTAGGGCAAGGCCCAACTAGCATGCGGCTCATCGATCAAGCAAAAATCATGTATGACATGAAGATCAAGTCATGAGAAGATGGATGTTGCATGGCAATGTATCTCGGAAATGCTATGGAAATGCCTTGATAGGTAGGTATGGTGGCTGTTTTGAGGAAGGATATAATGAGGCTTATGATGACAGAGCGTATCGTGCCAAGGATTTGGATGCACCGGCGAAGTATGCGCCAACTCTCGAGGTGAGAAAGGGCAATGCACGGTACCGAAGAGGCTAGAAAAATATGGATAGGTGGAAGTGTCAACTTTCGAATACTCACATTAGTCCAAAGAACTCATGCACTTATTATCGGTAACTCTCAATCTAATTAGGAGGTTCACAAAGAGACAAGTACCCCGAGGAGGTGTGTATGGGGGTTTGGTTACCCTTGCGCATCCTCGACCCATGGTACGTGAGTGTACTCTAATATTCGATCCCTCCAAAGATTAGTGATCCATTTAGTAGCTAAAGTTCTCAACTATTTTGTAGGTTTTCGAAAATAAACACGGATTGCCCAAAATACGACATCTATCACTAATAGGCTAAAGCTCTTGACACCAAAAGTTCAGACATTACTCATGGCAATACCTCAAAACTATTGCAAGTTACTACTAAAATTAAATAGCAACCTCAATTACCTACTTTAAGTTAAGACACACAACTCAGTGCAACAGGCAAACTCTCTTAACAGGATAAACATGAAAACTCAAGAGAGTTCAACAACCAACTAAACAAAAGCTCTTTAAAAAGAAAAGCATGAAAACTAAGAGCTAAACATGACAGCAGCTATGGAAAGACAAAGAACACACACAACAAAGATAAGCATGAAAATCCTACGTTGTGTTCTAGGTTGAAGTGGAGCGTGTTTCTCTCCCACACAAAGAAAGCTGGGTTCTAACTTGTTATGAACAGCAAGCAAAGCTAAAGAAAACTAAAAAGGAAACTAAGAGCAAGACGCTCCAAGCATAGCACATAACGCATGAAGTGATTAAAATATAGTGGAACGAAAGACGAACTGATAATTGTTGATGGAGAAGGGGATGCACGAGGGCATCCCCAAGCTTAGACGCTTGAGTCTTCTTGAATATTTCTTGGGGGTGCACGCGGGCATCCCCAAGCTTGAGCGTTTGACCCTCCTGAATCTTCTTTTATCATCTTCCCTCGCACACTTGAAAACTCCCTTCATACATTACTCATCATAATCTGATTAGCGAGGTTAGTACCCACAATAAAATAATTTTTCCTACTGGAAATAAGGATAATCTTGAAGACCTACTGTTTCTCAAGATTGCCAAAAGGTTTTTGCAGAGAAAAAGCAAGCTCAAGGTTTGCAAAACGAAGAAAAGGCAAAACAAGACAGAATCTGTGAAAAACAGACCAGCAGGTAGTAAACAATTTTTTCGGGGCACTTCTGCAACTCAAATCAAAAAACTCAGAACAGATGCTCGAAAGCCAATTGTATAGAGCACGTTGTCAAAAACATTCAGATCAAAAAGATGATCTAGTGATTTTATACGATTTTTTCTGTCCAAGGACAAAATCTGTTTTCTGGACAGCACGTCCCAACTTTTGAACTTTCTTGCAATCAGAGGCTAAACTTGGCACAAAGCTGAAAAGTAAAGATACAATGATGATGCTACTGTAGTAACAAACATCAAGACACAACAAAAGCAAAATAAAACTTTATTCGTTGTGGGCTGCCTCCCAAAAGCGCTTTCTTTTATGCCTTTAAGCTAGGCATAATGCAAAGAGAGAAGATCAAGTTTTATCAAGAGTAAGAGAATAGCTAGCCCGTGTAACGGACTCAAAAGGTAACTTAATCTTCTTTCTAGGGAAGTGTTCCATCCCTTTCTTGAGAGGAAATTGGAATTTTATATTCCCCTCTTTCATGTCAATGATAGCACCAACGGTGCGAAGAAAAGGACATCCTAAAATAATTGGACAAGAAGGTTCACATTCAATATCCATAATAGTAAAATCAACGGGAACATAATTGTCATTGACAATGATAAGAACATCGTCGATCTTCCCCAAAGGTTTCTTTACGGAAGAATCAACAAGACGAACACCAAATGAACAAGGATCAAAAGGTTTCAATTTAAGCATATCATACATTCTTTTGGGCATAACGGAGGTACTAGCTCCAACATCACATAAAGCATAGCAAGAGAAGTTATTCAACTTAATTTTAATCATAGATCCCAACCATCTTCTATCTTTCTAGGTATGGAGGCTTCTACCGAAAGCTTCTCCTCCCTAGCTTTGATGAGAGCATTAGTGATATGCTCCGTGAAGGCAAGGTGAAGTATGCTAGTGTGGGGATCTCTAGACATCTTGTGAAGAAAACTAGTAACTTCAGAAAGGGTGCAATTATCAAAATCAAGGTCACTACGATCAAGTAAAGTGGTAGTGGTGTCCTTTAGGCTCACTTGTTTGGTAGCTTCTATGGTCATAGGAGTTTCTTCTACGGTTGAGGTCATAGCATCACCATTAATAAGTCCAATGGGACTAGGAGTGCATTGGGTGCTAAGAGTTTGGATATCCTCAACAACTTGGATAGTAGCAACAGTGTGGTGGGTAGGAAGGCTCTTAATTCTATCTTTTTCCTCCTTTTCTCTAGCCCATCTCTCTTTAAGTTTAGCCATCATCCTAATGTTTTCATTAATTTGCACTTGAATAGCATTCATAGGAGTGGTCTTCCTCTCCTCAAGAGGAGAAGTTCTAATTTTAAGCAACTCTACCTCATGGGCTAAATTGTCTACCTTCGAAGAGAGATTATCTAGTTTGCCTAGTTTTTCTTCTACACTCTTATTGAAGGCTTTTTGGGTAGTGATGAAGTCTTTAAGCATAATCTCTAGTTCAGAAGTGGAGTTCTTGGTGCTAGGATAAGCATTGTTGTTCCCATAGGAATTAGAGGGGAACGGTCTAGGGTTGCTACCAAAATTACTCCTATAAGCATTGTTATTGAAATTGTTTCTAGAGATAAAGTTCACATCTACTTGATCTTGAGCAATCAAAGAATTTAAAGGAACATCATGAGGATCAATAGAAGCTTGCTTGGAAAGTAGAGACATGATCAAGTCAACTTTTTCATTTAGGGAGGAAATCTCCTCGATAGAGTTTACCTTCCTACATGTTGGAGCGCGTTCGGTGTGCCATTGGGAATAATTGGTCATCGTCTCGTCGAGAAGCTTCGTGGCAGCACCAAGTGTAGTTGACATAAATGTTCCTCCCGCGGCCGAATCTAACAAGTTCCGCGAGGTAAAGTTCAAGCCTGCATAAAAAGTTTGGATAACCATCCAAGTAGTCAAACCATGAGTAGGGCAGTTCTTGACAAGAGATTTCATGCGTTCCCAAGCTTGGGCAACGTGTTCATTATCCAATTGTTTAAAATTCATTATGTTACTCCTTAGTTGGATAATTTTAGCAGGGGGGATAGTACTTCCCAATAAAGGCATCCTTGCACTTGTCCCAAGAATCTATACTATTCCTAGGCAAGGATTGAAACCAGATTTTAGTTCCTCCTCTCAAGGAGAAAGGAAAAAGCTTAAGCTTAACAATATCACTATCTACTTCTTTGTACTTTTGCATATCATAGAGCTCAACAAAATTATTTAAGTGCAAAGCAGCATCATCTCCAGCACCGGAGAATTGATCTTTCATAACTAGGTTCGGTAAAGCAGGTTTAATCTCATAAGAAGGTGCTAAAGTGGCAGGTGTAGCAATAGGCATGCAAATAAAGTCATTGTTGTTATGACTAGTGAAGTCACACAACTTGGTGTTCTCGGTGGAACCCATAGCAGCAGCAAGCAAGATAACTATTTTTGTGATTTTTGGCAAAGGAAACTAAAGCAAAACTGAAAGGTAAACTAACAAGACTAAAAAGCAAAGATAAAAGATAGCGTGCAACTCCCCTATCTTGAAGAGTGGAGTCCCCGGCAACGGCGCCAGAAACTTTGCTTGATGGCTTCTCGCCCCTCGTTGGTTACCCCAAGTGGAAGGTTTGAGATGTAGCGTAACGGCAAGTTTCCCTTGGCAAAGATACCAAGGATCGAATCCCGTGAGACTCCGAGGGTCGACAAGTAGGTGTCAACGGCTAACGGCGCCAGATACTTAGCGGTTGACAGGACCTGCACACAGATACAAATAACTTTGCTCCCAACGAGTACAGAGAGGTTGCCAATCCTTCCGGCCTTGCTGTTTACAAAGGATCAAACACAAGAAATAATAATGACAGCTATGACTGCAACTAGGGAATAAAAACAGGAAGTAAATATAAGGTGTGATCAGTGGTGGTAATATGGACCGGGGTCCCATGATGTTCACTAGTGATGTCTCTCTCCCAAAAGATGATAAAACAGCTAAGCGAGGTAAACAAATTACAGCTGGGCAATTGACAGGATTATGTGCGCAAACCAATGCTAACTATGTTGCAAGGAAAGGTTGAGGCTCAAAAGCATGGGCGGTATGCCAAGGCAAGTAGACCGAAATCCATCTGCATCTACTACTAATCATCCACCTTGAGATATCTATCCAGAACATCTCGCTGGTATTAAGTTGCAAGTCCCACCCAAAGTGTAAACTCAAAGCAACAGACAACTACATTAAAAGAACTTTGCGTAAAGTAAACAATCCTTGCACCCGCAAGTACAAGCACTGTTGTTTTCCCCCTTGTGGCAACAACACATCCCCTAGACTCATGTTTCTGTCACTCAAGCTAGTCATCAGGGGGCATGAACCCACGATCAAGCATAACGCTCCCTCTTGGAGTTACTACCTACTACTTGGCCAAAGCAATAAACAGCACCAGAGAGCATGCAAGAATTACTCAAGAAAAAATATATAAAAGAGGTGAATCAAATATATTACTCATACACAATATGAACATAATCTCATAATCCATCGGATCCCAGCAAACTCAGTAGAGCAACAGCATAAAGATTACATATGTGCCTCGATCATGTAGGGCAGCTCACGAGGTCTAATCCATGAAGAACAAAGAGGGGTGGAGAACATCACATAGCTACTGGTCATGGACCCATGGTCCAAGGGGGGCTACTCACAACTCATCCGGGAAGCGTCCATGGTGGTGGGAAGCTCCCGGTGGTGGTTCTCCCCTCCGGCAGGGTGCCGGGAAGAGTTCTCCTGATGCTCCCGATCTTGGAAGCGTTGCGGCGGCGGAACAGAGGCGAGATCGTGAAAAAGGGTTCCGTCCTCGAGGGTTTCGGGACGCGAGGAATATATATGCAAAGGGGGGTCACCAGAGGCGGAGAGGGGGGCCCAGGCACCCCCCTAGGGCGGCCAGGGGTGGGGCCGCCCCGGGTGGCCGCCTGGGCCGCCCCTGGCTCCCCTCTGGCCCCACTTTGGTTTTTCTCGAAGCTTCCTGTACGCTGATTTTTTCTGTATTTTTCCTGGAATGTTTGGAGCACTTTTAATATGGGGGAAATCTGAAATAGAAAAACAGCAGAAAACAGGAACTGGCACTGTGGTGCACTGAGTTAATAGGTTAGTCCAAATATGATCAAAAGTGCATGGAAGTGCATAAATATCATAGCAATATCACACAAAAGAAGCATGGAGCAAGCAGAAATTATAGATACGATTTGGACGTATCAACATGCGCATAGTACCGTCTTTCTGTGGAACTAAAAGAATGGGAACAACACAAGGAGAAAGACTTTCCCTTACATACCCTTTGTTAAGAAGATCTTCGACTTGCCTCTGAATTTCCTTCGTCTCCTTTGGGTTTTCTCGGTACGGTGGTCAGTTTGGTAGTGGGGCGCCCGGAACCAAGTCGATTTGGTGTTCAATGCCCCGCTTCGGTGGCAAACCTGGTGGCACCTCCTCGGGAAACACATCCTCATACTCCTGCAAAAGATCAAAAACAACACTAGGAAGAGTGGAGGGTAATTCGTTAGCAGGCAAGAAAGTTTCCTTCTACACGAGTACAAAGAATGGAGTATTAGGTTCTCTCAATTCCCGCATATCCCTTTTCCTAGCCATCATAACTAATCCCTGTTTTTCCCGGGGCATGGTCATATTTGGTTGTGGAGCTTTTGGCTGTGGAAACACTCCCTCACTATGTTGGTGGCTCACTCGTTGTGTACGATCACTCTCTCCCTTTGTCTTTCCTTTTCGTTTCATCTCATCAAGATAAACTTCCTCGGGTGTCATGGGCAGCCAAGTGAACTTCTCTCCTCTATGGACAAAACATAAGCGATTCGCACGCCCGCTGATTTGCACATCACGGTCATGCAACCACGGTCTCCCAAGAAGCAAGTGACAAGTGTGCATCGGCACCACGTCACACTCAACATCATCTTGATATGTCCCTACTGAAATTGGTACTCGCACGTTGCTAATCACCTTAATTGTGCCACAATCATTCAGCCATTGCATGTGGTATGGATGTGGGTGACATTTTGTTTGCAATTGAAGCTTCTCGACCATCTATGTGCTTGCAATATTGTTGCAGCTGCCACTATCAACAATCACTCGACATACCTTTGAGTTGATAAGGCAACGGGTGTGGAAAAGATTATGACGCTGCTGAGGGAGTCCTGTATTCAGGGGTCCTCGGGCATCTGGGTCGTTGAAGTTGGGCTGTATTGGTGGGCCACGTAAAGAGGAAGCAGAAGACCCTCTCCCGTGTTCGGTCAAGACTCCTATGTACGTAGAAAGGCAAGCGTAGAGTCCGGATGTATCAATTACTTCCTCCCCAAGTCACCCTTGTAACCCTAGGTCCCCTTTGGCGTGTATATAAGCCGGGGTTTAGTCTGTAGTGGGGATCATCATCTTCACAATACCCTCATAGGCTAGACTTTAGGGTTTAGCCATTACGATGTCGAGGTAGATCAACTCTTGTATTCATATTCATCCATATTAATATAGCAGGAAGTAGGGTATTACCTCGACCGAGAGGGCCTGAACCTGGGAAAACATCGTGTCCCCAGCCTCCTGTTACCATCGATCCTCTAAACGTGGGCCCCCAAAGGGGGAAGATCTGTCGGTTTTGACACTGACAATGGTGCTTTCATTGAGAGCTCCGCTGTGCGCTCACGATGAGCGATCGATGGCTCGTCTCGTCATCAGTGACGGGATCACCCTTGGAAACAACTTGGCCATCAGCCAGGTTCTCCAGCTAGGCAGATTCGCTATATGCGCACGCATGGCCTCAGGGCCAGCCGCACTCCCTGCGGTCATCCAGCACCACTCTTACGTCGAGTCCGACCACTCCGATGACGCAACCTCGGCAAACCTCTCGCCCTTAGACGAGCTGCTAGATTGCATCGCCGCCCTAGGGCTTTCATCGCCAAGAGATCAGATCGGACTTAAATCCGGTCATGATGAGATCGATCCCTTCCCGATCACTCATCTAGTGGCAACAATTGAGGACGAAGCCGACGAGACTTCTCCTCTCGAGACGGAGACCATCACAGTTCGGATCTCCAAACCCTTCGAGGCGAACACGCCCCTGTCGGGAGGCACCTTATGTTCTTTGAGCTCTGGAACTGACGCCAGGCCCATAAGACGATTAGATCCTGTCGAACCCGGATCCTCCCCATCGGAGGTTGTTAAAACCCCAGATACCACTCTTGGTCGGGACCTAAAATTACCAATACCCACCCACCCTGGGGAAAACTCTCCTAGTAAATCCGGATTTCTGGACATGGATGATCTCGCGAACATACAGCAGTAGCCCGAGGAAACGGTCAACCACTTCTGGGCCAGATTCCTGCTTGTTAAAAACAAGATCAGGACTGTTGCGACAATGAGGCGGTCTCTCAATTTTACCGCAACTGCGCGGACGAGGGAGTCTTGAACGCCCTCAACCGACGTCGTGTTCTGAGTTTCATAGAACTATCGCATTTAGTACAAAAGTACTGCGCTATGGAAAACACTTGGAAAGCCCAGAATACAACTCTCGAACAGTCCATATCCAAATAGTACACTATCAAGGCTAAACGGACATACCCTAGTAGGTCATCCGATAACATGCCTATTGGCAAGAAGAACAAACCTTTTTTAAGGCACAGGTCCATACTGGACGAACTAGTCGATACACCTTGTCAAATACACGCAACCCCGGACAATGTCCCAAACCATTGCCTTAGAGCATGTTGGGTACTCCGGCAGGTAGCAAAGAGAGGTACGGCAATTCTCGCCACCACCATATCAAGGGAGAAAGATGTCGATGTCTTCACTATCTTTGAGACGTTCTCCTCAAATAACCGCCGCAAGAGAGCGAATCGCGAACTTGCCGAGGTCTACCGAATTAGCTCTGCAAGCCCATGGAGCGACACGGCAATTAGTTTTTCTGCCGAAGATGCACCTCGAGTCTGGCCGATCTGACCATTAGCAGCTCTTAAACTAGATCCAATAGTGGACGGCTTCCGCCTCACTAAACTACTTATGGACGGAGGAAGCGGACTGAACCTCATATATGAGGAAATGCTTGCAAAAATGTAGGTTGAAAAATTCCGCATTGAGCACACCAATACAACCTTTAGAGGAATTATACCCAGCCGTGAAGCCCGGTGTTCGGGAAGCATTAAGCTCGATGTAGTATTCGACACATCCGCTAACTACAGATCGGAGGAATTACTCTTCCACATTGTTCCCTTTCATAGCGAATACCACACCCTTCTAGGACGGGACACTTTCTCACGCTTTCAAGTTGTACCCCATTACGGGTACACGAAGCTTAAAATGCCAGGACCCAATGGAGTGATCACATTAACAAGTGATCCGGATAGAGCACTCCGTGTCGAAAACAAGACGGCATCCTTAGCCTTAGAGGCATTATCCGAAGCCCTCGCGGCAGAAGAATTAACCAACCTACATCAAAGGTAGATAAGGACGATGTGGTCCCCGCCAAAAGATCGAAGTCTAGCTCCTTCAAGCCAGCAGATGAAATCATCAAATTCCAAGTGCACCCAACGGACCCTAATAAGACATCATCTATCGGGGCACAGCTGGATCCGGCGGTGGACAGCGCGTTACACGCCTTCCTTCGGGAAAAATGGGATATGTTCGCCTGGCACCCCTTAGATATGCCGGGAATCCCACGCAGGCTGGCCGAACACAGCCTCAATATTATCAAAGGGTTCAAACCAGTCAAGCAGTCGTTGCGATGTTTTTCCGAACCCAAAAGACAAGCAATGGGAGAAGAGCTGGCCAAGCTATTGGAAGCCGGATACATTAGAGAAATTAAACATCCTGATTGGCTAGCCAACCTTGTCATGGTACCGAAGAAGGATAAATCCTGGCGCCTCTGCGTCGACTTCACAGACCTAAATAAGGCTTGTCCCAAGGATCCCTTTCCCTTGCCCCGCATTGATCAAATTATCGATGCAACGGCCGGACACGACTCGTTGTGCTTCCTTGATGCTTACTCCGGATACCATCAGATAAAGATGAAGGAATCTGAACAGGCCGCAACGGCATTTCTCACCCCGTACGGTCCTTTTTGCATCAACGCTATGCCCTTGGGACTTAAAAACGCTGGTACCACATATCAACGCATGATTCAAACATGCTTAGAATTTTTTTTGGCAAAACAGTGGAGGCATATGTTGATGACATCGTCGTTAATACTAAACACGTCGAGACTCTGGTGGAAGATCTCCGCCTTACGTTTGCCAACCTTCGAGAATACGACATAAGGCTCAATCCGGAAAAATGCGTTTTTGAAGTTCCAGACGGAAAACTACTAGGGTTCATCGTATCCCATAGAGGAATTGAAGCTAACCCAGCTAAAATCTAGGCCTTGTCAGAACTCAAAATACCAACCGACCTCAAACAAGTGCAAAAACTAGCAGGCTGTGTAGCGGCCTTAAGCCGCTTCATCTCCAGGTTAGGAGAAAAAGCATTGCCACTTTATAAATTGCTACGACGCACTGACAATTTTGAATGGACGGATGCGGCCACAGCCGGATTGGAAGAAATAAAAACTCTACTAGCGAGCAACCCAATCCTAGCCGCCCCCGGTGTTGGCGAACCAATGTTGCTGTATATATCAGCCACTCACCAGCTAGAGAGTGTCATGCTCGTCGTCGAACGAGCCAAAGAGGGACATAAATTCCCAGTTCAAAAACCCGTATACTACGTATTCGAGGTTCTAACACCATGCAAATCACGGTACCCCCACTATTAGAAAATTGCCTATGCGGTCTTTATGTCACCGCGCAAACTTCGACACTACTTTCAAGATAGTTCAATCACAGTGGCATCCGAGGTACCACTCAACGATATTATCAACAATAAAGATGCCACTGGACGCATAGCCAAAATGGGCCATCGAGCTCTTACCGTTCGAAATATCCTATAAGCCATGCCGGACTATTAATTCCTAGGTGTTGGCTGACTTTGTTGCAGAATGGACTGAAGCGACCTCCCTAAAGAGTATGGCTCATATTCCCACTGGAAAATGTACTTCGATGGTTCCAAAATGCTAGACGGACTGGGGGCTAGCATAATATTGATATCTCCAACTCGGGATATGCTACTTCTCGAGCTTGCGTTGTTTTCCCTCGAAGAGGAAAGGGTGATGCAGCACCAGTAGCGTAAGTATTTCCCTCAGCTTTTGAGAACCAAGGTATCAATCCAGTAGGACACCACGCGCGAGTCCCTCGCACCTACACAAACAAATAAGAACCTTGCAACCAACGCGATAAAGGGGTTGTCAATCCCTTCATAGCCACTTGCAAAAGTGAGATCTGATAGAGATGATAAGATAATATTTTTGGTATTTTTGATATATAGATTGGAAGTAAAGATTGCAAAACAAAAGTAAAGTAAAGGTAAATAGTTGATGCAAGATTAATATAATGAAGATAGACCCGGGGCCCATAGGTTTCACTAGTGGCTTCTCTCATGATAGCAGATTTCTACGGTGGATGAATGTCGGGGAACGAATCCACAAGCACCTATGGGACCGGCGGACCGAGCCCCTTTCGGTTCGGCGGGGGCGAAGATCGCACGAAGAGCAGATCGAGGCGACACACACGAGCAGTTTACCCAGGTTCGGGCCGCACGGATGCGTAAAACCCTACTCCTGCTTTGTGGTTTGTATTGAGTTCTTGCTTGGGAGCGCTGAGTGCTACAGTACACACCAGCAGCTAACGAGACCGAGCGTGAGTGTTCTCCTTCCCCTCTTACATTGCGCATGGGCCTCCTTTTATATGCTCAAGGGGTCACCGACAGGTGGCAACGTAGGCAAGGGTAAAAGTGGAAAAGATGTTATGGTTGGTACAACTACCTGTTACAATGTATCATACCTAACCCTGACGGCAGGGGACAAAGGCATTGAATGCCCGTCTGCGTCGCCTAAATAGTGCAAAAGGGACCATCAGGAATGCCACCGCTCGCCACGATGGTAATCTTGTCAGCGCCGCTTGTCACCGCGCACCGCTGGCTGCACAGCCTCCTGCCACGTACGCCTGGAAGGGTCCCAGAGCGACACGTTGGTGGATGTGTTGGAGCGCGGGTACAGAGTGGTAGCTTGCCGCGGTCGTTGTCTTGTCGCGTCCGGGAGCTTGCCGCTCACCGGGCCTTGCTGGGACGCGTGGCGCGTCGCGGCAAGTTCCTTGAGATGCCTTAGTTGGCCTTCCCGGCAAGCTCCTCTTGCCGAGGTCTTGTCTCCTTGGCTTGAATACTTTGTTCTTGAATGGCTCCAAAGGAACCACGGAGGACCTTGGCGGTCACACGGCAAGCCTTGTCGCGGGATGCTGCGACTTCTCGTGCACAAGTTCGGGATACTAGGGTACCCCTACTCTAGTACACCGACAGGAGCCCCCGGGCCTGGGCCATACACGGTGCCGAGCGCTGTTGGGCCAGGCCCAAAACAGGGCACGGGCACGCGCGGCCTGGGTTTCGCCGTATCTCTCTCCGTATCCACCGCGCCCTCCCCGAACGACGCGCGTTGAATGCGGCGTCGTGGGAGAGATCGTGGGTGGTTTCTTTATTCGGAAAGGCGGAACGTCCGCCTCCTCCCTCCTTATAAGTAGGGGAAACAGGGACAGTTCGCCCACTCGCCGGTTGCTACTCCAATCTCGGAAATCTCCTCCGCTACCCCTTCTTCCCAAAGCTGAAAGAGAGCAGCGCCCTGCCCCCCATCGCCACCAGCACCACCAATGCCGTCGACCTCCCCCACCACTTCCGCCATGGCTCCGAAAGCCGACAAGGGGAAGGTTGTGAAGTCGACCGAGGCGCAGCGGCTTGCGGCGCTGCGAAAGGAGCGGGCAATCCCCCCCCCCCAAGCTCGCCGCGAGGGAGCTGAGGGAGTATTACTACCTCTTCTGGTCAACGGAGACGCGGGTGCATCCGCGCACGAAGGTACTTCCAGCCGTCGCTTGGAAAATGGCTCCAAATGGATATCCCTTCTTCGCCTTGTTCTTCTACTGCGGGCTCTGCCCGCCTTTCTCTGAGTTTTTCTGCGATATTATGAACACCTACGGGTTCCGCCTCCTTGACTTCACCCCCAATGCAGTTCTGACCATGGCAGTTTTCGCACATCTCTGCGAAAACTTTGTCGGAGTCTATCCAAATGTAGCCCTTTTTCGCCACTTCTTTATGCCTCGAGTTGAGAGAGGAGAGCCTTTATCCGACGGAATCGCCTGGATCTCAAGAGCCGGCAAGAAGGACGCTTATCTGGAGGGAGAGTTCCGCGGCAAGTGGGAGGAATGGAGAGCAGACTGGTGCTGGATTGTCGAGGAGAACCCGCAGCTATTTACCGCCCGGCGCCAAGCCCCAGTAGCGCGTGGCAGCGATTGGAGCAACGTGGCCCCGGAAGACGATAGGCTGAAGATTGCCGTCACCCGGATCCAATGCCTTAGGCTTGCCGGGCTTACTATCGGAGCGGTTGGCGCAGATTTTATTTGCCACCGCATCGCCCCCTTCCAGGAGAGGAGGAGACCCGCCTGGGATTTCAAGAATGCGGCGGATATCATCAGGCTGCGTCCGGGCCTCAACTTCAACTTCATTGTTATGGAACTTGACGCAATGCTCCGGGAGCTGTTCAAGTACGACCCTCAACATCCCGAAGTGTTCAGGTTGCCGAAGGATGTCGTTCCGCTGTGCAACAACTCCTCGCTCGACCGCATCCGTGCAATGATGCCGCTGTGCGACTCGCATGGAATTGTCCCAACTTGGCAAGAGCCTGCAGACGTCGTCGTGCAGGAGTTCTTTGACGGCTTGGTAGAAAAGCCGTTCCGCTCCGACGAACAGAAAAGCCTCACTCGTGCTGCCACCGATGCGGAGATGAAACGCATCGCCACTAGGCTGGAAGAGGCGGCGGCAGCCGCAGCCGTGGGCGAGTTTGGATTCACCGTGGAGGAGGCAGAGGCAGCAAGCCGTGCCGAGCGAGAGGAGCTTGCCGGCGAGGAAGAGCTTGCCGGGCATGATGTCGAGTCGAGCGAGCCAGCCGAGGATACGAGCGGCTCGTTGGAGATCAACTCCTCTTCCTCATCTTCAGACAGCTCGTCGCACGCAGAGCCCCCAGCTCCACCAAGAAGGCGTCTCCGCAAGACCGGGGACTTAGCGGAGCGGCAGACGAGTCAATAGTCGCTGCGCCGCGCGACACGCTCCACCGCGGCAAGCGCTGGAGCGGGGTCCACCCGGACCACTGCTTCTGCTCCTGCTACTTCTCACGCCGCGGCGGCAGCCAGAGCGGGGTCGTCTCGGACCACCGCCACTACTCCCGCCAAGCGGCCAAGGGAACCTACTCCTCCGCCTCCTCGCGCCGGAGGTGAGTCGGACTTCGACTTCTCCGCGCTCAGCTCCGACGAGGAAGAAGAAGAGTAAGACTCTTTACTGTACTTGTAGTTCTTCAATTCTTGTTGTTTCGTCTTGTATCTCATTCGCTTTACTCCGAACTTATTCCTTTTTAGGACTCTGGCCAAGAGAGCGGCGAAGAGAGCCAAGGTCCCGATGATTATCATCGAGGACGAACCCACCGCGACAGCAGAGGGTGCGTCCGAGACCACCTTGCCGGACCCGGCAACTATTCTCCAGAGCAGCCCCCAGCGTAAGTATATGGTTCGCCTTCCGCTGTTAGGCACGCATGGATGCTCTTTCTTTGCTGACATCTGATTGTTGGTTTGTGTAGGAGCAGAGCAGCCCCACCAGGAGCGCCCGGAGGCCGCCCCCGACATGCCATCTGCTTCGACTACGCCGCCAAGGGAGAGTTCTCCGGCAAGGGACAGCACCAGCGGCCCCCCGTCGGCGGAGACTACGACTGCAGAACCCGGTACATGTAATCCTCTTGCTTCAAAACTCCCATTGGGTTTTTCTTCTTTTGATCTTCTTTTTGGATATTTGCTTGACTTTTCTCCCTTTTCCGGCTGTCAGACCCATCTGTTGCGGAGCCGATGGAGACCGAGGTTGCCGCCGACGACGCCGCTGCTACCGAAGAAGCAGCCGGCGCTGACGATCCCGCCGGCGCAGAGGCCACCAAAGCTGCCGCCGCAGAAGCAGGCGAGGGGTCTGGCGATCGCACTGACGGCCCTGAGGCCGTAGGAGCGCCAGGCGCTATGCCGACCGCCGATCCTTTCGCCGCTGCCGCAGCGTCAGGCTTCGAAGAGCCCCAGCCAGGCGTCTACTTGAAGGCCGGCGATGGCGTCTTCATCAAACTCCCCTGGGCGTCAAGCTCCAGGGCGCCAGTCGAAGGAGAAAGCTTCGATGGAGAGGTGCTCGCCTCCGCTGGGCTGACGCTAGTTGACGCGCCGAGCAGCCGCAGCGGCGAGCCTGAGGAGGAGCGGCTGCTGCGGAAGCTGGTGTCGCTCTACCGTGCTCGGCAGGCCAAGCTGGAATCCCGAGAGGCGCTTGTCGCGAAGGCGGGAGTGGATATCGAGAAGCGCGCGGAGGAGCTCCGGGGTCTCAACCAGGAAGCTCTCCGGTCCCTGGCAGAGGAGCGGACGCAACTCACCGAGGAGCAGAAGGCCTTCCTCCTCGAGAAGGCTGAAGTCGAAGAGCAACAGCGGCTTGCCGCTGAGAAGCTGTCTGCGCAGGAGGGCGAGCTGGCGCAGCGGAAGGTCAACCTTGACAGCCACGAGGAGGAGCTTGCTGCGCGCGAGCAAACATTCGGCGGAGCTCTCAAGCAAGCAGAGGATGCTGCTGCAGCTGCCGAGGCCGCCAAGAAGGAGCTGGAGACGAAGGTGGCGTAGCTGGAGGCCGATCTCAAGGCGAGCGGTGAAGAGCTTGCCGCGCTCAAGCGTGAGCGGGAGAAGGACGCCTACAGCTTTGGCGATCTGCAGGTTCGTTTCGCCGAGAAGGGCAAGGAGCTTAGCGCCGCCAAGGACTCCAACGCAGATCTTGAGTTGAAGCTGACTACTTTGACCAAGACGCTGGACGGCGCCAGGGAGCAGGAGGTGGCCTTGAAGGAGGAGATCAAGGCCGATAAGGCGCTGCTGGCGAGTGCTGCTGCCGCCCAGAACGCTTTTAGAGAGAATGTGGAGCACTGGACGGAGGGTCTCGTGGACGCTGCCGCAGGCATTGACAGGGAGCTGGCGCAGCTGGGGATGGAAGATCTCGGGTATCCCTCCGATGAGAACCTCCAACCCAGCGCCAAGCTCACCTTGTTCTTCAAAGGCGTGGCGACGGCCCTCCAGCGACTCCGGGAGAGGATTCCAAAGCAGCTGGCCGACGAGTCGCGCAAGATCTGCACGGGAGCTCTTCAAAAGGTGTTGGTGAAGGTGGCCTTCCGCAACCCGGGCCTCAACCTCACCAAAGTCCTCAAGACCCTGCCGCCGGATGCTGATCTGGAAGCGCTCAAGACCCTTGTCGCACCCATTGTGGACAAGGTGAGCGGGATCAAGAGGATTGAGGGCGATCGCGTAGACTAGGCCGCCCGTTTTCTCCTTTTCTTGTCGCTGCTGGTCATATTATGAGAACAATCTGTTAGAGCCACGACAAGCTACCTTGTAATATAACTCTATTTTGGGCAATGATTGCAATGTTATTTCCTTTACTTGGTTCCTTCCTTTGTATGTTTTTGCCCTACGCTTTTAGGGAACTTGCCAGCGCAGGCACCTTAGCCGCGAGCGCTGAGTGCGGGACGTCAGCAGCCTGCTGGCGGTGCCGTTACCGACAAGAAACCTTGTCGCAACTAGTCGCAGCACACTTAAGTTGTTGAGCGGACTCGAAACAAAGTAAGGGCGCAACTAGCTACGAGTTGGTTTCTCCGCGCACAGGTTTTCCATACAAAGCACGGTCGTTCAAGGAAGATAACTTAAAAAATTTAAAAATCTGATTGCTCAAACTTTGGCAACTTAGCTTTTCTGTTGTTTGCTTCCTGGTAAGGCGAAACTTTCTTGAACGACGCCTGGTCCATACCATTATCTTCTCCTTTCCCCCCCGGCAAACTTGTGGGCGAGGGAACCTTCCTTTCCTTGAGAAAAAGAAAGAAGAGAAAATAAAGATATGGAGCCTTACGGCTCGTTATTGCTTACCGGGGGTAGGTGCTGCACAAAGCGTCAGATAACACATGCAAAAAATAGAAAGCATGAAATTATCAAGATGTGCTGAGCACATGAGCTTTACTTATGCACGGGGTCTGCGCCCGGCTTTGTACAAAGGATCACATGCAACAGCGGCAAGACTTGTACAAAAGGTGGTTGCCGGAACAGGTTCCGGCAACCGCGCCTTACGGGTAAAACCTACGAAGATGCTCAATGTTCCAGGAGTTGCTCACCGGAATGCCATCTTCGGTCTCAAGGCGGACAGCGCCAGGCCTAGTGACTCGTTTCACCCGGTAAGGACCTTCCCACTTCGGCGTCAACTTGTTGGAATTCTTGGCGGACTGAACGCGCTGAAGAACAAGGACGCCTTCCTCGAGACTTCTGGCGTTAACTTTGCGGCTATGGTAGCGGCGCAAAGCTTGCTGGTAGCGAGAAGCTCGTATAGCAGCCTGAAGACGGTCTTCCTCAAGGAGCAGCGCGTCATCTTGTCGCAGCTGCTCTTGCTCAAGCTCATCATAAGCGAGCACTCGAGGTGACCCGTATACGAGTTCCGTGGGGAGAACTGCCTCTACTCCATAGACTAGGGCGAAAGGTGTCTTGCCAGTGGCTCGATTTGGCGTCGTCCTGATCGACCAAAGAACCACCGGCAGATCCTCAATCCAGTTTTTTCCGCACTTGTGCAGCCTGTCGAAAGTCCTGGTCTTGAGCCCACGCAGCACTTCAGCATTTGCCCTCTCCGCTTGACCGTTGCTTCTTGGGTGAGCAACAGAAGCGAAGCAGACCTTGGCGCCAAGATCTTGGGTGTACTGCATGAAGGTGCGGCTCGTGAATTGCGTACCATTGTCGGTGATTGTCAGGACCGGTTTTCCGGGATATTAATTTCCCAGTAAATGGCCCTTGTGCTCACCAGCCCCAGGATTACTGTTAGCTGATGAGACACAAACTTGATACAGAAATTCCAAGCAAAATATAAAATATGTAGTACAAGACCATTCTGGTCCATGAGTACAACAAAAGGTTTTCTAATGGTTGACGGCGGAAGCGGTTTGCGGATCATCAGTGTCTATGGGACTCCATTTCCCACAGGAACAGCTGACCTGGATAACTCCTATCTTCGCGCGGCTGCTATCTCCATTGCCTAGGTTCCGGGGCTGTCGTCGTTGTGCTCCTTTCCGAGCAAGAAATCTGGCCAAGACAATAGCCAGGGACAAGCCAGTGAGTACTTTGAATGTACTCGCAAACATCATGAAAACAGGTATAACATAGCAGGTGATAATCATGCACTGAAATAATCCACGATCACTTAGTCAGTCCCAAAATAAAATTCATGATGCACATGAGCAGGTCATTTGTACTAAACAGGAATAAGCATTCAGAGGATGAAGATAAAATAGACCAATCGGGTGTCTGAAGCGACGCCTCGAAAGGGTAATATAAAGCATGCCTCAGTCGGGCGTCTGAGCGACGCCACATAAAGGGCTTATAAGAAAATTAAATAACAAGCATGCCACAGTCGGGTGTCTCAGCGACACCACATAAAGGGCTTATATAATAATAATCACAATGAGTATTCTGGAGGTAGAACCATCCTAGGGATACTCAACAATTCAACCACAATATAAATGGTTAGTCCACAATAATAATAATCACAATCATCATTCGTCATACGTCATGATCAATATTCTGGTTTAGAAATTTTCCTCCAAAGACCGACACTAAGACCGACACTTGACCCATCCCAGACTGTAGTCCTTAACCGCGGATACGGCTATTCGAATAGATATAAACTCTGCAGAGGGTGTACTCTTTACCCACGAGTAACGGATTCCTTTAGTCCACCGGGACTAATTCCGCTTACGGTCTTTGAATTGAAAACACACCCAACCAGCACACACCAGCTTAACTTACCGGTGTCTGGAATCACCCACGACACTTGTTAAGCAAAACTCTAAGTGGGGAGGCTACAACCTCGATTAGCATGGGATCAAATTTATATCGCGCGCTACTAAGGGGTGCCCCCCTCTCGGCCCCAACCGGAAACACCCATGCCCCCGGACCATGTGGCATGCCTACCGGATGCACCCGGTATCTTCCACCATGGCCTCTCTGTACGGTGTGTGCCAAGAAAGGGGTTGACAACTTACTGAACCGTACCCTGCCCGCGGCAGGGACAAGTGGTAGTACGAAAACAAGCATGGGGGTTACTGGAACAAGACTCGATCTATGGTCGACTCAGGAGGCTTATGTGTTCCCTGCATGGTTAGCACCACAGATACTTTCCACAGTTATCATGACAGGGTCACCACTCATCATGCCCCATCATGCCTCACGGCACATCCTCGCCACAACGAGATGTCCGTCACGCGGTTGTGTTCACCGGAACACAATCTTCCTTCGGACTCCATCCGAACTGTCACCAGGCATAAGTGGCATGAGAAGTGGCTACTGTCACCAATATCACACATATAACAGGAAAGACTTTCACCATATGTGGATATGCAAGAGTATGGCTTCTACATGAAATAACGCTACTCCAGTTTAGCATATTGATGGAGTTCATATGTTCTAGCAAACAACACACAGCTTATGTCATAATGGAGTTCAAGATGCTTGCCTTCAAGGTGCAGAGAGGTGAGGTGCACTCCAAAACTTTTGACAGTTTTGATCTTCCCTCCAAATTCCTATTTTTGAAAATATTCAAATTAACACATACTTTAAAAACAGTACAAAAAGTTGTCCTAATTATTTTTGAAATAAATCTTAAAATAAACTAGGTGAAATTTGAGAGAGGTAGGAAAAAGAATCAACTCATTTGGAGTTTTATTTTAAAAGATATGTCCAGTCAAAGTCCTAGTCAAAATCTGTTTTTAAATAAAACAGAAAAAGAAAACGGTTCGAAATAGAATACGCTTTTGGGAAAAGAAAGACGTACTGCAGGGTTTACGCTTTCACTTAAAACGTTTCAGCCGAGCCTGGAGTCATAGACGGGTGGGGCCCTTGGGTCCACTGGTCATATTTGACGAGTCGCCCTTCTCCTTCCTCCCGCGGCCGAGCCTGGGCGGAGGTCCGACGATCCCCGCCGGCGGACGATGGCTCCTAGGAGCCATCCGAGGGTGGGAAAGGATCCGCCGCTCCAGGGCGATCCTCCCAGTGGTCGAAAGGGTCTCGGGGGCGAAGGGGTTCGCCGGCGGCGAGCTCTGCGGCGGACGGCGCCTCGGGATGATTTGGGGACTCGAGCTACGGCGGTCCTTGTTCGTGTTTGAGGGGTTGGGAAGCTCCGCGTGGTCTAGGGGAGGAGTATGGTGGCACTGGATGGGCGGGGAAAGCTCTGCCTGCGACGCACGGCCCCGGAATGCGGCGGCGGCCGAAGCTACTGGAGACGAGGAAGACGGCCTCTCTCCGACGATTGCTGGCTACGGGGGCTCAAGAGAGATGGCCTGAGGTCGCCTGAGGGTCTGGACGAGCCCGGGGCTCCTTTTATAGGCGGGGGAGGTCGGTTCGTCGGTTGCCAGAGGATAAGCTCGACGGCGGCGGATAAGATCGGTGAACTGCTGCTCTGTAGCTTGCAGGGTGGCACGTCGAGGTCGGGGACGGCGTCAGGAGCTAGCGGACGGACGAGGCACTGCACAAGGAGGCAGCTGGCGAGCGGGGGATGGTTTGGGCGGCGCCGGCCATGGTACGGCGAGCTGTAGCCGAAGGCTAGCCGCCAAGGGGGCTCGCTGCGGCGGCGCTGAGGGGTGCCAGAGGTTGGCTTGGAGGGTTCCGACGTGTGGACGAGGGCGGCGCGGCTCTGCAGGTGAGCAAGGGCCAGGGGCACGACGCGGCGGCTCAGGCGCGCGCGCGTGCAAAACGCACGCTCTGCTCGTGCTCTCGGCATGCCCACCACGTGCTCGATGAAATGCTAGGGTGACCTAAAATGCTCTGGTGCTGTTGGAACTACCCAGGGTTAGGTTAGTGGGCAAAAGGAGGCTAGAGGACATGTTGGTTTGTCCAGGAAGAAAAGTCTCTAATACAAAGTTGGGAGCATGCCAATTCTGGTCATGCACGTCAGCTGTTTGACAATATGCCAAGGCCACCTAGGAGATCTTTCTGGACTCCAAACTTACCAGACTGGGTTCTCTTTAGGTGTAGGTGATGGTGGCAAGGTTAGTTTGGCAAAACCAGAAACTTGTTAGTGCTAGTTTTTGAGAAAACCAAATCTGGACAGAAAATGCAGGCTATTATTGCATGGACCAAAATTATTCAAATGGGTCCAATATCCTGGACTTAAGGGTTTGGTAGCAAGCACTAATAGCAGGAAAGATCCCAAGATCACTAGAGAAATTTAAAATAGGGTTGCAGTGCAAAATACCAAACTGGACCAGAATGAAAAAGAGGATGTTTTGCTCAAAATTTATGAAACACAAAGCTGGATTTTTGCATAAAAATGAGTTATATGCATCTACTGTCATCTCCAAATTTTGGTGGAATTTTTAAAGAAATATTTAAATAGGTTGCAGTGCAATGGGAGCCCTTGAAAGAATGGAAAAGCCATTTTAAAAGAATTGATGCTTGGCAAAAGTATTATAAAAATGCTTCCACTTGCATACCCAACAAAATCAAATGTTTTAAGAAAGCATTCAAGCCCCTCAATATTATCCAAAAGTTTCAGAAAAAAAGGAAAAAAATTTAAATTCCAGAGAAAAGAAGTAGCTCTGAAATTAATAGAAAAGTCAGAAAATAGAAAATAAATCTTTCTGACAAAATTCTAATTAATAAAACAAGATTAAATTTTTGGGGTGTTACAGTGATGATCCTGTTAGGGATCCCGAAGCGGCAAACAATCGACCTGAAGAACTTGACTGCTGACTGTGCTGTCACCTTCCTCACTGCTTCCACTTCCGGCCACTTTGTGAACTTGTCGATTGCAACGTACAAGTACTCAAAGCCCCCGACTGCTCGGGGAAAGGGGCCGAGGATGTCGAGCCCCCAGACCGAAAATGGCCAGGATAAAGGGATCGTCTGGAGAGCTTGAGCTGGCTGGTGTATCTACTTGGAATGGAACTGGCACGCTTCACTCTTGGTTACTTGTGCAGTTGCATCCTGGAGGGTTGTCGGCCAAAAGAAACCTTGCATGAATGCTTTGCCAGCAAGTGCTCTTGCGCCAATGTGGTGACCACATATGCCTCCATGTATCTCTGCCAATAGCTTTTGTCCGCCTTCCCGGTGAATACACTTCAATTTCACACCGTTGAGTCTTCTTCTGTACAGTGTGTTGTCGACAAACTGGTACATACTTGACTGTCGGGCTACTCTTTCCGCTTCTTCTTGCTCCTCGAAAAGTTCTCCTGTCTGAAGGAAACGGACATTCTGCTGTGCCCATGCTGGAGCCTGTGGCTCGACAACAAGTACTAAAGGCACATCTGCTGCTGCGGGAACATCCGCTTCTACGGTGAGAACCTGCGGCTCAGCCGAAGCTTGACGTTCCCCGGCAAGCTTGCCGGAGCAAAACTTGTCGGGGGCCTCTGCTTCAACGGAACAAACCCTAGGGCTTGCCGAAGCAGACTGCTCCTCAGCACTCTTGGTGTTGATCTTGGGGACCTTCTTGGCGGCGGCTTCGGGAAGCTCTGTCGGAAAATAGCCACCAGAAGTCAACTTCCTCTTCTTGCTCTGTCCAGTTGATGGCGTTACAGACGGTTGAGTCAGCTTGAGCACAAAGATCCCTGGTTCCACAGGTAACTTAAATGCGGCGCATTTCGACAGGCCATCGGCAATGTCGTTCTGAGCTCTTGGAACATGCTCCATCTGTAGGCCATCAAAGTGCTCTTCTAGCTTTCTCACTTCATCAACGTAGGCTTCCATCAACGGACTCTGATAACTCTTGTTCACTTGGCGGACGACAAGCTGCGAGTCACCCCTGACAATGAGCTTCTTGATCCCAAGGTCTGCCGCGATCCTGAGACCGGCAAGCAAACCTTCATACTCTTCGGTATTGTTTGTTGCTTGCTCCTTGGGAAAGTGCATCTGGACTGCGTACTTGAGGTGCTCTCCGATGGGTGCAACAAGCAGCACGCCAGCACCGGCGCCTTGCAGCGAGAAGGCACCATCAAAGTACATCAGCCACTCTTTGTTCGCTTCCTTGACGGGGATGCTCGTTTCTGGGATTTCTTCATCTGGTGTTGGCGTCCACTCTACTATGAATTCTGCCAATGCTCTGCTTTGGATAGTTGAAGTCCTCTCAAACTTGAGGCCAAAGCTTGACAGTTCTAGTGCCCACTCGACAATCCTGCCTGTTGCTTCTGGATTCTGCAGTATCCTCTTCAGCGGAAAACGAGTGACAACTGTGATCTCATGTGCTTGGAAGTAATGGCGCAGCTTTCTCGAGGCCATGAGAAGGCCGAAAAGCAATTTTTGCACACTAGAGTACCTTGGCCTAGCCCCCTACAGAAGGGAACTGACAAAGTAAACTGGGCGTTGTACCATTCTCTTCTGTATCTCCTCGCGCGCCTACGCAGATCCATCTTTGTCGGGACCAGAGCTTGTCGGGGAAGCCCCCTGCTTGTCGCTGGATGCGCCTGCCGTGGTTGCTGGCTCATCATCTGCCTCCCTCTCCGCTACTAACGCAGCACTAACCACTTGATTGGTTGCCGCTATATACAGCAGCAACTTCTCTTGTGGCTTAGGTGCGACAAGTGTTGGAGTGGAGGACAGGTATCTCTTCAAGTCTTGCAGCGCAGCCTCCGCTTCCGGAGTCCATTTCATTGGACCTGCCTTTTTCAATATTTTGAAAAATGGTAGGGCGCGCTCAGCAGACCTAGAGATAAACCTGCTGAGAGCGGCCACGCAACCGGCAAGTCTTCGTACATCCTTGACGCGCTTTGGTGCTTCAATCTGCTCAATGGCCTTGATCTTGTCGGGATTGGCTTCAATTCCCCGCTGAGACACGAAGAACCCGAGAAGCTTGCCGGAAGGGACTCCAAACACACACATCTCGGGGTTGAGCTTGAGGCTGATCTTGCGCAGATTTGCAAAGGTCTCGTCTAAATCTTTATTAAGAGTTGCCTTGTCCTTGCTGTTGACCACTACGTCATCCATGTAGGCTTCCACATTTCTGTGTATTTGTGGCTCAAAAGCGGCATGGACTACCCTTGCAAATGTTGAACCAGCATTTTTTAAACCGAAAGGCATCCGTATGAAATAGTACGTGCCACATGGAGTGATGAATGCGGTCTTCTCTTCATCCTCTTCTGCCATGAAGATCTGATGGTATCCTGAGTATGCGTCAAGAAATGAAAGCAAGTCACATCCGGCCGTGGAGTCAACAATCTGGTCAATGCGCGTCAAGGGAAATGGGTCTTTGGGACAAGCTTTATTGACATCGGTAAAGTCGATACAAAGCCTCCATTTCTCGTTTGCCTTGCGCACGACTACAGGATTGGCCAACCACGTAGGATGGAGCACTCCTCTGACAAGGCCTGCTGCTTCCAACTTCTTGATTTCTTCTGCGATGAATTCTTGGCGCTCCACTGCTTGCTTCCTGACTTTCTGCTTGACGGGCCGCGCATGAGGACAGATGGCAAGATGGTGCTCAATTACTTTCCTGGGAACGCCGGGGATGTCAGACGGTTGCCGCGCAAACACGTCGACGTTCGCCCGCAGGAAAGCAATGAGCGCGCTTTCCTATTTAGGGTCAAGAGTGGCAGTGATGGTGAAGGTACCACCAGTGCCGTCCTCCTTGGCGGACACCTTTTTGGTCTCTGGCGGAGCTGCCATTGTCTTCTTACACTTGCCGGTGGAGCTCGATGGTGCGTCCTCGACGGTAGCGCAGCACTCCGAAGAGGTGCGCTTGCCGGAGTGGGCATCAGAACTCTTGCCGGACTTGGTCTTCTTCTTCCCCCCGGGAGCTTCAACGGCATGTGACTTGCGATCTGTTGCGGCTGCCGCTTCCCGGTAGATCTTGTCGGCGCAGATAAGAGCATCCTTCTTGTCGCCAGGGACAGAGATGACACTTATCGGGCCTGGCATCTTCATCATGTTGTATGCATAGTGAGAGGCTGCCATGAACTTGGCGAGTGATGGACGGCCGAGTATCCCATTGTAAGGCAATGGAAAATCGGCAACGTCAAAAGTGACCCTCTTAGTTCTGAAGTTCAACTCGCTGCCAAATGTCACCGGCAATGTGACCTTCCCCTTCGGCTTGCTCCTTCCCGGGTTGATTCCTTGGAATGTGCCGGTCTCTTCAAGCTCGTTGTCAGGGATCTGGAGTTTCTGGAGTACAGCGGAGGAGATCAGGTTCAAGCCAGCCCCGCCGTCAACTAGCATCTTAGTGACCTTGGGTTGCGGATAGTTGGTGAAACCAACATCGGCAAGCACCCGACCGCAGTTGTGCGATCAGGGTGGTCCTCAATATCAAAGATGATAGGCGTGCTGGACCATTTCAGAAGCATGCGTGACTCGACAGGTGGTTCTGCCGCAATGACTTCCCGCACCCACTGCTTGAGTTGGCGGTGTGAAGCATGTAGAGAAGCACCACCGTCAACGCACAAGACCTCTGTGGCTTTCTGGAACTCCTGCTCACTCGTCTCGACATCATCCATGTCTTCATCGTCGTCGTCATCTTCATCCTTGTCGCGGCCGCGGGGGGGTCTGTCTCCTTGCCGCTGTTTGGCCTTGCCGCGGCGTCCTCCCCAGCCGGTGCGCTTCTTGTCGGATCCTCCAGCACCTCCTTGGGCCTTCTCCTTATCGCGTCGCTCGTATTCAGCCTTTTGCTGCTCGACCTTCTTGCAGCTCTGGAGGTCATGCCCCTTGGTGCGGTGGATCTTGCAGTACTGCTTGTCGGTGCCGTCCTGCTTGTCGGCGACCGCCACAGCCTGGCAGTTGGTGCATGCGGCAATCTCCTTGCCGGAGGTTCCGGCTTTGGCTTTCTTGGCGCCACCTTCGTTCCCGGACTGCTCAATGACTAGCACATCTTTGCCTTTCTTCTTCCCGTTGTTCCGCCGCCGGTTTTTCTTTGCCGGGGCAGCATCCTCACTGTCAGATCCTCCCGCTCTTGTATTCTCTTTGGGGAGTTTCCTCCCTTCCTCAGCACGTGCACACTTGTCGGCCAGGGCATACAGCTCACTGACGTCTCTGATCTTGCACATCGCCATCTCCTCCCGCATCATGCGGTTACGCACGTTCTGATGGAACGCGCTGATGACCACGGCAGGGTGGACATCTGGGATGTTGTGCTGTACACGGCTGAATCTTTGAATGTACTTGCGCAGGGGCTCTCCTTCCTTCTGGGCGAGCAGATGACGGTCACTCTCTTGGCCATGAGGTTTGTGGCCGCCTGTAAAGGCGCCGACAAACTGATGGCATAGGTCTGCCCAGCAGGATATGGAGTTGTCCGGCAAGTGCATGAGCCAGGACCTGACGTTGGGCTTGAGCAATAGCGGGAAGTAGTTGGCAAGGATCTTGTCGTCCCGCCCCCCAGCAGCTTGCACCGCGATGGTGTTGATGCTGAGGAACTCCGACGGATGCGACTTGCCGTCGTACTTCTCTGGTACGTCTGGCTTGAAATTCTTCGTGCTGGGCCACTGGACTTGCCGCAGCTCACGAGTAAACGCAGGGCAACCTACCGCGTACGGAAAGTCGCCTGGTTCCCTTGGCGCATGCATGTCGACAGAGGGCCCAGCGCGCTGGTCCGATTGACGTCGCGCTTCTCTTCGGCGCTCGATGCGAGTACGAGCGTCTTCTTGCTGTCGTTTGTGAAGAACTTGGCGCTGATCGCGACGAGCTCGTGGATCTGATGGCGCAGTGGAGTCGCTGTCGAGGTGGATCCGGCGAGTCGGCGATCTAGGTCTTCGGGGCGGAGAGTGCACGGTGGTTGCATCCCCTTCGGTCTTGTCGCCACCGGCTCGTGCCTGGCTGACTTGCCGCAGCTGCGATGTACTCGGCTGCCGTGGAGTGTCGCCGCTGGCGAAGCCGATGAGACTCTGAATGGTGGCCCTCCAGTCATCGATCTTGTCTGCCGTTGGAGGGTAGTCCAGGAGCAGTTGAGCTCGCGCCAAAGCTTCTGCCGAAGTGGCGGGTGGCGGTGGCGAATGGTGTGAGGAGCGGGATATGCTCGGACTCCTAACTATGTTAGAAGGAGCAGTATCCCGTCCAGGCGACCGTGCCTCGCTCGTGCCAGCATGTTGGCGTGCACGCTGGTCTTGAGCACTCCGAGATCCACCAGCTCAATCTTGGTCCAGCAAACGTATGGTATCGTGAGTACCATGACGCTGCCGGTCCCGCGCCTCCTGAGATGGGCGCGGTGCATGTACGAACGCCGAGGTCTTGGAATGCGCCCGGTCGTTGTGGGAGCCGACTACGCCGCCGATGGGCAGCGCGGCCTTGTCCTTGGACCTGGCAGCACCGTGAGCGCCCTCGTCGATGCCCGTTCTTCCGCCGGCGTCTACCCCACCAGTCGTTTGCTCCGGTGGTGGTGGGTTCGGCGCGGACGGAGCAGCCGCCTCCGAAGCCTTCTTCTTCGGCGGCATGTCGATGAAGACGATGAACATCTAGCTCGTGTGAACGCCGGATCAGGTTCACACAACCTCGAGAGCCCCTACCTGGCGCGCCAAAGATGTCGGGGAACGAATCCATGAGCACCTATGGGACCGGCGGACCGAGCCTCTTTCGGTTCGGCGGGGGCGAAGATCGCACGAAGAGCAGATCGAGGCGAAACACACGAGCAGTTTACCCAGGTTCGGGCCGCACGGATGCGTAAAACCCTACTCCTGCTTTGTAGTTTGTATTGAGTTCTTGCTCGGGAGCGCTGAGTGCTACAGTACACACCAGCAGCTAACGAGACCGAGCGTGAGTGTTCTCCTTCCCCTCTTACGTTGCGCATGGGCCTCCTTTTATATGCTCAAGGGGTCACCGACAGGTGGCAACGTAGACAAGGGTAAAAGTGGAAAAGATGTTACGTTTGGTACAACTACCTGTTACAGTGTATCATACCTAACCCTGACGGCAGGGGACAAAGGCATTGAATGCCTGTCTGCGTCGCCTAAATAGTGCAAAAGGGACCGTCAGGGACGCCACCGCTCGCCACGATGGTAATCTGGTTAGCGCCGCTTGTCACCGCGCACCGCTAGCTGCACAGCCTCCCGCCACGTACGCCTGGAAGGGTCCCAAAGCGACACGTTGGTGGATGTGCTGGAGCGCGGGTACAGAGTGGTAGCTTGCCGCGGCAAGCGCCTTGCTGCGGTCGTTGTCTTGTCGCGTCCGGGAGCTTGCCGCTCTTCGGGCCTTGCCGGGACGCGTGGCGCGTCGCGGCAAGTTCCTTGAGATGCCTTGGTTGGCCTTCCCGGCAAGCTCCTCTTGCCGGGGTCTTGTCTCCTTGGCTTGAATACTTTGTTCTTGAATGGCTCCAAAGGAACCACGGAGGACCTTGGCGGTCACCCGGCAAGCCTTGCCGCGGGATGCTGAGACTGCCCGTGCACAAGTTCGGGATACTAGGGTACCCCTACTCTAGTACACCGACAATGAACAAATTACTGTCGAGCAATTGATAGAAAAGCGCATAGTTATGAGAATATCTAGGCATGATCATTGTATATAGGCATCACGTCAGTGACAAGTAAACCGAAACGATTCTGCATCTACTACTATTACTCCACACATTGACCGCTATCCAGCATGCATCTAGAGTATTAAGTTCATAAGAACAGAGTAACGCTTTAAGCAAGATGATATGATTTAGAGGGATAAACTCATGCAATATGATATAAACCCCATCTTTTTATCCTCGATGGCAACAATACAATATGTGCCTTGTTGCCCCTGCTGTCACTGGGAAAGGACACCGTAAGATTGAACCCAAAGCCAAGCACTTCTCCCATTGCAAGAACTACCAATCTAGTAGGCCATACCAAACTGATAATTCGAAGAGACTTGCAAGGATATTTAAATCATACATAAAATATTTCAGAGAAGAATCAAATATTGTTCATAGATAATCTTGATCATAAACCCACAATTCATCGGATCTTGACAAACACACCGCAAAAAGAATTACATCGAATAGATCTCCAAGAAGATCAAGGAGAACTTTTTATTGAGATCCAAAGAGAGAGAAGAACCCATCTAGCTAATAACTATAGACCCGAAGGTCTATGATAAACTACTCACAACTCATCGGAGGAGAGGCTATGGTGTTGATGTAGAAGCCCTCTGTGATTGATCCCCCTCCGGTGGAGCTCCGGAACAGGCCCCAAGATGGGATCTCACGGGTACATAAGGTTGCGGCAGCGGAATTAGGTTTTCGTGGTGCTCCTCGATGGTTTCAGGGTACGTAGGTATATATAGGAGGAAGAGGCACGTCAGGGGAGCCACAAGGGACCCACGGGGGTGGGGGCGCGCCTACCCCCCTGGGGGCGCCCCCTGCCCTCGTGGCCGCCTCGTTCCTTCCCTAGCGTGTACTCCAAGTCTTTTGTGGTGCAATTGTTCCAAAAATAACTCTCTCGAAGGTTTCATTCCGTTTGGACTCTGTTTGATATTCCTTTTCTGCGAAACACTGAAATAGGCAAAAAACAACAATCTGCACTGGGCCTTGGGTTAGTAGGTTAGTCCCAAAATAATATAAAAGTGTAGAATAAAGCCCATTAAACATCCAAAACAGATAATATAATAGCATGGAACAATAAAAAATTATAGATACGCTGGAGACGTATCAAGCATCCCCAAGCTTAATTCCTGCTCCCCCTCGAGTAGGTAAATGATAAAAACAGAATTTTTGATGTGGAATGATACCTAACATAATTCTCAATGTATTTTCTTTATTGTGGCACGAATGTTCAGATCCGAACGATTCAAGACAAAAGTTCAATATTGACATAAGAATAATAATACTTCAAGCATACTAACAAAACAATCATGTCTTCTCAAAATAACATGGCCAAAGAAAGTTATCCCTACAAAGTCATATAGTCTGGCTATGTTCTATCTTCATCACACAAAATATTTAAATCATGCACAACCCCGATTTCAGCCAAGAAATTGTTTCATACGTAATTTTTTCAAACTTTTTCAGTTTCCACGCAATACATGAGCGTGAGCCATGGATATAGCACTATAGGTGGAATAGAGTGGTGGTTGTGGAGAAGACAAAAGGAGGAAGATAGTCTCACATCAGCTAGGAGTATCAATAGGCTATGGAGATGCCCATCAATAGATATCAATGTGAGTGAGTAGGGATTGCCATGCAACAGATGCACTAGAGCTATACGTGTATGAAAGCTCAACTAAAGAAACTAAGTGGGTGTGCATCCAACTCGCTTGCCCATGAAGACCTAGGGTATTTTGAGGAAGCCCATCATTGGAATATACAAGCCAATTCTATAATGAAAAATTCCCACTTGTATATGAAAGTGACAAAACAAGAGACTCTCTATCATAAAGATCATGGTGTTACTTTGAAGCACAAGTGTTGAAAAAGGATAGTAGCATTGTCCCTTCTCTCTTTTTCTCTCATTTATTATTATTATTTTGGGCTTTTCTATTTTTTATGGCCTCATTTTTTATTTTTCGTCTAGAGTCTCATCCCTACTTGTGGGGGAATCATAGTCTGCATCATCCTTTCCTCACTGGGACAATGCTCTAATAATGAAGATCATCACACTTTTATTTACTTACAACTCAAGAATTACAACTCGATGCTAGAACAAAATATGACTCTATGGGAATGCCACCGGCGGTGTACGGGGATGTGCAATGAATCAAGAGTGACATGTATGAAAATTTATGCATGGTGGCCTTACCACAAATATGATGTCAACTACATGATCATGCATGGCAATATGACAATTAGGAAGCGTGTCATAATAAACGGAACGGTGGAAAGTTGCATGGCAATATATCTCGGAATGGCTATGGAGATGCCATGATAGGTAGGTATGGTGGCTGTTTTGAGGAAGGATATATAGTGGGTGTATGGTACCGGCGAAAGTTGCGCGGTACAAGAGAGGCTAGCAATGGTGGAAGGGTGAGAGTGCGTATAATCCATGGACTCAACATTAGTCATGAAGAACTCATATACTTATTCCAAAAATCTACAAGTCATCAAAAACAAAGTACTAAACGCATGCTCCTAGGGGAAGGGTTAGTAGGAGTTAACCATCGTGCGATCCCGACCTCCACACAAAGGAAGACAATCAATAAATTAATCATGCTCCAACTTCATCACATAACGGTTCACCATACGTGCATGCTACGGGAATCACAAACTTTAACACAAGTATTTCTGAAATTCACAATTACTCCACTAGCTTGACTCTAATATCACCATCCTCATATCTCAAAACAATCATCAAGTATCAAACTTCTCATAATATTCAATGCACTTTATATTAAAGTTTTTACTATACCCATCTTGGATGCCTATCATATTAGCACTAATTTTATAATCAAAGCCCATTACCATGCTGTTCTAAAAGACTCTCAAAATAATATAAGTGAAGCATGAGAGATCAATAATTTCTATAAAATAAAACCACCGTCGTGCTCTAAAAAGATATAAGTGAAGAACTAGAGCAAAACTATCTAGCTCAATGGATATAAGTGAAGCACATAGAGTATTCTAATAAATTCCGATTCATGTGTATCTCTCTCAAAAGGTGTGTCGAGCAAGGATGATTGTGAAAAACTAAAAATCAAAGACTCAAATCATACATGACGCTCCAAGAAAAACACATATCATGTGGTGAATAAAAATATAGTCTCAAGTAAAGTTACCGATAGACGAAGACGAAAGAGGGGATGCCTTTCCGGGGCATCCCCAAGCTTAGGCTTTTGGTTGTCCTTGAATTTTACCTTGGGGTGCCTTGGGCATCCCCAAGATTAGGATCTTGCCACTCTTTGTTCCATTGTCCATCAAATCCTCACCCAAAACTTGAAAACTTCACAACACAAAACTTAGCAAAAATCTCGTGAGCTCCGTTAGTATAAGAAAACAAACCACCACTAAAAGGTACTGTAATGAACTCATTCTTTATTTATATTGCTGTTAAACCTACTGTATTCCAACTTCTGTATGATTCCTACCCCCCCCCTCCCGATACAACTCATAGATTCATCAAAATAGGCAAACAATACACGAAAAACAGAATCTGTCAAAAACAGAACAGTCTGTAGCAATATGTAACTTTCAAATACTTCTGTAACTCTAAAAATTCTAAAATAAATTGGTGGACGTGAGGAATTTGTCTATTAATCATCTACTAAAAGAATCAACTTAAAAGCACTCTCTAGTAAAAAATGGTAGCTAATCTCATGAGCGCAAAAGTATCTGTTTTTTACAGCATGATCGCATAAACTTCACCCAAGTCTTCCCAAAGGTTCTACTTGGCTCAAACACTAATTAAAACACAAAACCACATCTAAATAGAAGCTAGATGCATTTTTTATTACTAAACCTAAGCAAAAAAAAATAAAAAAAAATTGGGTTGCCTCCCAACAAGCGCTATCGTTTAACGCCCCTAGCTAGGCATGATACAAGAATAGATCTAGGTATTGCCATCTTTGGTAGGCAATCCATAAGTGGCTCTCATAATAGATTCATAAGGTAATTTGATTTTATTTCTAGGAAAGTGTTCCATGCCTTTCCATAATGGAAATTGGAATCTAATATTTCCTTCTTTCATATCAATAGTTGCACCAATCGTTCTAAGGATAGGCCTACCAAGAATAATAGGACATGTAGGATTGCAATCTATATCAAGAACGATGAAATCTACGGGCACATAATTCTTATTTTCAACAATAAGAACATCGTTAATCCTTCCCATAAGTTTTTTAATGGTGGAATCCGCAAGATGCAAATTTAAAGAACAATCATCAAGTTCATGGAAACCTAGCATATCACACAAAGTTTTTGGAATTGTGGAAACACTTGCACCCAAATCACACAAAGCATAGCATTCATGATCTTTAATTTTAATTTTAATAGTAGGTTCCGACTCATCATAGAGTTTTCTAGGGATAGAAACTTCTAATTCAAGTTTTTCTTCATAAGATTGCATTAAAGCATCAACTATGTGTTTGGTAAAGGCTTTATTTTGACTATAAGCGTGAGGAGAATTTAGCACGGATTGCAACAAGGAAATACAATCTATCAAAGAGCAATTATCATAATTAAATCCCTTGAAATCCGAAATAGTGGGTTCATTGCTATGTAAAGTTTTGACCTCTTCAATCTCACTTTTAACAATTTTAGTATCAAGATCTAAAAACTCCGAATCATTGGGATGCCTTTTAACTAAAGTAGACTCATCTCCAGTCCCATCTTTATCAATATTTATACTAGAAAACAAGGTTTTAATAGGAGACACATCAATCACTTTTAGATCTTCATCTTTATTATCATACAAACTAGAAGAACACGCTTTCACAAAGCAATCTCTTTTAGCACGCATCCTAGCGGTTCTTTCTTTGCACTCATCAATGGAAATTCTCATGGCCTTGAGAGACTGATTGATATCATGCTTAGGTGGAATAGATCTAAGTTTCAGAGAATTAACATCAAGATAAATTCTATCCACGTTCCTAGCCAACTCATCAATCTTAAGCAATTTTTCTTCAAGCAAAGCATTGAAATTCTTTTGCGAATTCATAATTATTTAACACTAGTTTCAAAATCAGAGGGCATCTTATTAAAATTTCCATAAGAGTTGTTGTAGGAATTACCATAATTAATAGAGGAATTACTAGGGAAAGGCCTAGAATTAAAGTTTCCTCTATAAGCGTTGTTACCATAATTATTCCTACCGACAAAATTAACATCCAAAGATTCATTATTATTCTCAATCAACATGGACAAAGGCATATCATTAGGATTAGAAGAAGCACTCTTAGTAGCAAATAATTTCATAAGTTCATCCATCTTTCCACTCAAAACACTAATCTCTTCAATAGCATGTACCTTTTTACTAGTAGATCTTTCGGTGTGCCATTGAGAGTAATTAACCATAATATTATCTAGGATTTTAGTAGCTTTTCCTAAAGTGATTTCCATGAAAGTGTCCCCCCCCCCCC
>LR738714.1:656064568-656117030 GCA_902687465.1 Secale cereale | reverse complement strand
CCCCCCCGTGGCCGAATCTAAAAGATTTCTAGAAACAAAATTCAAGCCAGCATAAAAGTTTTGTATAATCATCCATAAGTTCAAACCATATGTAGAGCAATTACGTATCATTAATTTCATTCTCTCCCAAGCTTGTGAAACATGCTCATGATCAAGTTACTTAAAATTCATGATATTGTTTCTAAGAGAGATAATCTTAGCGGGAGGAAAATACTTAGAGATAAAGGCATCTTTGCACTTATTCCATGAATCAATTCTATTTCTAGGCAAAGAAGAAAACCAAGTTCTAGCACGATCTCTAAGCGAAAACGGAAATAGCTTTAATTTGACAATATCATTATCCGTATCTCTCTTCTTTTGCATATCGCACAAATCAACAAAGTTGTTTAGATGGGTAGCGACATCTTCACTAGGAAGGCCAAAAAATTGATCTTTCATGACAAGATTCAACAAAACAGCATTGATTTCACAAGATTCGGCATCGATAATAGGAGCAATCGGAGTGCTAATAAAATCATTATTATTGGTATTGGAAAACTCACACAATTTGGTATAGTCTTGAGCCATAGTGACAAACAAGCAATCCAACACACAAGCAAACAAGAAGCAAGTGAAGAAGAGGTGAATGGAAGAAGGAGGGCGAATAAAACGGCAAAGGTGAAGTGGGGGAGAGGAAAACGAGAGGCAAATGGCATATAATGTAATGCGAGGGATAAGAGTTTGTGATGGGTACTTGGTATATGACTTTTGCATAGATCTCCCCGGCAACGGCGCCAGAAATTCTTCTTGCTACTTCTCGAGCTTGCGTTGTTTTCCCTCGAAGAGGAAAGGGTGATGCAGCACAGTAGCGTAAGCATTTCCCTCAGCTTTTGAGAACCAAGGTATCAATCCAGTAGGAGACCACACGCGAGTCACTTGCACCTACACTAACAAATAAGAACCTTGCAACCAACGCGATAAAGGGGTTGTCAATCCCTTCACAGCCACTTGCAAAAGTGAGATCTGATAGAGATGATAAGATAATATTTTTGGTATTTTTGATCTATAGATTGAAAGTAAAGATTGCAAAACAAAAGTAAAGTAAAGATAAATAGTTGATGGAAGATTAATATAATGAAGATAGACCCGGGGGCCATAGGTTTCACTAGTGGCTTCTCTCATGATAGCAGATTTCTACGATGGGTGAACAAATTACTGTCGAGCAATTGATAGAAAAACGCATAGTTATGAGAATATCTAGGCATGATCATTGTATATAGGCATCACGTCCGTGACAAGTTGACCGAAATGATTTTGCATCTACTACTATTACTCCACACATCGACCGCTATCCAGCATGCATCTAGAGTATTAAGTTCATAAGAACAGAGTAACGCTTTAAGCAAGATGACATGATGTAGAGGGATAAACTCATGCAATATGATATAAACCCCATATTTTTATCCTCGATGGCGACAATGCAATACGTGCCTTGCTGCTCGTCCTGTCACTGGGAAAGGACACCACAAGATTGAACCCAAAGCCAAGCACTTCTCCCATTGCAAGAACTACCAATCTAGTAGGCCAAACCAAACTGATAATTCGAAGAGACTTGCAAGAATATTTAAATCATACATAAAAGATTTCAGAGAAGAATCAAATATTGCTCATAGATAATCTTGATCATAAACCCATAGTTCATCGGATCTCGACAAACACACCGCAAAAAGAATTACATCGAATAAATCTCCAAGAAGATCGAAGAGAACTTTGTATTGAGATCCAAAGAGAGAGAAGAAGCCATCTAGCTAATAACTATAGACTCTAAGGTCTGTGGTAAACTACTCACAACTCATCGGAGAGGCTATGGTGTTGATGTAGAAGCCCTCCGTGATCGATCCCCCTCCGGTGGAGCTCCGGAACATGCCCCAAGATGGGATCTCATGGGTACAGATGGTTGCGGCAGTGGAATTAGGTTTTCGTGGTGCTCCTCGATGGTTTCAGGGTACGTAGGTATATATAGGAGGAAGAGGCACGTCAGGGGAGCCACGAGGGGCCCACGAGGGTGGGGGCGCGCCTACCCCCCCCCCCCCTGGGCGCGCCCATGCCCTCGTGGCCGCCTCGTTCCTTCCATGGCGTGTACTCCAAGTCTTCGGTGGTGCAATTGTTCCAAAAATAACTCTCCCGAAGGTTTCATTCTGTTTGGACTCCGTTTGATATTCCTTTTCTGCGAAACACTGAAATAGGCAAAAAAAAACAGCAATCTGCACTCGGCCTTGGGTTAGTAGGTTAGTCCCAAAAATAATATAAAATTGTATAATAAAGCCCATTAAACATCCAAAACAGATAATATAATAGCATGGAACAATCAAAAATTATAGATACATTGAAGACGTATCAGGATACAGTCCGGTACGTTCTATAGATTATGTATACGGACTCGAACAATGCGGCCGAATATGAGGCCCTATTGCATGGTCTTCGCCTTGTTGTACCCATGGGCATACAACGCCTCGAGATACGCGGAGACTCAAACCTCGCTATCTCCCAAATTGATGGAGATTTTGATGCGAAGGATTCAAAAATGGCAGATTATCGCAATGCTATATTGAAAATATTGCTTCGATTTGAGGGGCTGGAATTCCATCACGTAGCCCGGGATAATAACCAGGCCGCTGACGTACTCGCTCGTATGGGCACTAAACGTGACCCCGTCCCACCTAACACATTTGTGGAAAGGCTATTTAAGCTATCAGTAACAGGACAGGACGCGAGCATCGATACGAATTCAGATCCGAACACACCCCGGCCGAACTTAACCAAGACGTCATCAGATACCCAGACATGGAGATAACTCCTTCGGCTCACGAAATCATCGCTGTCATAGCCTCTTGGACAGAGCCCTTCGTAGCTTACCTTAAAAGGCAGGAACTCCCCGATGACCAAAATGAGGCCTCCCGCATAGTCCGGCGTTCTAAAGCCTAAAAGTTCACGAAGGTGAACTATATAAGAAAAGCACAACTGGTATTCTATAAAGGTTCATCTCCGAAGAGGAGGGAAGGCAAATTCTCACTGAAATACACGCTGGAATGGGCGGCCACCATGCCGCAGCCCGGGCGCTCGTAGGCAAAGCTTTTCGAGCTGGCTTTTACTGGCCCGCTGCCCGAGCAGATGCCCAGACCTTAGTCCAACACCGCGTTGGTTGCCAACTCTTTGCAAATCAAAGTCACATGCCTCCCACCGCTCTGAGAACAATCCCCATTACTTGGCCTTTTGCGGTCTGGGGGCTTGATATGGCCGGACCTCTTAAAGGGGGAAGCCATAAAAAGAAATACTTACTGGTGATGGTAGATAAATTCACTAAATGGATAGAAGCCAAGCCAGTAAAAACAGCTGAGGCAAGGCCTATGATAGATTTTATATCCGGCGCAGTACACCGTTATGGTGTCCCGCACAGTATTATCACAGATAATGGCTCCAACTTCACGGCTGGCGAGGTAAAAAATTGGTGCGCAAAGTTAGGTATTAAACTTGACTATGCTTCTGTATACCATCCTCAAACGAACGGTCAAGTCGAAAGAGCCAGTGGTCTGATAATGAGCGGCATTAAACCCCGACTAGTGCGCTCCCTACGGGAGTCTGATAAACACTGGGTCGAAGAGCTTGACTCCGTAGTCTGGGGGTGCTACTTCTCGAGCTTGCGTTGTATACCCTCGAAGAGGAAAGGAAGATGCAGCACAGTAGCATAAGTATTTCCCTCAGTTTTTTAGAACCAAGGTATCAATCCAGTAGGAGACCATGCGCAAGTCCCTCGCACCTGCACAAACAAATAAGAACTTCGCAGCCACCGCGATAAGGGGTTGTCAATCCCTTTACGGTCACTTACGAAAGTGAGATCTGATAGAGATGATAGTTTAAATTATTTGGTATTTTTTTATCATAAGAACAGAAAGTAAAACTAGAAAAAGTAAAGTAGATGTAGATTGATATGTTGAGAATAGACCCGGGGGCCATAGTGTTCTCTAGTGGCTTCTCTCATGATAGCGATATTTTACGGCGGGTAAACAAATTACTGTCGAGCAAATGATAGAAAAGCGAATAATTATGAGACTATCTAGGCATGATCATTATATATAGGCATCACGTCCGAGACAAGTAGACCGACTCCTGCCTGCATCTACTACTATTACTCCACACATCGACCGCTATCCAGCATGCATCTAGTGTATTTAGTTCATAAAAACAGAGTAACGCCTTAAGCAAGATGACATGATGTAGATGGATAAACTTAAGCAATATGATATAAACCCCATCTTTTTATCCTCGATGGCAACAATACAATACGTGCCTTGCTGCCCCTACTGTCACTGGGAAAGGACACCGCAAGATTGAGCCTAAAGCCAAGCACTTCTCCCATTGCAAGAACTATAGATCTAGTAGGCCAAACCAAACCAATAATTTGAAGAGACTTGCAAGGATATTATAATCATACATAAAGAGTTCAGAGAAGAACCAAATATTTCTCATAGATAATCTTGATCATAAACCCACAATTCATCAGATCTCGACAAACACACCGCAAAAAGAGATTACATCAAATAGATCTCCTCGAAGACCGAGGAGAACTTTGCATTGAGATTCAAAGAGAGAGAAGAAGCCATCTAGATACTAGCTATGGACCCAAAGGCCTGTAGTAAACTACTCACAACTCATGGTGAGGCGATGATGATGATGTAGAAGCACTCCGTGGCAGATCCCTGATACATCTCCAATGTATCTATAATTTTTTATTGTTCCATGCTATTATATTATCCTTCTAGGATGTCTTATGGGCTTTATTATACACTATTATATGATTTTTGGGACTAACCTATTAACCCAAAGCCCAGTGCCAGTTTATGTTTTTATTGTTCCATGCTATTATATTATCCTTCTAGGATGTCTTTTGGTCCAGAAAAGGAATATCAAATGGAGTCCAATTGACGAGCCAATTTTTTATGACTTTTTCTGGACCAAAAGAAGCCCCCAAAGCAAAAGAGTTGGGCCAGGAGAGCCACGGGCTGCCCACGAGGGTGGAGGGCGTGCCCTGGGAAGGTGGTGGCGCCCTCCTATCTCGTGGACAGCCCAGAAGCCTCCCTTACGTGGGACATACGCCAAAAATTCCTATAAATACTGAAACCTTCGAAAATTAACCAAGATCGGGAGTTCCGCCGCCGAAAGCCTCTGTAGCCACCAAAAACCAATCTAAACCCGTTATGGCACCCTGCCGGAGGGGGGGAATCCCTCTCGAGTGGCTATCTTTATCATCCCGGCGCTCTCCATGATGAGGGGGAGTAGTTCACCCTCGGGGCTGAGGGTATGTAATACCCAGGATGGGACTATATCTCCTACGTGTCGAGGCACGACTTAGAGACATAACCCCATGCTGGAATGATCGCAAGTCTGGTATCTTTGCACAACTCATGTAAAAGATGGGGATGAAAAACATAAAATAGTTGGCTTACACTCGCCACGTCACACAAATACAATACATGTCTCAATCATCATTCAATAAAACATCACAGCCATCTAAGGGTAAAATCCAAATGACAAGATACCAAACATAATTTAAATCCACAGGTCGGATAGAATCCTAGTAGAAGTCTCCACTACTGATCATCAGGATAACGAACATAGTATCGACTACGCTCCTCGTCATACTCCCAGTCTAGCTCGGTGCCATCACCTGGATAGCTCACAACTGGACCTGCATCTGGTGTGGTGAAGTAACTGTGAGCCACAGAGGACTCAGAAATCCCGTTCCCGGGTAACAATACTATTTAAGCCTTGGGAGAGGTTAAGGCTGAAGAAAAGAATAAGTGTCTGCAGCAGCAACTAGCACTAGCTTACGTGAAAGAGTGCGAGAAGAGAAGTGCCTCGGTCGAGAGGTGATCACAAAGTGATCCTAGCTACAACACCTCAAACATAACCCCACCGTGTTCAACTCCCGAATCCCTATTCGGAAATTGACAGTCACGGTACACATGCTGGTAGTGTATTAGAACAATGTGTCAAGTTATCTACAACCGGATATTAACAAGCTCCCATCTGCCACATAACCGCGGGCACGGCTTTCGAAAGTTCATAACCCTGCAGGGGTGTTCCAACTTGGCCCATTACAAGCCCACGATCCACGGAGTCGCAACTCCAAGGTGGGAAGACCCGAGTATTCTCGGAATCCTGTGCTCAAGATACTCCAAACTAAGGTAAGGCTAATCCAGCAAATCCTCCCGGCGTGCCGACACCCTGATAGTAGCCGCGCGTATCTAGTCTCAGGCCACGACCGGATGAGCACTACGTACAGATACCGAAGATCCCAGCGAACTGGGTGGTATCCGCAAGTGACTCTAGTTTGGACCAACACTCAAGTCGAGCACTGGCCCAGGGGGTTGAATTAATTAAGCCTCGGGTTAATTACTCCCTCGGTAAGTTTTAGTTGTTTAGGCGAATAGTACCAATGTTGGGACTTGCTGGAAAAGACTTAGCAATTAGCGGTTTATCGAGGGGGCCCCATAAACCCCAACCGTGTGAGGAACGCATAATCAAGGAACATAACACCGGTTTAAACGGTTCCTAACGGCATGAGTGGAACAAATCACCCAGCAAAAGGCTTAGCCTTCCACCCTTGCCAATATATAGATGATTTCATTTTTAAGCAGTTATATAGTGTGATATAACCCAACAAACTTCAACATGAAGCAAGCATCTTCAATCTTCACCTGCAACTAGCAATGCTATAAGAAGGGCTGAGCGAGCCTACGTATAGCCAATCAATGGTTTGCATAGGTAGGGTGGTTAAACATGGTCATGGTTACAAGTAGGAGGCTGACAGGAAAGACATGGGTATCGAGGCAAAACTATAGAGCGGAACTACTAGCAATAGGCAAAGATAGTAATGTTATCGAGGTTCGGTCATCTTGCCTGAAGAGTTGTCGTTCGGATCGTAAGAAGGGTCCTCGTTCACAAGCTCGGTGGTATCCTCGTTCTCGTACTCGTACTCGGTCTCAGCTTCCGGCTCTAAACAATACAATCACACAAGGCACGAATCAACAAGATGCAATGCGCACACCAAAATGATGGATGCATGATGGATGCACTAAGGGAGCACACGGAGCACGGAAAATAAGCATTCAAGAAAAAGCTTCAAAACATGATAACAATAGGATATTATGAATCTACACGGAAAATCAATCAAGTTTCATATAAGACTTGCTGAAAACGGAGCTACGGGCTAAAAGTTATGCCCGAAACAAGAAATAGGCGAAAGCTGAAAATTACAGCAACATAGCAACTTCGGAGCACTAGATAATTAAGCTACAACACTCAAACACCATGGCAAAGAGCATGAACATAAACTAGACATATACTACAGCAAATAAGTCCAAAGGTGCACCCCCAAAGGAGCCACGGATCAATAGCAACAAGCTTGGACATATTGAACTTGACAACAAAATCCTGACAGCAGAATTTTATTGAAACTTTGGAGCAAAATTTAAATATGCTACAGCCACTTAAATAAGCATGTGAGAACATGAATGGATAGCCAACAGTATATACTACAAGGAACCCTCAAGATCCACCCCAAAACTATCATGGTTTGTCCTAGAACAGCAAGCAAACATGGCATCGGAACAATAACAGATTCCAGACTTAGTGAAAATCCACTAAGTGTTAAAACAGCAGTTTCATCATGGCATATATAAGAGCAAGTTTAAGTCACCTCGAAACTAAAAATGTCAAGTGGTAAGCACCACATCAAAGTACACATGATGGTGATTCCGAAACATACAAGCATGCATCATGGAGATAAACACAACGATAACAATGAGCTCAACAAGATGACATTTCATAACAAGTTAAAAAACTAAACAGCCACATGGCACTTTGCAACGATGATAACCATGGCAAGAATAAATCTATCATGCAACCTAACACAAACAACATGTAGAGCATGGCAAGACGAACACGTGGACATGTCATTTGCATCATTCGGATAAACGAGCTAGAAGATATCACTATGCAAAGGTGGCATAAAAACAACACATAGCAGCAGTTTATATCGGGATGCACTCTTGCAACAGAAAAAATAAGCATCTAGATGACCACAAACATGCATGGCACAATGGAATGAATCGTAGTGCTAATCACCACGAACGTCTGGACACCTCATTTGCGCAAAACGGAGCAACACACAAGAAGTTATACATGTTAGAATATTGCATCAGAGACAAACAAATCTGGGCTTAGGGATTAGAAATAACCTAGATCTGGAAAGGAAAATGGGTCAACGGGCTCGGGTCGGTGTGGATCAGCTCGGGCCTCGCGGATCCGGCCCGACGAGAGCTGGCGGTGGAGCGGCTTCGGCCTCGCGGCGGCTGGGCCGGATCGGGACAAGGAGGCGGCGGAGGAAGGCCCAACCGGCGGGGCGACCTGGCGCGGGATCTGGCGGCCCGCGGGAGGCGGCGGCCCAGGGCGGATGAAGGCGGCCCGGCTGGGGAGCCTGGAGGCTCGGGCGGCTCGGCCTGACAGGAGGCGGCCTGGGCCGGTCAACGCGGCGGCGCCCGCGCGGGTGGAGGGAGGCCCAAGTGGGGGGGATCCCAGCGGCGACGGGCTGAGGCAGGCGGCCTACTAGGGTTGCGGCGGCGATCTGATCTGGTCGCGGGGCTTCGATCGGGCCCAGGCGGAGCCTGCGGTGGCGATGGGCGACTGGATCGGGGGCTCCTCCCCGATCGACGATCCAGCGCGGCTGGCGGCGCCCGTTGACTCGATCTGGCACAGCGCAGCGGCGTCTTCGAACGATGCTGGCGGCGGATCCAGCGATCTGGCGGCTGGCTTCGCTGCGGAAGGTGCTGGCCGGAGGAAAAAAAACGACCGGAGGCGGTGGTGGTTGGTGGTGAGGTGAGAGGAGGCCGGTGGATGAGTGGGGTGCGGGTTCCGGCGAGGTGGTGGTGATCTCTGGCGAACTCCGGCGAGATTCCGGCGAAGTCTCCGGTGAGATGGTGGCTGGAGGAAGGGGATGAAGTGGGGACTAGGGTTTCCTTGATTTGGGGCAAAATTTGAGGAAGTGGACAAATATATAGGCACAAGGAGCTAGGGTTGCCCAAATGGAGTGCGGTTTTCGGCCACAGGATCAGATTTGGATGGCCTAGATGATAGAAGTGGCTAGGAGTGGTTTGGTGGGCTGTTGGAGGGGTGTCTTGGGCCTCAAAGTGGAGGCACTTTGAGCCCACGAGAATAACTGTTGGGGTAGCAAACGAACTCGAAACGCGACGAGATTTGACAGGCGGGTTACACAAACCAAAACAACAACACACGACAAGTCTCGCGCCAAACCGGTAACGTTACACGGCCCAACACCAAAGTAGGCCTACGGGACGCCACGGACACGTGAGGGAGCTCCGGAACGCGAAACGGACAACGGGAAGGAACGCGTGGAACCGGATGCAAACGACAACACAAATGCAATGCGATGCACATGACTATATGATATGAATGAATGCCACACATGCACACCACAAAACGACGAAAACCCGAAAGACAAAGAACTCGGAATGGAATAGATGAAGCCAGAGATATATTATATGCCCAAAAGGGAAAGTATTACATCCGGGGCATTACAAACTCTCCTCTACTACAATAAGATCTCGTCCCAAGATCTAGGACTGGAAAAAGGAAGGGTACTCGGAACGAAGATGATCTTCTCGTTCCCACGTAGCTTCTCGGTCGGTGTGATGTGACCACTTGACTTTCAAGAATTTGATGGACTTGTTGCGGGTCTTGTGTTCGGTTTCTTCGAGAATAGCAACGGGATGCTCTCGGTAGGACAAGTCTTGTTGAAGATCAATCTCTTCAAACGGAATCATGCGTTCAAGTGCCTTGAAGCATTTGCGAAGTTGAGACACATGGAACACATCATGAACATTGGCGAAGTTGGAAGGGAGCTCAAGTTGATAGGCTAGATCGCCTCTTTTTCCAAGGATCTTGAAAGGCCCGACGTATCTAGGAGCAAGCTTTCCTTTGATACCGAATCTTTGGGTGCCTTTCATTGGAGACACACGAAGATAGACATGATCACCAATGTTGAAAGCCAAATCATGATGTTTTTCGTCATAGTAACTCTTCTGACGCGACTGAGCGGCCTTGAGATTCTCATGTATGACTTTGCACATTTCTTCGGCTTCTGAGATCAAGTCATTGCCAAGAAGTTGACGTTCGCCTGTTTCAGACCAGTTGAGAGGGGTACGGCACTTTCTGCCATAGAGGATTTCAAACGGAGCTTTGCCTGCACTTGCTTGAAAGCTGTTGTTGTAAAAGAACTCGGCAAATGGAAGGCAGTCTTCCCATTTCATGCCAAAGGAGATGACACAAGCTCGGAGCATGTCTTCTAGAATCTGATTCACTCGCTCGACTTGACCACTAGCCTGAGGGTGAAAAGCAGTGCTGAACCTGATCTTAGTGCCCATGGCGGACTGAAAGGAGTCCCAGAACTTGGATGTGAACAAACTTCCACGGTCTGAGGATATAACTTGAGGAATGCCATGTAAGGACACAATTCTGGAAGTGTACAACTCTGCAAGTTGAGCTGCATTGATGGATTCTTTGACTGGAAGGAAGTGAGCGACTTTGGTAAGCTTGTCAATCACCACGAAGATAGAATCATTCCCTCGCTTGGACTTAGGAAAACCAGTGACGAAATCCATTTCAATTTGGTCGAACTTCCACTCGGGAATAGGAAGAGGTTGGAGAAGACCGGCTGGACGTTGATGTTCTGCTTTCACTCTTCTGCAAACATCACATTCATTCACGAATTGGGCAATCTCCCTTTTCATGCGTGTCCACCAGTAAGACTACTTGAGATCTTGATACATCTTGGAGCTGCCAGGATGAATGGAAAGGAGAGAATCATGTGCTTCTTCCATTATGAGCTTCTTGAGATCACCTTTAGGAACAACGACTCTGTCCTCGAAGAACAAGGTATCTCTCTCATCAACACAAAAGCACTTGTATTTAGGAGTGCCCTTTGCAATACCATGTTTCACCTTCTGCACCATGGCATCACTGAGTTGGGCCTCACGGACCTGATCTTCCTGAAGGAAATATGCCCTAGAGGCAATAATAAAGTTATTATTTATTTCCTTATATCATGATAAATGTTTATTATTCATGCTAGAATTGTATTAACCGGAAACTTAATACATGTGTGAATACATAGACAAAACAGTATGTCCTTAGTATGCCTCTACTAGACTAGCTCATTGATCAAAGATGGTTATGTTTCCTAGCCATAGACATGAGTTGTCATTTGATCAACGGGATCACATCATTAGGAGAATGATGTGATGGACAAGACCCATCCGTTAGCATAGCACTATGATCGTTTAGTTTTACTGCTATTGCTTTCTTCATGACTTATACATGTTCCTATGACTATGAGATTATGCAACTCCCGAATACCGTAGGAACACCTTGTGTGCTATCAAACGTCACAACGTAACTGGGTGATCATAAAGATGCTCTACAGGTGTCTCCGAAAGTATTCGTGGTGTTGGCATAGATCAAGATTAGGATTTGTCACTCCGAGTGTCGGAGAGGTATCTCTGGGCCCTCTCGGTAACACACATCACAATAAGCCTTGCAAGCAAAAAGACTAATAAGTTAGTCCCGAGATGATGTGTTACGGAACGAGTAAAGAGACTTGCCGGTAACGAGATTGAACTAGGTATAGAGATACCGACGATCGAATCTCGGGCAAGTAACATACCGTTTGACAAAAGGAACAACGTATGTTGTTATGCGGTTCTGACCGATAAAAGATCTTCGTAGAATATGTAGGAGCCAATATGAACATCCAGGTTCCGCTATTGGTTATTGACCGGAGATGAGTATCGGTCATGTCTACATAGTTCTCGAACCCGTAGGGTCCGCACGCTTAACGTTTGATGACGATCGGTATTATGAGTTTATGAGTATTGATGTACCGAAGGTAGTTCGGAGTCCCGGATGAGATCACGGACATGACGAGGAGTCTCGGAATGTCCGAGACATAAAGATTGATATATTGGACGACTATATTCGGACACCGGAAGTGTTCCGGAAAAGTTTTGGATTTATCGGGATTGCCGGAGGGGGTTACCGGAACCCCCTACGAGAGGGGATGGTCCATAGTGGGCCTAAAGGGAAAGAGAGAGGCAGCCCATAGAGCTGGCCGGCGCCCCCACCTAGGGTTCCTAGTTGGACTAGGATTGGGGGGGCGCCACCTCTCCTATTCCTTTCCCCCTTCTTCCTTTTGGAGAATCCTACTAGGAATAGGATTGCAATCCTATTCCTAGTAGGAGTCCACTCCTAGCCGCACCAGGAAGAGTTGGCCGGCCTCCCTCCCTTGCTCCTTTATATACGGGGGCAGGGGGGCACCCAAAGACACACAAGTTGAATTGTTTTAGCCGTGTGCGGTGCCCCCCTCCAGTGAATCACACCTCGGTCGTACCTTCGCGGAGCTTAGGCGAAGCCCTGCGCCGGTGAACACATCATATCTGTCACCACGCCGTCGTGCTGACGAAACTATCCCGTGAAGCTCAACTGTATCAAGAGCTCGTGGGACGTCATCAAGCTGAACGTGTGCTGAACGCGGAGGTGCCGTACGTTCGGTGCTTGATCGGTTGGATCGCGAAGAAGTTCGACAACATCAACCGCGTCACTTGACGCTTCCGCTCCCAGTCTACGAGGGTACGTAGACACACTCTCCCCTCTCGTTGCTATGCATATGGTAGATAGATATTGCGTGATCGTAGGAAAATTTTAAAATACTACGTTCCCCAACAGTGGTATCAGAGCCAGGTCTATGCGTAGATGATATGCACGAGTAGAACACAATGAGATTGTGGACGATACTAGTCATACTGCTTACCAGCATGTCATACTTTGCTTCGGCGGTATTGTGAGATGAAGCGGCCCGGACCGACATTACGCGTACGCTTACGCGAGACTGGTTTCACCGTTACGAGCACTCGTTGCTTAAAGGTGACTGGCGGGTGTCTGTCTCTCTCACTTTAGCTGAATCAAGTGTGGCTACGCCCGGTCCTTGTGAAGGTTAAAACAGCACATACTTGACGAAACATCGTTGTGGTTTTGTATGCGTAGGTAAGAACGGTTCTTGCTAAAGCCCGTAGCAGCCACGTAAAACTTGCAACAACAAAGTAGAGGACGTCTAACTTGTTTTTGCAGGGCATGTTGTGATGTGATATGGTCAAGACATGATGAGTTATACGTTTTTGTATGAGATGATCATGTTTTGTAATGTTATCGGCAACTGGCAGGAGCCATATGGTTGTCGCTTTATTGTATGAAATGCAATCGCCATGTAATTGCTTTACTTTATCACTAAGCGGTAGCGATAGTCGTAGAAGCAATAGTTGGCGAGACGACAACGATGCTACGATGGAGATCAAGGTGTCGCGCCGGTGACGAAGGTGATCATGACGATGCTTTGGAGATGGAGATCAAAAGCACAAGATGATGATGGCCATATCATGTCACATATTTTGATTGCATGTGATGTTTATCTTATTATGCTTCTTATTTTGCTTAGAACGACGGTAGCATTATAAGATGATCCCTTTGAAGGAAATATGCCCTAGAGGCAATAATAAAGATGTTATTTGTATTTCCTTATATCATGATAAATGTCTTTTATTCATGCTAGAATTGTATTAACCGGAAACTTAGTACATGTGTGGATACATAGACAAAACAGTATGTCCCTAGTATGCCTCTACTAGACTAGCTCATTGATCAAAGATGGTTATGTTTCCTAACCATAGACATGAGTTGTCATTTGATCAACGGGATCACACCATTAGGAGAATGATGTGATGGACAAGACCCATCCGTTAGCATAGCACTATGATCGTTTAGTTTAACTGCTATTGCTTTCTTCATGACTTATACATGTTCCTATGACTATGAGATTATGCAACTCCCGAATACCGTAGGAACACCTTGTGTGCTATCAAACGTCACAACGTAACTGGGTGATCATAAAGATGCTCTACATGTGTCTCCGAAAGTATTCGTGGTGTTGGCATAGATCAAGATTAGGATTTGTCACTCCGAGTGTCGGAGAGGTATCTCTGGGCCCTCTCGGTAACACACATCATAATAAGCCTTGCAAGCAAAGGACTAATGAGTTAGTCACGAGATGATGTGTTACGGAACGAGTAAAGAGACTTGCCGGTAAACGAGATTGAACTAGGTATAAAGATACCGACGATCGAATCTCGGGCAAGTAACATACCGTTTGACAAAAGGAACAACGTATGTTGTTATGCGGTTCTGACCGATAAAAGATCTTCGTAGAATATGTAGGAGCCAATATGAACATCCAGGTTCCGCTATTGGTTATTGACCAGAGATGAGTCTCGGTCATGTCTACATAGTTCTCGAACCCGTAGGGTCCGCACGCTTAACGTTTGATGACGATCGGTATTATGAGTTTTTGAGTATTGATGTACAAAGGTAGTTCGGAGTCCCGGATGAGATCACGGACATGACGAGGAGTCTCGGAATGTCCGAGACATAAAGATTGATATATTGGACGGCTATATTCGGACACCGGAAGTATACCGGAAAAGTTTCGGATTTATCGGGAATGCCGGAGGGGGTTACCGGAACCCCCTACGAGAGGGGATGGTCCATAGTGGGCCTAAAGGGTGAGAGAGAGGCAGCCCATAGGGCTGGCCGGCGCCCCCACCTAGGAATCCTAGTTGGACTAGGATTGGGGGGCGCCACCTCTCCTAATCCTTTCCCCCTTCTTCCTTCCGGTGAATCCTACTAGGAATAGGATTGCAATCCTATTCCTAGTAGGAGTCCCCTCCCTGGCCGCACCATAGGAGTTGGCCGGCCCCTCCTCCCTTGCTCCTTTATATACGGGGGCAGGGGGGCACCCAAAGACACACAAGTTGAATTGTTTAGCCGTGTGCGGTGCCCCCCTCCACAGAATCACACCTCGGTCGTACCGTCGCGGAGCTTAGGCGAAGCCCTGCGCCGGTGAACACATCATATCCGTCACCACGCCGTCGTGCTGACGAAACTCTCCCGTGAAGCTCAACTGGATCAAGAGCTCGTGGGACGTCATCAAGCTGAACGTGTGCTGAACGCGGAGGTGCCGTACGTTCGGTGCTTGATCGGTTGGATCGCGAAGAAGTTCGACAACATCAACCGCGTCACTTGACGCTTCCGCTCCCGGTCTACGAGGGTACGTAGACACACTCTCCCCTCTCGTTGCTATGCATCTGGTAGATAGATCTTGCGTGATCGTAGGAAAAATTTAAAATACTACGTTCCCCAACAGTGGTATCAGAGCCAGGTCTATGCGTAGATGATATGCACGAGTAGAACACAATGAGATTGTGGACGATACTAGTCATACTGCTTACCAGCATGTCATACTTTGCTTCGGCGGTATTGTGAGATGAAGCGGCCCGGACCGACATTACGCGTACGCTTACGCGAGACTGGTTTCACCGTTACGAGCACTCGTTGCTTAAAGGTGACTGGCGGGTGTCTGTCTCTCTCACTTTAGCTGAATCAAGTGTGGCTACGCCTGGTCCTTGTGAAGGTTAAAACAGCACATACTTGACGAAACATCGTTGTGGTTTTGTATGCGTAGGTAAGAACGGTTCTTGCTAAAGCCCGTAGCAGCCACGTAAAACTTGCAACAACAAAGTAGAGGACGTCTAACTTGTTTTTGCAGGGCATGTTGTGATGTGATATGGTCAAGACATGATGAGTTATACGGTTTTTGTATGAGATGATCATGTTTTGCGAGGGTGATCATGACGGTGCTTTGGAGATGGAGATCAAAAGCACAAGATGATGATGGCCATATCATGTCACATATTTTGATTGCATGTGATGTTTATCTTATTATGCTTCTTATTTTGCTTAGAACGACGGTAGCATTATAAGATGATCCCTTACTAAATTTCAAGGTATAAGTGTTCTCCCTGAGTATGCACCGTTGCGAAAGTTCGTCGTGCCGAGACACCACGTGATGATCGGGTGTGATAAGCTCTACGTTCAAATACAACGGGTGTAAGCCAGTTTTGCACACGCAGAATACTCGGGTTAAACTTGACGAGCCTAGCATATACAGATAGGGCCTCGGAACACTAGAGACCGAAAGGTCGAGCGTGAATCATATAGTAGATATGATCAACATAAGATGTTCACCATTGAAACTACTCCATCTCACGTGATGATCGGACATGGTTTAGTTGATTTGGATCACGTGATCATTTAGATGACCAGAGGGATGTCTATCTAAGTGGGAGTTCTTAAGTAATATGATTAATTGAACTTTAATTTATCATGAACTTAGTCCTGGTAGTATTAGCATATCTATGTTGTAGATCAATAGCTCGCGATGTTGCTCCCCGTTTATTTTTCATATGTTCCTAGAGAAAACCAAGTTGAAAGATGTTAGTAGCAATGATGCGGAATTGTTCCGTGATCTGAGGATTATCCTCATTGCTGCACAGAAGAATTATGTCCTTGATGCACCGCTAGGTGACAGACCTATTGCAGGAGCAGATGCAGACGTTATGTACGTTTTGACAAAAGCTCGATATGATGACTACTTGATAGTTTAGTGCACCATACTTTACGTCTTAGAATCGGGACTTCAAAAATGTTTTGAACGCCACGGAGCATATAAGATGTTCCAAGAGTTGAAATTAGTATTTCATACTCATGCCCGTGTCGAGAGGTATAAGACCTCTAACAGTACTTTGCCTACAAGATGGAGGAGAATAGCTCAACCAGTGAGCATGTGCTCAGATTGTCTGGGTACTACAATTACTTTAATCAAGTTGGAGTTAATCTTCCAGATAAGATAGTACTCCCTCTGTAAACTAATATAAGATCGTTTAGATCACTACTTTAGTATTCTAAACACTCTTATATTAGTTTACGGAGGGAGTAATTGACAAAGTTCTCTAGTCACTATCACCAAGTTAGTAGAACTTCGTGATGAACTATAATATGCAAGGGATGACGAAAGGAATTGCCAGCTCTTCGCGATACTGAATTAGGCGAAGGTAGAAATCATGAAAAAGCATCAAGTGTTGATGGTTAACAAGACCACTTGTTTCAAGTAAAGGGCAAAGGGATAGAAGGGGAACTTCAAGAAGAATGACAAGCAAGTTGTCACTCCCGTGAAGAAACCCAAAGCTAAACTCAAGCCTGAAACAAGTGCTTATACTGCAAAGGAAATGGTCACTAGAAGTGGAACTGCCCTAGATACTTGGCGGATAAGAAGGATGGCAAAGTGAACAAAGGTATATTTGATATACAGATTATTGATGTGTATTTTACTAGTGTTCATAGCAACTCCTCGGTATGTGATATTGGTTCAGTTGCTAAAGAGTAGTAACTCGAAGTGGGAGTTGCATAATGAACATAAACTAGTTAAAGGATGAGGTGACGATGTGTATTGGAAGGAGTTCCAAGATTGATATGATCATCATCGCACACTCCCTATACTTTCGGGATTAGTATTTGAACCTAAATAAGTGTTATTTGGTGTTTGTGTTGAGCATGAATGTGATTTGATCATGTTTATTGCAATACGGTTATTCATGTAAGTTAGAGAATAATTGTTGTTCTGTTTACATGAATAAAACCCTCTATGGTCATACACCCAATGAAAATAGTTTGTTGGGTCTCGATCGTGTGATACACATATTCATAATATTGAAGCCAAAAGATGCAAGGTTAATAATGATAGTGCAACTTATTTGTGGCACTGCCGTTTAGGTCATATTGGTGTAAAACGCATGAAGAAACTCCATAATGATGGACTTTTGGAATCACTTGATTATGAATCACTTGGTGCTTGCGAACCATGCCTCATGGGCAAGATGACTAAAACTCCGTTCTCCGGAACTATGGAGCGAGCAACAGATTTGTTGGAAATCATACATACTGATGTATGTGGACCAATGAGTGTTGAAGCTCGCAGCGGGTATCGTTATTTTCTGACCTTCACTAATGATTTGAGCAGATATGGGTATATCTACTTAATGAAACACAAGTCTGAAACTTTTGAAAAGTTCAAAGAATTTCAGAGTGAAGTAGAGAATCATCGTAACAAGAAAATAAAGTTTCTATGATCTGATCGTGGAGGAGAATATTTGAGTTACGAGTTTGGTCTTCATTTGAAACAATGTGGAATAGTTTCACAACTCACGCCACCCGGAACACCACAGCATAATGGTGTATCCGAACGTCGTAACCGTACTTTATTGGATATGGTGCGATCTATGATGTCTCTTACCGATTTACCACTATCGTTTTGGGTCATGCATTAGAGACAGCTGCATTCACGTTAAATAGGGCACCATCTAAATCCGTTGATACGACACCTTATGAACTTTGGTTTAGCAAGAAACCAAAGTTGTCGTTTCTTAAAATTTGGGGCTGCGATGCTTATGTGAAAACACTTCAACCTGATAAGCTCGAACCCAAGTCGGAAAAATGTGTCTTCATAGGATACCCAAAAGAGACTGTTGGGTACACCTTCTATCACAGATCCAAAGGCAAAATATTCGTTGCTAAGAATGGATCCTTTCTAGAAAAAGAGTTTCTCTCGAAAGAAGTGAGTGAGAGGAAAGTAGAACTTGATGAGGTAATTGTACCTTCTCCCAGGTTGGAAAGTAGTACATCACATGAAATTGTTCTAGTGATTCCTACACCAATTAGTGAGGAAGCTAATGATAATGATCATGAATCTTCGGATCAAGTTTCTACTGAACGTCGTAGATCAACCAGAGTACGTTCCGCACCAGAGTGGTACGGCAACCCAGTTCTGGAAATCATGTTACTAGACCATGATGAACCTACGAACTATGAGGAAGCGATGATGAGCCCAGATTCCGCAAAATGGCTTGAAGCCATGAAATCTGAGATGGGATCCATGTATGAGAACAAAGTGTGGACTTTGGTTGACTTGCCCGATGATCGGCAAGCCATCGAAAATAAATGGATCTTCAAGAGGAAGACCGACACAGACGGTAATATTACTGTTTACAAAGCTCGACTTGTTGCGAAAGGTTTTTGACAAGTTCAAGGAGTTGACTACAATGAGACTTTCTCACCTGTAGCGATGCTTAAGTCTGTCCGAATCATGTTAGCAATTGCCGCATTTTATGATTATGAAATCTGGCAAATGGATGTCAAAACTGCATTCCTAAATGGATATCTCAAGGAAGAGTTGTATATGATGCAACCAGAAGGTTTTGTCGATCCAAAAGGTGCTGACAAAGTATGCAAGCTCCAGCGATCCATCTATGGACTGGTGCAAGCATCTCGGAGTTGGAATATACGCTTTGATGAGGTGATCAAAGCATATGGTTTTTACAGACTTTTGGAGAAGCCTGTATTTACAAGAAGTGAGTGGGAGCACTACAACCTTTCTGATAAGTATATGTGAATGACATATTGTCGATCGGAAATGATGTAGAATTTTCTGGAAACCATAAAGGAGTGTTTGAAAAGAGTTTTTCAAAGAAAGACCTCGGTGAAGCTGCTTACATATTGAGCATCAAGAATCTATATAGATAGATCAAGACGCTTGATTAGACTTTCGATGAGTACATACCTTGATAAGATTTTGAAGTAGTTCAAAATGGATCAGTCAAAGAAGAAGTTCTTGCCTGATTTGTAAGGTGTGAAGTTGAGTAAGACTCAAAGCCAGACCACGGCATAAAAATATAGAGAGAATGAAAGTCATTCCCTATGCCTCAGCCATAGGTTCTATAAAGTATGCCATGCTGTGTACAAAACACGTTGTGTACCTTGCCAAGAGTTTGACAGGGAGGTACAATAGTGATCCAGGAGTAGATCACTGTACAGCGGTCATAATTATCCTTAGTAATTGGATGACTAAGGAAATATTTCTTGATTATGGAGGTGATAAAGAGTTCGTCGTAAAGGGTTACGCCGATGCAAGCTTTGACACTAAATCCAGATAACTCTAAGTATCAATCTGGATGCGTATTGAAAGTGGGAGCAATTAGCTAGAGTAGCTCCATGCAGAGCATTGTAGACATAGAAATTTGCGAAATACATAGGGATCTGTATATGACAGACCCGTTGACTAAACTTCTCTCACAAGCAAAACATGATCACACCTTATTACTCTTGGGTATTAATCACATAGCAATGTGAACTAGATTATTGACTCTAGTAAACCCTTTGGGTGTTGGTCACATAGCGATGTGAACTATGGGTGTTAATCACATAACGATGTGAACTATCGGTATTAAATCACATGGCGATGTGAGCTAGATTATTGACTCTAGTGCAAGTGGGAGACTGAAGGAAATATGCCCTAGAGGCAATAATAAAGTTATTATTTATTTCCTTATATCATGATAAATGTTTATTATTCATGCTAGAATTGTATTAACCGGAAACTTAATACATGTGTGAATACATAGACAAAACAGTATGTCCTTAGTATGCCTCTACTAGACTAGCTCATTGATCAAAGATGGTTATGTTTCCTAGCCATAGACATGAGTTGTCATTTGATCAACGGGATCACATCATTAGGAGAATGATGTGATGGACAAGACCCATCCGTTAGCATAGCACTATGATCGTTTAGTTTTACTGCTATTGCTTTCTTCATGACTTATACATGTTCCTATGACTATGAGATTATGCAACTCCCGAATACCGTAGGAACACCTTGTGTGCTATCAAACATCACAACGTAACTGGGTGATCATAAAGATGCTCTACAGGTGTCTCCGAAAGTATTTGTGGTGTTGGCATAGATCAAGATTAGGATTTGTCACTCCGAGTGTCGGAGAGGTATCTCTGGGCCCTCTCGGTAACACACATCACAATAAGCCTTGCAAGCAAAAATACTAATAAGTTAGTCACGAGATGATGTGTTACAGAACGAGTAAAGAGACTTGCCGGTAACGAGATTGAACTAGGTATAGAGATACCGACGATCGAATCTCGGGCAAGTAACATACCGTTTGACAAAAGGAACAACGTATGTTGTTATGCGGTTCTGACCAATAAAAGATCTTCGTAGAATATGTAGGAGCCAATATGAACATCCAGGTTCCGCTATTGGTTATTGACCGGAGATTAGTCTCGGTCATGTCTACATAGTTCTCGAACCCGTAGGGTCCACACGCTTAACGTTTGATGACGATCGGTATTATGAGTTTATGAGTATTGATGTACCGAAGGTAGTTCGGAGTCCCGGATGAGATCACGGACATGACGAGGAGTCTCGGAATGTCCGAGACATAAAGATTGATATATTGGACGACTATATTCGGACACCGGAAGTGTTCCGGAAAAGTTTCGGATTTATCGGGATTGCCGGAGGGGGTTACCGGAACCCCCTACGAGAGGGGATGGTCCATAGTGGGCCTAAAGGGAAAGAGAGAGGCAGCCCATAGAGCTGGCCGGCGCCCCCACCTAGGGTTCCTAGTTGGACTAGGATTGGGGGGGGGGCACCACCTCTCCTATTCCTTTCCCCCTTCTTCCTTTTGGTGAATCCTACTAGGAATAGGATTGCAATCCTATTCCTAGTAGGAGTCCACTCCTAGCCGCACCAGGAAGAGTTGGCCGGCCTCCTTCCCTTGCTCCTTTATATACGGGGGCAGGGGGCACCCAAAGACACACAAGTTGAATTGTTTTAGCCGTGTGCGGTGCCCCCCTCCACAGAATCACACCTCGGTCGTACCGTCGCGGAGCTTAGGCGAAGCCCTGCGCCGGTGAACACATCATATCTGTCACCACGCCGTCGTGCTGACGAAACTATCCCGTGAAGCTCAACTGTATCAAGAGCTCGTGGGATGTCATCAAGCTGAATGTGTGCTGAACGCGGAGGTGCCGTACGTTCGGTGCTTGATCGGTTGGATCGCGAAGAAGTTCGACAACATCAACCGCGTCACTTGACGCTTCCGCTCCCAGTCTACGAGGGTACGTAGACACACTCTCCCCTCTCGTTGCTATGCATCTGGTAGATAGATCTTGCGTGATCGTAGGAAAATTTTAAAATACTACGTTCCCCAACAGTGGTATCAGAGCCAGGTCTATGCGTAGATGATATGCACGAGTAGAACACAATGAGATTGTGGACGATACTAGTCATACTGCTTACCAGCATGTCATACTTTGCTTCGGCGGTATTGTGAGATGAAGCGGCCCGGACCGACATTACGCGTACGCTTACGCGAGACTGGTTTCACCGTTACGAGCACTCGTTGCTTAAAGGTGACTGGCGGGTGTCTGTCTCTCTCACTTTAGCTGAATCAAGTGTGGCTACGCCCGGTCCTTGTGAAGGTTAAAACAGCACATACTTGACGAAACATCGTTGTGGTTTTGTATGCGTAGGTAAGAACGGTTCTTGCTAAAGCCCGTAGCAGCCACGTAAAACTTGAAACAAACAAAGTAGAGGACGTCTAACTTGTTTTTGCAGGGCATGTTGTGATGTGATATGGTCAAGACATGATGAGTTATACGGTTTTGTATGAGATGATCATGTTTTGTAAAGTTATCGGCAACTGGCAGGAGCCATATGGTTGTCGCTTTATTGTATGAAATGCAATCGCCATGTAATTGCTTTACTTTATCACTAAGCGGTAGCGATAGTTGAGGAAGCAATAGTTGGCGAGACGACAACGATGCTACGATGGAGATCAAGGTGTCACGCCGGTGACGAAGGTGATCATGACGGTGCTTTGGAGATGGAGATCAAAAGCACAAGATGATGATGGCCATATCATGTCACATATTTTGATTGCATGTGATGTTTATCTTATTATGCTTCTTATTTTGCTTAGAACGACGGTAGCATTATAAGATGATCCCTTACTAAATTTCAAGGTATAAGTGTTCTCCCTGAGTATGCACCGTTGCGAAAGTTCGTCGTGCCGAGACACCACGTGATGATCGGGTGTGATAAGCTCTACGTTCAAATACAACGGGTGTAAGCCAGTTTTGCACACGCAGAATACTCGGGTTAAACTTGACGAGCCTAGCATATGCAGATATGGCCTCGGAACACTGGAGACCGAAAGGTCGAGCGTGAATCATATAGTAGATATGATCAACATAAGATGTTCACCATTAAAACTACCCCATCTCACGTGATGATCGGACATGGTTTAGTTGATTTGGATCACGTGATCATTTAGATGACCGGAGGGATGTCTATCTAAGTGGGAGTTCTTTAATATGATTAAATTGAACTTTAACTTATCATGAACTTAGTCCTGGTAGTATTAGCATATCTATGTTGTAGATCAATAGCTCGCAATGTTGCTCCACGTTTATTTTTATATGTTCCTAGAGAAAACTAAAGTTGAAAGATGTTAGTAGCAATGATGCGGAATCGTTCCGTGATCTGAGGATTATCCTCATTGCTGCACAGAAGAATTATGTCCTTGATGCACCGCTAGGTGACAGACCTATTGCAGGAGCAGATGCAGACGTTATGAACGTTTTGACAAAAGCTCGATATGATGACTACTTGATAGTTTAGTGCACCATACTTTACGGCTTAGAATCGGGACTTCAAAAACGTTTTGAACGCCACGGAGCATATAAGATGTTCCAAGAGTTGAAATTAGTATTTCATACTCATGCCCGTGTCGAGAGGTATAAGACCTCTGACAGTACTTTGCCTACAAGATGGAGGAGAATAGCTCAACCAGTGAGCATGTGCTCAGATTGTCTGGGTACTACAATTACTTTAATCAAGTGGGAGTTAATCTTCCAGATAAGATAGTAATTGATAAAGTTCTCTAGTCACTATCACCAAGTTAGTAGAACTTCGTGATGAACTATAATATGCAAGGGATGACGAAAGGAATTGCCAGCTCTTCGCGATACTGAATTAGGCGAAGGTAGAAATCATGAAAAAGCATCAAGTGTTGATGGTTAACAAGACCACTTGTTTCAAGTAAAGGGCAAAGGGATAGAAGGGGAACTTCAAGAAGAATGACAAGCAAGTTGTCACTCCCGTGAAGAAACCCAAAGCTAAACTCAAGCCTGAAACAAGTGCTTATACTGCAAAGGAAATGGTCACTAGAAGTGGAACTGCCCTAGATACTTGGCGGATAAGAAGGATGGCAAAGTGAACAAAGGTATATTTGATATACAGATTATTGATGTGTATTTTACTAGTGTTCATAGCAACTCCTCGGTATTTGATATTGGTTCAGTTGCTAAAGAGTAGTAACTCGAAGTGGGAGTTGCATAATGAACATAAACTAGTTAAAGGATGAGGTGACGATGTGTATTGGAAGCAGTTCCAAGATTGATATGATCATCATCGCACACTCCCTATACTTTCGGGATTAGTATTTGAACCTAAATAAGTGTTATTTGGTGTTTGTGTTGAGCATGAATGTGATTTGATCATGTTTATTGCAATACGGTTATTCATGTAAGTTAGAGAATAATTGTTGTTCTGTTTACATGAATAAAACCCTCTATGGTCATACACCCAATGAAAATAGTTTGCTGGGTCTCGATCGTGTGATACACATATTCATAATATTGAAGCCAAAAGATGCAAGGTTAATAATGATAGTGCAACTTATTTGTGGCACTGCCGTTTAGGTCATATTGGTGTAAAACGCATGAAGAAACTCCATAATGATGGACTTTTGGAATCACTTGATTATGAATCACTTGGTGCTTGCGAACCATGCCTCATGGGTAAGATGACTAAAACTCCGTTCTCCGGAACTATGGAGCGAGCAACAGATTTGTTGGAAATCATACATACTGATGTATGTGGACCAATGAGTGTTGAAGCCCGCAGCGGGTATCGTTATTTTCTGACCTTCACTGATGATTTGAGCAGATATGGGTATATCTACTTAATGAAACACAAGTCTGAAACTTTTGAAAAGTTCAAAGAATTTCAGAGTGAAGTAGAGAATCATCGTAACAAGAAAATAAAGTTTCTATGATCTGATCGTGGAGGAGAATATTTGAGTTACGAGTTTGGTCTTCATTTGAAACAATGTGGAATAGTTTCACAACTCACGCCACCCGGAACACCACAGCATAATGGTGTATCCGAACGTCGTAACCGTACTTTATTGGATATGGTGCGATCTATGATGTCTCTTACCGATTTACCACTATCGTTTTGGGTCATGCATTAGAGACAGCTGCATTCACGTTAAATAGGGCACCATCTAAATCCGTTGATACGACACCTTATGAACTTTGGTTTAGCAAGAAACCAAAGTTGTCGTTTCTTAAAATTTGGGGCTGCGATGCTTATGTGAAAACACTTCAACCTGATAAGCTCGAACCCAAGTCGGAAAAATGTGTCTTCATAGGATACCCAAAAGAGACTGTTGGGTACACCTTCTATCACAGATCCAAAGGCAAAATATTCGTTGCTAAGAACGGATCCTTTCTAGAAAAAGAGTTTCTCTCGAAAGAAGTGAGTGAGAGGAAAGTAGAACTTGATGAGGTAATTGTACCTTCTCCCAGGTTGGAAAGTAGTACATCACATGAAATTGTTCCAGTGATTCCTACACCAATTAGTGAGGAAGCTAATGATAATGATCATGAATCTTCGGATCAAGTTTCTACTGAACGTCGTAGATCAACCAGAGTACGTTCCGCACCAGAGTGGTACGGCAACCCAGTTCTGGAAATCATGTTACTAGACCATGATGAACCTACGAACTATGAGGAAGCGATGATGAGCCCAGATTCCGCAAAATGGCTTGAAGCCATGAAATCTGAGATGGGATCCATGTATGAGAACAAAGTGTGGACTTTGGTTGACTTGCCCGATGATCGGCAAGCCATCGAAAATAAATGGATCTTCAAGAGGAAGACCGACACAGACGGTAATATTACTGTTTACAAAGCTCGACTTGTTGCGAAAGGTTTTTGACAAGTTCAAGGAGTTGACTACAATGAGACTTTCTCACCTGTAGCGATGCTTAAGTCTGTCCGAATCATGTTAGCAATTGCCGCATTTTATGATTATGAAATCTGGCAAATGGATGTCAAAACTGCATTCCTAAATGGATATCTCAAAGAAGAGTTGTATATGATGCAACCAGAAGGTTTTGTCGATCCAAAAGGTGCTGACAAAGTATGCAAGCTCCAGCGATCCATCTATGGACTGGTGCAAGCATCTCGGAGTTGGAATATACGCTTTGATGAGGTGATCAAAGCATATGGTTTTTACAGACTTTTGGAGAAGCCTGTATTTACAAGAAGTGAGTGGGAGCACTACAACCTTTCTGATAAGTATATGTGAATGACATATTGTCGATCGGAAATGATGTAGAATTTTCTGGAAAGCATAAAGGAGTGTTTGAAAAGAGTTTTTCAAAGAAAGACCTCGGTGAAGCTGCTTACATATTGAGCATCAAGAATCTATATAGATAGATCAAGACGCTTGATAAGACTTTCGATGAGTACATACCTTGATAAGTTTTGAAGTAGTTCAAAATGGATCAGTCAAAGAAGAAGTTCTTGCCTGATTTGTAAGGTGTGAAGTTGAGTAAGACTCAAAGCCAGACCACGGCATAAAAATATAGAGAGAATGAAAGTCATTCCATATGCCTCAGCCATAGGTTCTATAAAGTATGCCATGCTGTGTACAAAACACGTTGTGTACCTTGCCAAGAGTTTGACAGGGAGGTACAATAGTGATCCAGGAGTAGATCACTGTACAGCGGTCATAATTATCCTTAGTAATTGGATGACTAAGGAAATATTTCTCGATTATGGAGGTGATAAAGAGTTCGTCGTAAAGGGTTACGCCGATGCAAGCTTTGACACTAAATCCAGATAACTCTAAGTATCAATCTGGATGCGTATTGAAAGTGGGAGCAATTAGCTAGAGTAGCTCCATGCAGAGCATTGTAGACATAGAAATTTGCGAAATACATAGGGATCTGTATATGACAGACCCGTTGACTAAACTTCTCTCACAAGCAAAACATGATCACACCTTATTACTCTTGGGTATTAATCACATAGCAATGTGAACTAGATGATTGACTCTAGTAAACCCTTTGGGTGTTGGTCACATAGCGATGTGAACTATGGGTGTTAATCACATAACGATGTGAACTATCGGTATTAAATCACATGGCGATGTGAGCTAGATTATTGACTCTAGTGCAAGTGGGAGACTGAAGGAAATATGCCCTAGAGGCAATAATAAAGTTATTATTTATTTCCTTATATCATGATAAATGTTTATTATTCATGCTAGAATTGTATTAACCGGAAACTTAATACATGTGTGAATACATAGACAAAACAGTATGTCCTTAGTATGCCTCTACTAGACTAGCTCATTGATCAAAGATGGTTATGTTTCCTAGCCATAGACATGAGTTGTCATTTGATCAACGGGATCACATCATTAGGAGAATGATGTGATGGACAAGACCCATCCGTTAGCATAGCACTATGATCGTTTAGTTTTACTGCTATTGCTTTCTTCATGACTTATACATGTTCCTATGACTATGAGATTATGCAACTCCCGAATACCGTAGGAACACCTTGTGTGCTATCAAACGTCACAACGTAACTGGGTGATCATAAAGATGCTCTACAGGTGTCTCCGAAAGTATTCGTGGTGTTGGCATAGATCAAGATTAGGATTTGTCACTCCGAGTGTCGGAGAGGTATCTCTGGGCCCTCTCGGTAACACACATCACAATAAGCCTTGCAAGCAAAAAGACTAATAAGTTAGTCACGAGATGATGTGTTACGGAACGAGTAAAGAGACTTGCCGGTAACGAGATTGAACTAGGTATAGAGATACCGACAATCGAATCTCGGGCAAGTAACATACCGTTTGACAAAAGGAACAACGTATGTTGTTATGCGGTTCTGACCGATAAAAGATCTTCGTAGAATATGTAGGAGCCAATATGAACATCCTGGTTCCGCTATTGGTTATTGACCGGAGATGAGTCTCGGTCATGTCTACATAGTTCTCGAACCCGTAGGGTCCGCACGCTTAACGTTTGATGACGATCGGTATTATGAGTTTATGAGTATTGATGTACCGAAGGTAGTTCGGAGTCCCGGATGAGATCACGGACATGACGAGGAGTCTCGGAATGTCCGAGACATAAAGATTGATATATTGGACGACTATATTCGGACACCGGAAGTGTTCCGGAAAAGTTTCGGATTTATCGGGATTGCCGGAGGGGGTTACCGGAACCCCCTACGAGAGGGGATGGTCCATAGTGGGCCTAAAGGGAAAGAGAGAGGCAGCCCATAGAGCTGGCCGGCGCCCCCACCTAGGGTTCCTAGTTGGACTAGGATTGGGGGGGGCGCCACCTCTCCTATTCCTTTCCCCCTTCTTCCTTTTGGTGAATCCTACTAGGAATAGGATTGCAATTCTATTCCTAGTAGGAGTCCACTCCTAGCCGTACCAGGAAGAGTTGGCCGGCCTCCCTCCCTTGCTCCTTTATATACGGGGGCAGGGGGGCACCCAAAGACACACAAGTTGAATTGTTTTAGCCGTGTGCGGTGCCCCCCTCCACAGAATCACACCTCGGTCGTACCGTCGCGGAGCTTAGGCGAAGCCCTGCGCCGGTGAACACATCATATCTGTCACCACGCCGTCGTGCTGACGAAACTATCCCGTGAATCTCAACTGGATCAAGAGCTCATGGGACGTCATCAAGCTGAACGTGTGCTGAACGCGGAGGTGCCGTACGTTCGGTGCTTGATCGGTTGGATCGCGAAGAAGTTCGACAACATCAACCGCGTCACTTGACGCTTCCGCTCCCAGTCTACGAGGGTAAGTAGACACACTCTCCCCTCTCGTTGCTATGCATCTGGTAGATAGATCTTGCGTGATCGTAGGAAAATTTTAAAATACTACGTTCCCCAACACTTCCAAGGTAGGAGAAATTTGAAGATTTGCAAGAAAACCCTGCGGAACAACTTGGAGGTTGAGCTTCCTGAATGCTTCACAAAGCTCAGGCTGGAACGGCTTGATAAGAAGGCTGTTGCAATATGCCTTTCTGCTCAAAGCATCTGCAATCACATTCGCCTTGCCAGGAGTGTATTCAATGCTGGGATCATACTCTTGGATCATTTCAACCCAACGAGTCTGGCGAAGGTTCAGATTCGGCTGTGTAAAGATGTACTTCAAGCTCTTGTGGTCAGTGAAGATGTCGACTTTTTTGCCCAACAACAGATGTCTCCACGTAATCAAAGCATGTACCACAGCTGCTAGCTCGAGATCATGTGTGGGATAGTTCTTCTCACTTGGCTTGAGCTGACGAGAAGTATATGCCACAATTCTCTTATCTTGCATAAGCACACCACCAAGGCCTTGAAGAGAAGCATCACAGAATACTTCATAGGGATTGGACTCATCTGGAGGAGTAAGAACTGGAGCAGAGACGAGCTTTTCTTTGAGAGTTTTGAATGCCACTTCACACTCTAGAGACCAAAAGTATTTGACATTCTTCTGAAGCAAGTTGGAAAGAGGCTTGGCAATCTTGGAGAAGTTCTCAATGAACCTTCTGCAATAGCTGGCAAGACCCAAAAAACTACGGAGTTGCTTGACGTTCTGAGGAGCTTCCCAGTTGACAATTGCTTCAACTTTCTCGAGATTTACCGCAATACCGTCAGCTGAGATGATATGGCCCAGGTACAAAACCTTATCGAGCCAAAATTCGCACTTGGAGAACTTGGCATAGAACTTATGCTCACGGAGTCGATCAAGAACCAGACGTAAGTGCTTTTCGTGATCTTCTTCATTCTTGGAAAACACCAGAATATCATCCAGATACACAAGCACAAACTCGCCAGTATAGGGGTTGAAGATGTAGTGCATCATTCTCGAGAAGGTAGGAGGAGCATTGGCGAGACCAAAGGACATGACTGTATACTCATATGAACCGAAACTCGTTCGGAAGGCAGTCTTGGGAATGTCTTTCTCGCGAATGCGAATTTGGTGATAGCCCATTCGGAGATCGAGCTTAGAGAACACTTTAGCTTCCTTGAGCTGCTCGAACAGTTCATTGATGTTGGGGAGCGGATATTTGTTCTTTATTGTCTTCTTGTTCAATGGCCGGTAATCAACACAGAGACGCTCTGTGCCATCTTTCTTCTTGACAAATAAGACACCACAGCCCCAAGGCGACGTACTAGGCCTGATGAGACCCATACGCTCCTGTTCATCAAGCTGCTTCTTCAATTCCTTCAATTCATCAGGAGAGAGCTTGTACGGACGGCGGCATGCTGGCTCAGTACCCGGCTCGAGTTCAATGACAAACTCCACCTGACGGTGTGGAGGCATGCCTGGAAGTTCTTCAGGAAAGACGTCTTGGTATTCGTTTACCACCGGAATTTGAGATATGGCATTAATTTCGCCCTTATCATTGAGAGAGAAAAGCCTGATAGTGTTATCCCTGGAGGCAAAGATAATCACATCTTCATCAGGATGAGTCATCTTGACTTCCTTCTGTGCACAATCAATGTGAGCATCATGCTGAGAAAGCCAATCCATCCCGAGGATGAGGTCAATATCAGAATTACCAAGAACCACCGGATTAGCCAGAAATCGATAATCACCCATGCGAATAGAAACATTCGGAGCCACTGAGTTAGAAGTCATTTGCAAACCCGGAGAAATAATCTTCAAAGGTCTAGGGATCCTCTCCGAAACCAATTCATGCTTAGCAACAAAAGGTCTTGAAATGAAGACAACGAAGCACCCGAATCAAACAAGACTTTAGCTGGAAAAGAGTTAACTGAGAGGTTACCCAAAATCACATCAGAAGAATTCTCCGCTTCAACTGCACTCATCAGATTCACCCTTGCAGACTTTGGATTATGCTTGACAATAGTTGTACTGACAGGAGGAGGAGGTGGAAGACGCTTCGGGTTCGGACATCTGTTGGCATAGTGACCCTTCTGGCCACACTTGTTGCACACCACTTCTAAGAGAGGACGGAAATGAGAACAACTTGGCTTGGAGCCTTGAGACTGAAACTGGTTCTTCGACTGGTTGCTCGGGTTGGGTGGGTGGGAGAAACCACGGCCACCTGAGTTCTTGTTGCTGTTGGAGTTGTTGTAAGGAGCTCGAATCACTGGAGGAGGAGGAAGCCAAAATTTTTGTTGCTTCGAGACCATCTGAGACGATGAGGAGGAGTGAACGGCATCTCGAATCCTCTTTTTAGAAGCCTCCATCTTAAGCTGAGCTGCCTCTTGTTTCAAAGCCATGTTATAGAATTTGTCGAATTCATCGGGCTCGAACAAGGTGAGAGCAAGTTGAAGTTCATCTTTGAGACCACCACGAAACTGATAGATTTTGCTCTTAGCATCAGGAATGTCTTGCTTAGCATAGCGGGCGAGGTTTTGGAACTTGACATTATACTGATAGACTGTCATAGAGACCTGCTTCAGGTTGCGGAATTGCTCACGCATACCCTCGATGACACTTGTAGGAATGTGGTGAGAGCGAAAGTCCTTGCAGAAATCCTCCCAAGAGATCACACGACCTGGTCTGGAGTCTTTGTACTGCTGCCACCAGTCAGCTGCTTGGTCTTTGAGTTGGAAGGCTGCAAACTTCACATAGTCCTCTTCCTTCACGTTACTGCACTCAAAATGCTTCTTTATGTCGGCTAACCAATCTTCAGCTTCAAGAGGGTCGACACAGTAACTGAAAGCTTTTGGATTATTGGCCAAGAACTGGTTGAGAGTAGCATGGTGCTGCTGGTTGAAGAAATTGCCTTGATTCCCTGGAACACCCTGATTAGCTTGATTAGCTTGCATCTGCTGCATCATCTGCATCAACATCTGGGTGTTCTGAGCTGTAGTCTGCATAATCGCTCTCCAAGCCTCAGACGGAGGAGGAGGGGAAGGAGGATGATCTGGGACCTCTTCACCCTCTGGGTTAGCGTTGGGAACCCGTTTTGGAGCCATCCTGAAAGAGATGACCACGAATCAGCAATTGATTGACAGAAGGTATAAGCTGAATCAATGGAATAAATTGCAACAAGTCTTCACAATAATCATTCGAACAATAGGAACGAATGAAATTCTCAGTTAAATGATAACATCAATCTTCACGAGAAGCCACATAGGGGACAAAAGGTAAAATAAGAAAAACAACAAGGTACGGATGGAAACAAACACAAGATAGGAGCTTCCTTCTAACATCTTTGTGCTGAAAGCTTATGAACGCGTTACGAAAGGGTTTTGCAATCCCCGGATCAGCATAGCCAAGGACCCTTTAAGATGCAACTCCCGATCGGAACATCGGTCATAAACCACTTCACTCAATGTAGAACCCCGAACTCGCTAACCTGCATTCGTTGGAAGAATGCCTACGATCTACTGGATAAAACCCACCTATTAATTTCCGAAAGATTCCAGTTATGCAATCAAGTGTTGGGGATACAGGGGAAGCACCGCGCAATCAACTCTAAACCTACATCCAGCTGTATCCATCCTTCAACACATAACCAGTCTTTCTCGGAAACTGTCTACCTCGGACCTTCGAAAAGCATCCACTATAACAAGCTATGGCAATACTCCCGAACTACCTCCCCAGTACTGGGTGATGTCGGGGTTATCTTGCCACTAACCGTATAGGAGAGATTTTCGATGTCGGCTGTCTTAAGTATTTAGTACTGCCGCGATATGCTTGTGACGACAATACCCAGAAGCTCAACTCCCCGGGACACTGCCACAACCCCTAATGTCAGGAGGCATCGAGAACAATATTCTCGTCACAAGAACATCGAAACAATCCCAGAATACTCGCGAGATTCCTAAAAAAAATTTGGTGCAATTTTTGAAGATAGAAGAGACAAGAGTAGACGTCAGGAGTCCTCACCAGAGAGAAAGGGGAAGAGAAGCAAAGAAATCCTACTCTCCGATATAATATATAGGACTCAAAATATTTTCAGTGTGTGCCTAGACTCGACCGTCAACGATTCGATCAATCAGTGGGGGCTCCTAGGTCGGAGAAGGCTCTGAATACCAACTTGTAATGCCCAGGATGGGACTATATCTCCTACGTGTCGAGGCACGACTTAGAGACATAACCCCATGCTGGAATGATCGCAAGTCTGGTATCTTTGCACAACTCATGTAAAAGATGGGGATGAAAAACATAAAATAGTTGGCTTACACTCGCCACATCACACAAATACAATACATGTCTCAATCATCATTCAATAAAACATCACAGCCCTCTAAGGGTAAAATCCAAATGACAAGATACCAAACATAATTTAAATCCACAGGTCGGATCGAATCCTAGTATAAGTCTCCACTACTGATCATCAGGATAACGAACATAGTATCGACTACGCTCCTCGTCATACTCACAATCTAGCTCGGTGCCATCACCTGGATAGCTCACCACTGGACCTGCATCTGGTGTGGTGAAGTAACTGTGAGCCACAGAGGACTCAGCAATCCCGTTCCCGGGTAACAATACTATTTAAGCCTTGGGAGAGGTTAAGGCTGAAGAAAAGAATAAGTGTCTGCAGCAGCAACTAGTACTAGCTTACGTGAAAGAGTGCGAGAAGAGAAGTGCCTCGGTCGAGAGGTGATCACGAAGTGATCCTAGCTACAACACCTCAAACATAACCCCACCGTGTTCAACTCCCGAATCCCTATTCGGAAATTGACAGTCATGGTACACACGCTGGTAGTGTATTAGAACACTGTGTCAAGTTATCTACAACCGGATATTAACAAGCTCCCATCTGCCACATAACCGCGGGCATGGCTTTCGAAAGTTCATAACCCTGCAGGGGTGTTCCAACTTGGCCCATTACAAGCCCACGATCCACGGAGTCGCAACTCCAAGGTGGGAAGACCCGAGTATTCTCGGAATCCCGTGCTCAAGATACTCCGAACTAAGGTAAGGCTAATCCAGCAAATCCTCCCGGCGTGCCGACACCCTGATAGTAGCCGCGCGTATCTAGTCTCAGGCCACGACCGGATGAGCGCTACGTACAGATACCGAAGATCCCAGCGAACTGGGTGGTATCCGCAAGTGACTCTAGTTTGGACCAACACTCAAGTCGAGCACTGGCCCAGGGGGTTGAATTAATTAAGCCTCGGGTTAATTACTCCCTCGGTAAGTTTTAGTTGTTTAGGCGAATAGTACCAATGTTGGGACTTGCTGGAAAAGACTTAGCACTGAGCGGTTTATCGAGGGGGCCCCATAAACCCCAACCGTGTGAGGAACGCATAATCAAGGAACATAACACCGGTTTAAACGGTTCCTAACGACATGAGTGGAACAAATCACCAAGCAAAAGGCTTAGCCTTCCACCCTTGCCAATATATAGATGATTTCATTTTTTAAGCAGTTATATAGTGTGATATAACCCAACAAACTTCAACATGAAGCAAGCATCTTCAATCTTCACCTGCAACTAGCAATGCTATAAGAAGGGCTGAGCGAGCCTACGTATAGCCAATCAATGGTTTGCATAGGTAGGGTGGTTAAACATGGTCATGGTTACAAGTAGGAGGCTGACAGGAAAGACATGGGCATCGAGGCAAAACTATAGAGCGGAACTACTAGCAATAGGCAAAGATAGTAATGTTATCGAGGTTCGGTCGTCTTGCCTGAAGAGTTGTCGTTCAGATCGTAAGAAGGGTCCTCGTTCACATGCTCGGTGGTATCCTTGTTCTCGTACTCATACTCGGTCTCAGCTTCCGGCTCTAAACAATACAATCACACAAGGCACGAATCAACAAGATGCAATGCGCACACCAAAATGATGGATGCATGATGGATGCACTAAGGGAGCACACGGAGCACGGAAAATAAGCATTCAAGAAAAAGCTTCAAAACATGATAACAATAGGATATTATGAATCTACACGGAAAATCAATCAAGTTTCATATAAGACTTGCTGAAAACGGAGCTACGGGCTAAAAGTTATGCCCGAAACAAGAAATAGGCGAAAGCTGAAAATTACAGCAACATAGCAACTTCGGAGCACTAGATAATTAAGATACAGCACTCAAACACCATGGCAAAGAGCATGAACATAAACTAGACATATCCTACAGCAAATAAGTCCAAAGGTGCACCCCCAAAGGAGCCACGGATCAATAGCAACAAGCTTGGACATATTGAACTTGACAACAAAATCCTGACAGCAGAATTTTATTGAAACTTTGGAGCAAAAGTTAAATATGCTACAGCCACTTAAATAAGCATGTGAGAACATGAATGGATAGCCAACAATATATACTACAAGGAACCCTCAAGATCCACCCCAAAACTATCATGGTTTGTCCTAGAACAGCAAGCAAACATGGCATCGGAACAATAACAGATTCCAGACTTAGTGAAAATCCACTAAGTGTTAAAACAGCGGTTTCATCATGGCATATATAAGAGCAAGTTTAAGTCACCTCGAAACTAAACATGGCAAGTGGTAAGCACCACATCAAAGTACACATGATGGTGATTCCGAAACATACAAGCATGCATCATGGAGATAAACACAACGATAGCAATGAGCTCAACAAGATGACATTTCATAACAAGTTAAACAACTAAACAGCCACATGGCACTTTACAACGATGATAACCATGGCAAGAATAAATCTATCATGCAACCTAACACAAACAACATGTAGAGCATGGCAAGACGAACACGTGGACATGTCATTTGCATCATTCGGATAAACGAGCTAAAAGACATCACTATGCAAAGGTGGCATAAAAATAACACATAGCAGCAGTTTATATCGGGATGCACTCTTGCAACAGAAAAAATAAGCATCTAGATGACCACAAACATGCATGGCACAATGGAATGAATCGTAGTGCTAATCACCACGAACGTCTGGACACCTCATTTGCGCAAAACGGAGCAACACACAAGAAGTTATACATGTTAGAATATTGCATCACAGACAAACAAATCTGGGCTTAGAGATTAGAAATAACCTAGATTCGGAAAGGAAAACGGGTCAACGGGCTCAGGTCGGTGTGGATCAGCTCGGGCCTCGCGGATCCGGCCCGACGAGAGCTGGCGGTGGAGCGGCTTCAGCCTCGGGGCGGCTGGGCCGGATCGGGACAAGGAGGCGGCGGAGGGAGGCCCAGCCGACGGGGCGACCTGGCGCGGGATCTGGCGGCCCGCGGGAGGTGGCGGCCCAGGGCGGATGAAGGCGGCCCGGCTGGGGAGCCTGGAGGCTCGGGCGGCTCGGCCTGACAGGAGGCGGCCTGGGCCGGTCAATGCGGCGGCGCCCGCGCGGGTGGAGGGAGGCCCAAGTGGGGGGAATCCCAGCGGCGACGGGCTGAGGCAGGCGACCTACTAGGGTTGCGGCGGCGATCCGATCTGGTCGCGGGGCTTCGATCGGGCCCAGGCGGAGCCTGCGGTGGCGATTGGCGACTGGATCGGGGGCTCCTCCCCGATCGACGATCCAGCGCGGCTGGTGGCGCCCGTTGACTCGATCTGGCACAGCACGGCGACGTCTTCGAACGATGCTGGCGGCGGATCCAGCGATCTGGCGGCTGGCTTCGCTGCGGGAGGTGCTGGCTGGAGGAAAAAAACGGACCGGAGGCGGCGGTGGTTGGTGGTGAGGTGAGAGGAGGCCAGTAGAGGAGTTGGGGTGCGGATTCCGGCGAGGTGGTGGTGATCTCCGGCGAACTCCGGCGAGATTCCGGCGAAGTCTCCGGTGAGGTGGTGGCTGGAGGAAGGGGATGAAGTGGGGGCTAGGGTTTCCTTGATTTGGGGCAAAATTTGGGGAAGTGGACAAATATATAGGCACAAGGAGCTAGGGTTGCCCAAATAGAGTGCGGTTTTCGGCCACAGGATCAGATTTGGATGGCCTAGATGATAGAAGTGGCTAGGAGTGGTTTGTGGGCTGTTGGAGGGGTGTCTTAGGCCTCAAAGTGGAGGCACTTTGAGCCCACGAGAATAACTGTTGGGGTAGCAAACGGACTCGAAACGCGACGAGATTTGACAGGCGGGTTACACAAACCAAAACAACAACACACGACAAGTCTCGCGCCAAACCGGTAACGTTACACGGCCCAACACCAAAGTAGGCCTACGGGACGCCACGGACACGTGAGGGAGCTCCGGAACGCGAAACGGACAACGGGAAGGAACGCGTGGAACCGGATGCAAACGACAACACAAATGCAATGCGATGCACATGACTATATGATATGAATGAATGCCACACACGCACACCACAAAACGACGAAAACCCGAAAGACAAAGAACCCGGAATGGAATAGATGAAGCCAGAGATATATTATATACCCAAAAGGGAAAGTATTACATCCGGGGCATTACAGGGTATGTACCATTAGCTATGTGTTTGATCTCTCTCTCTCTCTCTCGTGTTCTTGAGATGGCACGATCTTGATGTATCGCGAGCTTTGCTATTATAGTTGGATCTTATGATGCTTCTCCCCCTCTACTCTCTTGTAATGGATTGAGTTTTCCCTTTGAAGTTATCTTATCGGACTGGGTCTTTAAGGATTTGAGAACACTTGATGTATGTCTTGCACGTGCTTATCTGTGGCGACAATGGGATATCATGTGATCTACTTGATGTATGTTTTGGTGATCAACTTGCGGGTTCCGTGACCTTGGGAATCTATGCATAGGGGTTGGCACATGTTTTCGTCTTGACTTTCCGGTAGAAACTTTGGAGCACTCTTTGAAGTTATATGTGTTGGTTGAAAGATGTTTTTGAGATTGTGTGATACATATCGTATAATCATGCCCACGGATACTTGAGGTGACAATGGAGTATCTAGGTGACATTAGGGTTTTGGTTGATTTGTATCTTAAGGTGTTATTCTAGTACAAACTCTATGATAGATTGAACGTTACTACGGACTCTTGAATAGATCGATTAGAAAGAATAACTTTGAGGTGGTTTCGTACCCTACCATAATCTCTTCGTTTGTTCTCCGCTATTAGTTACTTTGGAGTGACTCTTTGTTGCATGTTGAGGGCTAGTAATATGATCCAATTATATTATCCTTGTTGAGAGAACTTGCACTAGTGAAAGTATGAACCCTAGGCCTTGTTTCCTATCATTGCAACACCGTTTATGCTCACTTTTACCACTTGCTACCTTGCTGTTTTTATATTTCAGTTTACAAAAACCTATATCTACCATCCATATCGCACGTGTATCACCATCTCTTCACCGAACTAGTGCACCTATACAATTTACCATTGTATTGGGTGTGTTGGGGACACAAGAGACTCTTTGTTATTTTATTGCAGGGTTACTTGAGAGAGACCATCTTCATCCTACGCCTCCCACGGATTGATAAACCTTAGGTCATCCACTTGAGGGAAATTTGCTACTGTCCTACAAACCTCTGCACTTGGAGGCCCAACAACGTCTACAAGAAGAAGGTTGCGTAGTAGACATCAAGCTCTTTTCTGGCGTCGCTGCCAGGAAGGTTAGTGCTTGAAGGTATATCTTTAGATCTTGCAATCTAATCTTTTTGTTTCTTGTTTTATCACTAGTTTAGTTTATAAAATAAAACTACAAAAAAATGGAATTAAGGTTACCTGATATGCTTCATATTTTTAATATCTTTCGTGAAAATGATGGGAAGGAAAATTGTGCTCAAGTGCTAGAAGAAGAATTGCATAGAATGCTTGGCATAAAATATGTGAATGATGAGCATGATTGCAATGTTGTTGGTATGAATTCTTTGAATACCCATGATGCTAACGATATGCAAAGCCACAAGCTTGGGGAAGCTATGTTTGATGAATATGATATTTTTAGTCCCCCAAGTTTTGATGATAATATTTATTATGATGAAAGAATGCCTCCTATTTATGATGATTATCTTGATGAAAGTGGATTTGGAGAGGTCATGACTTTATTTTTTTTCTTTGCTTTTGCTTCTATTTAGGAATAAATATTGCATCTAGATTCTGTTTAGATGTGGATTCATGTTTTAATTAGTGTTTGTGCCAAGTAGAACCTTTGGTAAGACTTGTGTGAAGTTTATATGATCTTGCTGTGAAAAACAGAATCGTTAGCGCTCGCTAGAATGGTCATCAGATTTTACTGGAGCGTGCTATTTAGTTGATTCTTTTTGAAGATGATTAATAGACAAATTCCTCATGTTTACCAATTTAGTTTGAATTTTTTAGAGTTACAGAAGTATGCGAAACCTGCAGATTACTACAGACTGTTCTGTTTTTGACAGATTCTGCTTTTCGTGTGTTGTTTGCTTATTTCAATGCATCTATGAGTAATATTGGGAGGTATGAACCATAGAGAAGTTGGAATACAGTAGGTTTAACACCAATATAAACAAAGAATGAATTCATTGCAGTACCTTTGAGTAGTGGTTTGCTTTCTTATACTAACGGAGCTCACGAGAATTTTTGTCTAAGTTTTGTGTTGTGAAGTTTTCAAGTTTTGAGTATTGCTTTGATGGACTATGGAACAAAGAGTAGCAAGGGCCTAAGCTTGGGGATGCCCATGGCACCCCAAGTAAATTTCAAGGATAATCAAAAGCCTAAGCATGGGGATGCCCCGGGAAGGCATCCCCTCTTTCGTCTTCATCCATCGGTAACTATACTTGGAGCTATATTTTTATTCACCATATGATATGTGTTTTGCTTGGAGCGTCTTGTATAATTTGAGTCTTTGCTTGTTAGATTGCCACAATTATCCTTGCTGGACGCACCTATTTGAGAGAGTTAAATATGGCCTAGAAATTGTTAGAACACTCTATTTGCTTCACTTATATCTTTTGAGTTGAATAGTTTTACTCTAGTGCTTCACTTATATCTTTTAGAGCACGGTGGTGATAATATTTTGTAGAAATTGTTGAACTCTCATGATTCACTTATATCCATTTGAGAGTCTATTAAAACAGCATGGTAATGTGCTTAAGCTAAAAAAACTAGTCTTCACATGACAGACATCCAATGTCAATGTAGTAAAAACTTTCACACCAAGTGCATTGAATATGATGATATGTTGGATGCTTGATAATTGTTTTGAGATTTGAGGATAGTGATATTAGAGTCATTCTAGTGGAGTTATTATGAAATTGAGAAATACTTGTGTTAAGGTTATTGATTCCCGTAGCATGCACGTATGGTGAACCGCTATGTGATGAAGTTGGAGCATGAGGTATTTGTAAAGTGTCAACCTTTGTGTGGAGGTCGGGGGCGCGCGATGGTTAACTCCTACCAACCTCCCCCCTAGGAGCATGCGTTGATTGCTTTGTTTTGATGACTTGTAGATTTTTGCAATAAGTATATGAGTTCTTATGACTAATGTTGAGTCCATGGATTATACGCACTCTCACCCTTCCACCATTGCTAGCCTCTCTTGTACCGCGCAACTTTCGCCGGTACCATACACCCAATTTATATCCTTCCTCAAAACAGCCACCATACCTACCTATCATGGCATTTCCATAGCCATTCCGAGATATATTGCCATGCAACTTTCCACTGTTCCGTTCATATGACACGCATCATATTGTCATATTGCCATTGCATGATCATGTAGTTGACATCGTATTTGTGGCAAGGCCACCATGCATAACTTTTCATACATGTCACTCTTGTTTCATTGCACATCCCGGTACACCGCCGAAGGCATTCATATAGAGTCATACTTTGTTTTAGTATCGAGTTGTAATATCGAGTTGTAATGAAAGTGTGATGATCATCATTATTAGAGCATTGTCCCATGGGAGGAAAGGCTAAATCAATAAAGCACCTCCGCAAAAAAACGGAAAAGAAAAAAAGAAAGGCCAAAGAAAAAAAGAAAGGCCCAAAAAAAGGGACAATTGCTACTATCTTTTTCCACACTTGTGCTTCAAAGTAGCACCATGTTCTTCATGATAGAGAGTCTCGTGTTTAGTCACGTTCATATACTAGTGGGAATTTTCATTATAGAACTTGGCTTGTATATTCCAACGATGGGCTTCCTCAAATACCCTAGGTCTTCGTGAGCAAGCAAGTTGGATGCACACCCACTTAGTTTCTTTTGTTGAGCTTTCATACATATTTAGCTCTAGTGCATCTGTTGCATGGCAATCCCTACTCACTCACATTGATATCTATTGATGGGCATCTCCATAGCCCGTTGATACGCCTAGTTGATGTGAGACTATCTCCCTCCTTTTTGTATTCTCCACAACCACCACTCTATTCCACCCATAGTGCTATGTCTATGGCTTGCGCTCATGTATTGCGTGAAAGTTGAAAGGTTTGAAAGAAGAGAGTATGAAAACAAGTGCTTGGCTGAAACCGGAGTTGTGCATGATATGAGTATCTTGTGTGATAACGAGGGAGCATAGCCAAACTATATGATTTTGTAGGGATAACTTTCTTTAGCCATAGTATTTTGAGAAGACATGATTTCTTTGTTAGTATGCTTGAAGTATTACTATTTCTTATGTCAATATAGGCTTTTGTCTTGAATCTTTCAGATCTGAACATTCATGCCACAATTAAGAGAATTACATTGAGAAACTATATTGGTTAGCATTCCACATCAAAAATTATGTTTTTATCATTTACCTACTCGAGGATGAGCAGGAATTAAGCTTGGGGATGCTGATACGTCTCCAACGTATCTATAAATTTTTATTGTTACATGCTATTATATTATCCTTCTAGGATGTCTTATGGGCTTTATTATACACTTTTATATGATTTTTGGGACTAACCTATTAACCCAGAGCCCAGTGCCAGTTTCTATTTTTCTCCTGTTTTAGGGTTTTACAGAAAAAGAATATCAAACGGAGTCCAATTGATGAGCCAATTTTTTATGATTTTTTCTGGACCAAAAGAAGCCCCCGAAGCAAAAGAGTTGGGCCAGGAGAGCCACGGGCTGCCCACGAGGGTGGAGGGCGCGCCCTGTGAAGGTGGTGGCGCCCTCCTATCTCGTGGACAGCCTAGAAGCCTCCCTTACGTGGGACCTACGCCAAAAATTCCTATAAATACTGAAACCTTCGGAAATTAACCTAGATCGGGAGTTCCGCCGCCGAAAGCCTATGTAGCCACCGAAAACCAATCTACACCCGTTCTGGCACCCTGTCGGAGGAGGGGAATTCCTCTCCGGTGGCTATCTTCATCATCCCGGCGCTCTCCATGACGAGGAGGGAGTAGTCCACCCTCGGGGCTGAGGGTATGTACCATTATCTATGTGTTTGATCTCTCTCTCTATCTCTCTCTCTTGTTCTTGAGATGACACGATCTTGATGTATCGCGAGCTTTGCTATTATAGTTGGATCTTATGATGCTTCTCCCCCTCTACTCTCTTGTAATGGATTGAGTTTTCTCTTTGAAGTTATCTTATCGGATTGAGTCTTTAAGGATTTGAGAACACTTGACGTATGTCTTGCACGTGCTTATCTGTGGTGACAATGGGATATCATGTGATCTACTTGATGTATGTTTTGGTGATCAACTTGTGGGTTCCGTGACCTTGGGAATCTATGCATAGGGGTTGGCACACATTTTCTTCTTGACTTTCCGGTAGAAATTTTGGGGCACTCTTTGAAGTTCTATGTGTTGGTTGAATAGATGTTCCTGAAATTGTCTGATACATATGGTATAATTACGCCCACGGATACTTGAGGTGACAATGGAGTATTTAGGTGACATTAGGGTTTTGGTTGATTTGTATCTTAAGGTGTTATTCTAGTATGAACTCTATGATAGATTGAACGTTACTACGGACTCTTGAATAGATTGATCAGAAAGAATAACTTTGAGGGGGTTTCGTACCGTACCATAATCTCTTCATTTGTTCTCCGCTATTAGTTACTTTGGAGTGACTCTTTGTTGCATGTTGAGGGCTAGTAATATGACCCAATTATATTATCCTTGTTGAGAGAACATGCACTAGTGAAAGTATGAAACCTAGGCCTTGTTTCCTATCATTGCAACACAGTTTATGCTCACTTTTACCACTTGCTACCTTGCTGTTTTTGTATTTTCAGTTTACAAAAACCTATATCTACCATCCATATCGCACTTGTATCACCATCTCTTCGCCAAACTAGTGCACCTATACAATTTACCATTGTATTGGGTGTGTTGGGGACACAAGAGTCTCTTTGTTATTTGGTTGCAGGGTTGCTTGAGAGAGACCATCTTCATCCTACGCCTCCCACGGATTGATAAACCTTAGGTCATCCACTTGAGGGAAATTTGCTACTGTCCTACAAACCTCTGCACTTGGAGGCCCAACAACATCTACAAGAAGAAGGTTGCGTAGTAGACATCAATCCCCCCTCCGACGGAGCTCCGAAACAGGCCCCAAGATGGGATCTCACGGGAACAGAAGGTTACGACAGTGGAACTAGGGTTTTCTCTGTTGCTCTGATGGTTTTGGGGTACGTATGCTTATATAGGAGGAAGGAGGGCACCGGGGGCCTTACGTGGGACCCACAAGGCAGGGGGTGCCCCCCACCCTTGTGGGCACCACGTGGCCCCTACTCCGTGGTTCTCAAGTCTCCCGTGCGTGATTTTCTCCAAAAATATCTCTCCCGAAAGTTTCATTCCGTTTGGACTCCGTTTGATATTCCTTTTCTGCAAAACCCTGAAATAGGCAAAAAACAGCAATCTGGACTGGGCCTTTGGGTTAGTAGGTTAGTCCCAAAAATAATATAAAAGTGTATGACAAAGCCCATTAAACATCCAAAACATCATAAATAATAGCATGGAACAATCAAAAATTATAGATACGTTGGAGACGTATCAGGGGGCTGCGGACCACACCCAATCGTACGACCTGATATACACCTTTTTTCATGGTGTACGGCGCAGAGGCAGTTCTGCCCTGCGACATTATTCATGACTCACCTCGAGTGCGCATGTACGAAGAGAGAGAAGCTGAGCTAGATCGGCAGGACGACCTAGATGGACTTGATGAGGAGCGTGATACAGCGCAAGCCCGTTCCGCATTTTATCAACAACAGGCCAGGCGATACCAGAGCAGAGAAGTGCGGGCTAAGACATACAACGTCGCTGAACTCGTTTTACGCCTCCCGGAGAAGAAAAAGGACAAGATCAAACCAAAATGGGAGGCCCCCTTCATTATCGACGAAGTACTCATCGGTGGAGCCTATCGCCTTCGCAATGCACAGGACAACCGCCTTGAGCCGAACCCGTGGAACCCTGCCAGGCTCCGAAGATTTTATGGATAGTTCGGTAGCACCTTTTTCCTCCTTATAAGTTAGGTATTGTCTTTTACCTTTTATTTTTTTTCTCCTTTTCTTTTTATATTTTTCCTCATTGGCAAGTATTCGGCTCGCCCGAACATCTTCGAATGTATCTACCTCAAATATACATGGGGGCTTCTTTAAAGAAGCCCATTACCAATAAAGCTTATTGCTTAAAATGTCGTCTGTTTTTTACAAGTCCATCCTTGCCATTATATGCACCAATATGACTTAAGTTCTGGCCAAGCTAGGTTGCCTGGCTCCTATGCTTACCCCTACGTTTCCGATTGTTCGGCTAGGGCATAAAGGGAGCACCTCTGCGATTGTTACAACCGGGTAATCCGGACATGTACCTCAGACTGGGTGAAGCCGAAAGCTAGCGCTCTTAAGGGAATGATTGGTCGGCGGATACACGACATATCGCATTCTAAAGTGTTTTAAACTACCACAGGATATGGCATCCTACAATCCTTCTCATAGGATCGAAAGCCTAGGCCCGCATCTTTATGCACGCTGACCCAGGGAAAGGAACCCCTAACAGAACTATTCTTTATGGAAGATGTTTCTTACATTAAATAGTAATATAACATAACTCTCCGAATAAAATTTGTCTGTTCAAGCAATTATGACCGGATTGCCTGGTTTCCGAACATATCATGTGTTTTAACACAGATGTAGTATTCAGAAACACTCCAGCCTTTGGGTTTATGGAGGTTAAAGCAGATGGTCGGCCATGACAAATTTTATATAAATTCGGCTGGAGATAAGTTTGATGGTAAAAGTGCATTAATACATAGAATCAAACGACTACTCTTTCTCTATTCCCTCTATAAGGTTGTCTAGTTTACAGTCCTGTTGGGAAAGTTTGGCAGCTATCTCTACTTGGTCATATACCAAATGCGGAGGAATTTATTGTCCATCGGACCCTCGAGGTCCCTCGTGGGCCATATGATTTGGATCAAAGCGAGTATAGCGCGTCTTCACCATGGCCCGGGCTTCTCGAGCACCCATGCGACATGTTGATGCTTTCCACAGTTCGAAGCGGCGTCGAGCCCCTTTGAACAAGTTCGCCAGGTCCTCCATAGTTTCTAGAGATGAGTCGCCCGGCCATAAAGCCCTAGCCATACTCTTCATGGCCTTCCGAGCTCGCTCGTGGACTCAGGAAAGCTCTTGCAGCACGTCACCCTGAAAACCGGACACTCCTCCTTCGAACTGCCCAATTAACAAACCTGCAGGAAAAATTCTACAAGAAACTTTCAAAATGAGAGACTATAAGAAGAGCTAGGTATAAGGGACATATTAAACATGCCGCTTTTTAGCCTCGGGTTCTCTTCCAAGGCGCTTGAGAGTTGGGCCCTTACGCCCTTTAGCTCCTGTTCGAGCCTAATATTTCTATCCCGCGCTTGGTTCCTTTTTTCTATGGCTTGCGTCAGTGCGCATGCGCCAGCGGCTGTTTCCCCTTTGGAATTTTTTTCCCGCCAAAGCAGCTCTTAGCTCCCTTTCCAGTTGGTCGGTCGACCTTGTTGCTGTATTACAAATTAGTATATACATAACACCATAGTGATCAACAAAACTATCATAGTATCCGGACACAATTGTTCTTACCACTAGCATCCTTTCTGGATTCCTTCGAATTTTTCAATTCGGCTGGGTCCGGCACTCTTCAAGCTCCTTGGATAAGGAGTTATTCTTTTCTTGAAGTATCTACAAGAACATAACGATCCTAAAATCAGTTGTACCAACTGCTTTAAGTCTCGGGAGCTACTGGCATGGTAACACCAAAATATACACTCACCCGCATATCTTTTGAAAGCCGGTGAGTGGCTCCAGCAAGTCCATCTTGAGCAGCTCGGGTATAGGCATCTGCAGAGCTGAGGGTGTTAAACGCCTCCTCAGAGAAGGCGGGGTCACGCATGGCTGCTTTCCGCCGCCGGTGAACCATCGCAACCTCCACTTTGGAATTAGTAACTGACATTCCGTCTGAATCCTCCTGGAGAGGACAATCCGGCACTGAATCAGTATTAACCCCTGACGGGCCTGATGCCGGATTGGCTGGAGCTTGGTCTACATTATCTCTGGAGACAGTCCGATGTGTATTCCTCCTAAAAGGAAAAAACAAAGCGGAAAGTTGTAATACTGATTTCACCACCCAGCGCGTGTCAAAACAAACATACCTCTTTGAAGGTATGCTGGTGTTCGCGGTCTCATTCGCTTCGAGGCCTCACCCGAAGCGGGAGTTACCCTCTGGGTTGACGGTCTTCGCACAGTTCAGCGTGAGGAGCGCCGTCCCTGTTCAATTATGATAAAATACGATGGGTAAGGCGCACTCGGAATCTTCACTTGGATGAGATATGTCCTTACTTACACGGGAAGAAGGAATGAGGCCTGGGTAATCAGCTACTATAGCCACATGGGTGCCCTCACGGCAGGCCTGATAGAAGACTCCCTCTTCTAGCTCTATGCCTATGTCCGGATCTTCATCATATCTGGGACCCGCATTTTGGAACTGGTCCTCTGGCTGTGGGGCGGGACTGTTAATCCCCTCGATAACCTTCATCCACTCCTGTTGGGAGAAACCGAATTCAAGTCGGTCAATACATCATAACAAAGAAAAAGTGGGCGGTTAAGAGAGAGACTTACCCAGTCAGGAAGATTGTACATAGAAAAACCCTCCCGGCACGTTAAACGAATGAAGTCTTGCTTCTCTCCCTTATAAAGACCTTCCTGGAGAACGGCTAGAGTGGCAGGGTCATCTAGACCTAGGCGTAAGCGGCGCGAGGCATCATCCTGGCCATTATAGTGCCACATTGGAAATCCTTTGGTTTGAAGCGGCTGGACGCATCGCTTTATTGAAATGGCCATCACTTCAATTATAGATAACCCCGAACTGGCGAGCAATTTGATCTTGCCAGCCAGTCTGCTAACCTCCGCTCTCTCTTCTTCTGAAGGACTGCGGGGACACCAGTTGAAAAGCTTCTTTGGCAGAGCACTAGAGTAGTTGGGAGGCCTCGCCGAACTGGATCCGGTAGAGCAACGTCCTCAATGTAAAACCACTCCGAAGGATACTCTTCGGATGCTTTCTTCGGAGTACCGGGCAGATAGCTTGTCCCGACTATGCGCCATACTTCGGCGCCCCCAACTTCAAATATGGATCCCTTTTCTGAGCGAGGGACAAGGCAAAAGAACTTTCGCCATGGCTCGAAGTGAGGCTTGCAGCCCAAGAATAGTTCGCATAAAGCGACAAAACCCGCGATGTGCAGGATAGACCCCGGCGTAAGATCGTGCAGTTGGAGGCCGTAGAACTCCAAGAGTCCCCTAAGAATGGGGTGGACGGGTAACCCTATGCCTCTTAAAAGGAAAGGGACAAAACATACCCGCTCTCCATCGGAGGGGTTGGGAAAGCTCTCTGCCAGGGCTTGGTTGTCGATAGAAGTTAGTCCGGCCCGGACGGGGACTAGATCCTCTAGAGGGAGATATCCCTGCGCTTGAAGTGTCCTCAAATGCGCATGGGACACAAAGCAGCTTTTCCAATCTCCTGCACGAGGTCCGTGAGGGCGCGAGGAAGAGCTTGGGGCGCTAGCCATGTTTGAAGATTTTTTGCAAGCACTAGAGTTTCTTCCGCGTGGAATGGGATGGAGAGGCAACTGGGATCTATTCTCTTATATAGGCGCCTTCTCTGCACAGTCAAGGGGGTATTTGTAAAACTGCCCAGACGGTTCACATTCGTTGGACATGTGGAAACCAAGGCGACGATGGCGAGGAATCGATGGAATACAATATTTAAAGAAGCTGAACTATCATCCAGGAGGACTCACCTTGCAAGACCGAAGACATGAAGCCGGACACAATCTCATCCTTGAAGGCAAGTCCGGGGGCTACTAAGGGAGTCCTGTATTCAGGGGTCCTCGGGCATCCGGGTCATTGAAGCTGGGTCGTATTGGTGGGCCACGTAAAGAGGAAGCAGAAGACCCTCCCCCGTGTTCGGCCAGGACTCCTATGTACGTAGAAAGGCAAGCGTAGCGTTCGGATGTATCAATTACTTCCTCCCCAAGTCACCGTTGTAACCCTAGGTCCCCTCTGGCGTGTATATAAGCCGGGGGTTTAGTCTGTAGTGGGGATCATCATCATCACAATACCCTCATTGGCTAGACTTTAGGGTTTAGCCATTACGATGTCGAGGTAGATCAACTCTTGTATTCATATTCATACATATTAATATAGCAGGAAGTAGGGTATTACCTCGATCGAGAGGGCCTGAACCCTGAACCTGGGTAAACCTCGTGTCCCCAGCCTCATGTTACCATCGATCCTCTAAACACATAGCTTGCCCCCCCCCCTACCCGAGATCAGCCAGTTTTGACACCGACAGCTGCCCCTTTTCCTCCTCCACAACCTAGGCATTAAGTGAACAACATACAACCAAAGCTTCACCCTGAAGTTCTTCATGAGATAAAATAGTTCCTCCTACTTCCCAACCTTGCTCGTCTTCCACTTCATCATTGTCACCTTTAGGGTCACTTTCAGACTCCCATTCACCTCGTTCATTGATGATCATAGTTCTTTTGCTTGGACATTTCGAAGAAATATGACCTCTTCTTTTGCACATGTGGCATTGAATGTCGCTGTTGCATGTAGAACTCTTTTCTGGAGGTGGAGCAGAGGATACTCCTGCTGTAACTGATGACCGCTTATCTTGCTTGCGAATAGCAGGTGAGGAAGCCATCGAGGCATGTGGGTGCCTAGATGATGCCCCCTCAAACTGAGAACCATATGGCTGTTGCGTTCGCTGCCAGGAACGGGCGGTGGTGCGGCCTTGGAAAGCATTCACAAAATCTTATATTTCATCATTCAGCCCATGTAAAAATCTCCACATAATCATAAGGAAACATCTCCACAAAATCTGATATTTCATCATTCAGCCCATGTAAAAATCTCGCCATCTTCGCTTCATCACTTTCACTGGTTCTTGTCCGAATTAGCAGCACCTCCATCTCTTTATGGTACTCCTCAACAGTGCGGGAACCTTGAGTGAGCTCCTGAAATCTCTTGTACAGTTTCCTCTCATAGTATGATGGAACAAAACGACGCCTCATGACTTGCTTCATCAAAGTCGAGCTGCGGATATGATTATTGCCTGACATCAACCTATCGTGTTGCAGCTGATTCCACCATGTAAGAGCATAACCGGAGAACTCCATAACAACAAGATCAACTCTCTTGGCTTCAGAAAAACCATGGATGCGAAAGATTTGATCACACTTCTCTTCCCACTCAATATATGCATCCGGATCCTCTTTTCCAGTGAAAGATGGCACCTGCAGCTTCACTCTCGCTTGGTTGTCACGGTCATCTTGATCACGATGGTCATAATAATGACCATTGCGACCAAAAACAACACCATGACGTGGCGGGGAGTAGGGTGCATAGCCCCCCATGCCATCATCTTCATCACCATGCTCGGAGAGATCTTCATGAGAGATGTCATCACCATCATGTGCAGCTCGTCGCTGGTGATTAGCAGCAAACCCGCGGGGGTCATGGCCTCGCCCACGAGCTTCTCCTCCATGCAGCCCACCCTCATGAAGGGCGGCAAATTCTCCACACCCCCGTTGAGCCCCAACAGCAGGGGCGCCGTGGGCAGCAGCTCCTGCCGCTCTTCCATAACCATCGTGGTGATCCTCGTTTCCTTGACGTCGTCGGTTGTCAGCGGCCAGCGAGGCAGCGGGGCTGTGTTGATGTTGATCCCCATTACCCTCGATAGGAAGACGACCTCCGAACAACCTTCGGATTGCTGCAGCTATACTCTCCTCAATCATTTCGCCAAGTGTCACGCGAGTTTTTAGGAGATCATCTTTCACGTGTTGATGTCCATGTACACTCGAGTTGGATCCTATCATGTTAACTTCTCGGAAACAAGTGGACAAAAAAAATATGTGGAAAACACTCAGCTCACCTTCTTGCTTACCCAAATTCTAATGATTCCTTGGCGGCTGTGCGGTGGTAGAAAATCAGGAGTGGATGGGCGAATGAAAGGAAGGAAGCTGACGGTTTCTAGGTAGATCTGGGTGGGGTAAAAATGGGGAGGGCTAGTGCTGAGATCCAATCGATGCAAACAAAATAAACAAGAAAAAATTGTAGATCTTTGCACCGCGTTTGAGCTGCAACACTTGCCACTGCAACTTCTAAAATTTCTCACCCAACTGAATATGATTGCACACTTACTCAACACTTTCTCTTCTATTTTTTTGCTCTTTTTTTCTCTCTTTTTTTGCTCTTTTTTTTGCAACACAATAGATCTAACAACAAGACTCGAAGAAAATAGCAGCAACTTCGGATCGAACTTGATGCCAACACAAAGAGGAAAGCAAACAACTAAATCTCAGCAAACAAAGGCTTGGATTTTTTGTGTGGCTTTTCTGGCTTTGGACTTTAGGACGGGAAAAACAAACTAAAAATGATAGATCTAGCAACAAAGATACATATCCTACCGTGTAAACCTTGCTCCGAATACCAGATGATGTGCCACCGTCTTCGGAGAAGAGGGTGAACAAGGGGAGGTCCGATCTTCACGGCGTCGGATCGATAAGTGGATTATGACCCGATGAGGAGGATGCTCACTGAAGCTTACAGTCTGAACATTCGCCGATCCACAACCCCAATACTACCCCCACACAACCATGCTCGCAAGTTGTGAAGCACGGGATAGGTGCAATCCAGAAGGGAAACCATGAACTCTAACCCACACAACACGATCTAGTCGTGGAGCGCGAATTAGGAGCAATTTCTCAAGGAATCACGATAATAAGGATAACAAGATCTATCCAATCTCAGGAGGAGCCTATGTCTTTGGTTTTTGATAGAAATGGCAAAAGTCCCAAACGAAGGGAAGAGCTAGCCTATTTATAATCGGGACAACCGCCCTAGATAGGTGTGAAATAAAACTAGCTTTGGGAACTAGCTTAGGTGTGAACGAGAACCAGCTTTGGTTTGACTAAATTCCTTAGAGACTTAATGAGGTAGCTTCTGGAAAACTCTCGTTGGAGGTGGTTGGCAGTTCCCGACCAAACATTGTTCACTGGGGTCGAACAATGTTTCCTTCACTAGAAAACTTGAGTTCTGGGAACCTTTCGCAAGTCGGGATATCCAAACTCGTGCAAAACATTGTTTCGTCGGAATCGGAACAATGTTTCTTCAGCAGACAACTCATTTCTTCATGGATTCCTAACTTTGTTTCTTCGCCATAAAACATTGTTTTGCGCGGACTGAAATGTGTTTGGCCTTCTTCAATATCGCACCTGAGTTCAACCAACAACAAAGGAGGTGAAGGTACAATCATGTTTTCAAGGTCAAATGATAGACTTAAGTTAGCGTTCATCTGATCATGTATTTGCACTGTGTGACTTCTTGTGATTGGACCGTTGATGATTGGTGGTGTAGTGTCCATGGTTGGGATGTCCTCACCACTTCCTCTTCGGGCACATAATCGATCATCTCTTCGTCTAGTGGCCCCATGTCGTTATTTCCTGCCCCGTCGACATCCTCATCATCATCATCTTCACTTATCCACCGAGTATGGGCATCCACGAAACCATGCATGAGGAGGTGCGCCTTGAATTTACCACCCTCAAAGGGGTCGAGCCTGACTATTCCTTTGCATTTTCAGCACGGACATACAACATCGTTCAGTCTTTTTTCATACATGTCATCCACCGCGGATTGCCAGTATCTTTCCACCATCCTTCCATTGACCTTCATGATCACGTGCGCGCGGAGCAAATATTATAACCACGTATGCATGCATGGATCAAATTCATACAAAAATTCGACATGATCTTCCCTAAACATAGGACATATTGAGTTTGCCCAAAATTCGCCGAAACGGAATTGAATCGACATGTCAGCAAAACATAGGCAACTCATGTAACCCACATTATTTCAACAAATACACAATGTAGGCAACTCAAATTATGCCACACACAATTCGGTATATTCTCATATCACCCGTATATATAGTTTTGGTCCTATCCACACAAACACTTTTTCCCTCTGTTGAGAGGGATATCGAGCACCTTTCTTCTTAATTACCTAGTAGCTCTAGATATAGCTCTAACTAGCTAGCTAGCTAGGGAGAGATAGAGCTATGGAGAGAGAGAGGGAGGAGAGGGAGAGGAGAGGGAAGGCATTAATGGAAGGGGGTGGTG
>LR738714.1:656018886-656064369 GCA_902687465.1 Secale cereale | reverse complement strand
GAAAGAAACAAGCAAGGTGCAGGGAACGGGGGAGAAAGGAAGGGGGAGGAGAAGAGAGGGGAGGAAGAAGGGGGGGAAGGTGGTAGGTGGGTGGCGGACATAGCAGTAGCGCGGGTCACCTATGCGCGCTACTGCTATAGGCGCCTGCAAAATATCTACGGCTAGGTGTTGCACTACCTATAGCGCGGGCTAGGAAAATACGTTACTCGTAAAATGTTACACATAGAAGAAATAGCAGTAGCGCGCTTATGTAAACAGACGCTATAGATCCTAAACTAACAGTAGCGCCGGTTAGACGACCAGTGCTGCTAATATTTATTGATCAAGGGGTGTGGTGTGGCACACTTAGCAGTAGCGTGGTACAAGGAAACAAGTACTGCTGCTAATGAATACCAGTAGCGCTCTTTTTACCCAGTGCTACTACTAACTACTAGTAGCATGGGGTCATAAACAAACGCTACTGATAAACTTCTATCTATAAGCATTTTTCTAGTAGTGCGGATTTGTATCGTGAGTCACATGGGCCAGAATTTGAATTTCTATTATGGGCCGCTAAAATAGTTGCTTCATGTGCTAAAATTTTGGACTCCTTTTGTAATTAATAGTCCCACACTGGATATTTACATCCAAGGTTGTCAGAATCACGATTTTGAATCGGATCGTAGCTTCGATGGTAGAATCACAAACCGTAGAATCTTCACTATCAGGATCGTAGAAACGTAGATTCTAAGAACTAAATTCGTTGAATCATAGAGGGTTAGTTTGGATCGTAAAGTCATAGAATCGTATAACATAATCGCAATTCTGACAACCTTACTTCAAATCCTACCAATTTATATATGTTCTAGAGTTGCAAGAATCAACCGAGCCAAGGCACAGAAAAGATGGTGAGACCTGCCACATATATTCATCACCAATGAAAAACATCTATGATGCCCAGCTCGATCCAGAGCTCCTGCCCGAGCACCTCAAGATGAAGGCCCAGCGGATCCCAGCGACACAGGGGAGGAGCAGCGGTGCCGGCTTCGGTGATGAAGAGACCCGGATCTGGAGCGGTGGGGTCAAATGGATTGTGTTGGGCGTGCGAGTCTCCTGGGTGGCGGTGCACAAGGGAGCAAGGGAGAGAGGTTGGGGAGGGTCAGAGCGCTAGGTTGTAGGAGGAAGAGGGCATGGGCCTTAGGCCGCGGCAGGTGTTACGTGGGCCGGCCCGTGTGTTGTTCTTCTTTTCTATTTCCATTTCCCCTTTTACAATTTCTCAAAAAAAAAAATCCCCCGTTTACAGAAAATTAAAGAGAGGAAAAATAGATAGTGGTTTTAGAAAATGTTGAAACTTTTTATATGGAGCCTAAGATTTATGTAGGTTTTCTAGCCCTAAGATTTATATAGTCATATAAAAGGGGGTAATTTTACGTCCATTCCATCATTCGAAATAAAAAGGATAACTATTTTTCATTCAAGAAAAACATGGTGACCGATATCTACTGCTCCTCTAGGCATAATCCACTACTTAGTTTTGAGGGCATCTTTTTAAGCAATAATCAGTGTTATTTATTAATGCGTTCTCGGCTAAAAGGAATTTCCTGTCCGCGTTGATTACCTGAAACGTGCAATGCGCCCAGCCTATGGCAAGATGATGTTGCAGTATGTGGCTTCACCGACGAATTTGTGCCTAGAGTGAACCGGAGATGGGCGGCAGCTAGGGAGCGTGGTAGCAACCCATCAACGACTGGCGGGTGACAGGAAGAGGGAGGAAGATGATGAGAGGATGTTCGATGGTGATAGCTTTTTCTCCAGCCAGTTAATACAAGGTATCGGCCCATCTAATACTAATATTTTCACGTTGACAACAGTTAAGCTTCTCTCATTATTTTTGTTCAATTTTTTTACTACCTGCAACGGGATAGTACCGTTCTTTTTTCTGACACTACACACCATCTATGCTTCGTCATGGAGCAAATTTCCAACTATAAGTCTTCGTCCTCATGCATGGGTGACGGATACAAGTGGGTCCAGCGAGGTGAGCTTATTTCGGGGAACGGGCTTTACATGAAGATGGTTTGCGGGACACATAACATGTTAAGTCTATCTACCGTTGCAACGCACGCGCAATTTTACTAGTAAAAAGATCATGTACTTATTTAATGTTTGTGAGTTTAAATAATTTCATGAACTTGAAAAGGTTCATAATTTTAAATAAGTTTGTGAAAATGAAAAAGTTCACAACTTTAAAAAGAGTTCTGATTTTTTTTAAAATACGAATTTAAAAATCTTCAAGAAAAATCATGATTTTAAGGTTCACGGATTTTGGAAAAATTTCGTAGAATTGACAAACATTCATGAATCTGATAAACGTTCATGGATTTCACAGAATTCAAAAAGTTATTGAAAATTGTTTATGGTTTTGCAAAAATGTTAATTAATTTGGAAAAGTTCAAAATAATGTTTACGATAAGAAAAGTTGACAACTTTTAGAAAACGTTCATGAATTTTGAAAAAGACCAAAAAGAAAATGAGAAAGGGAAACGAAAAAATAAAAAATGTACAAAACTTGTCCTAAAAAAACCAAGGGTCAACCACTTAGAAAAAACCGCTGGAACCTTCTAGAAGGTCCCTAAAACCGGTGAGAGAAAAAAACTATGTGGACCACTCGTATAGGAACCTGGCATGCACGACATATGTTGTGAACCAGAAAAAAAAAAGTGTTAAATGGGCAGAGCCCAAGGCGGACGGAGAGAGGTGGGGGTGTTGCGCCAGTTTGCCCAAATACCTATAAATGACGCTTAAAGCGTTAAATAGGGTCTGGCTATTGTAAGCACATGCATGGAAGATTTGGGAGTAAATTACATGTCTGGTCCTTGTACTAGTTGGCACGTAGCACAACGGTCCTCAAACTCATCGAATGCTCCAATACACTCGCCAAACTAAAGAATATATTACACATGTATGGTCCTGTGTCCTTGAGCTTCGCCGTTGCGACGGCGTTTGCTCCAGCGCCAGCGTGGAGCTCGGGAGGTAGTCCAGGAGCGGATGCAGATTGTGGTCTGCATCGACGGCATCTAGAAGATAGTGGATCTGGGTTCATGGTTCGTGGCAGGTAGGTATGGTTTCCTCCTCCAACGTCTTAGTTGGGCGGGGGTGCCAGATCTGAAGTTCGATGGCGTGTCCGGGGTGTTGTCCCGGTCTGATTCATTCAACGGCAATGGCTTCGCCTTTATCGGCGAACCACATTGGAGGTCTGCAAAGCTGCATATCAGCGATGGAGCCGCGTCGAGCTCGGCTGTGGAGGTGATCCATCATTTTCTCTTTTGGTGTCTGCTATGGTGGTGCCAGAGGCAGGTGACGGGCGTTGGTGTCAAGCTCAGAGAATTCTTCAGTCTTGTTTGTAATTTTACTTCTTGGCTGGTTCCTGTGTGCAATGGCTAGCGTTCTGCTGTCTTTTCAGTTTTGTCAGATCGATGTGTATATGGCTTGTACTTTGATCCTTATGATATAAATGAGACACGCATTATCATGAAAAAATTTACAACTTATGATATGCATGGCACGACGTGGATGTACAGTAGATGTTGGGGACCCACATGTTAGCATACGAGCCACAAATAGGATGAAAAAATAAAGTGCATGCAGTGGATCAAATGTAAAAGTAATATTGCACAAAATTATTTAATACATGGGAAATGCATGACAAACATTTTTCGAAAACATGTTAATCATTTTTTAATACACATGGAACATTTTCCAAAATTGTTGAACATCTTTTTAAATGCACAAACACTTCCTTTAAGTTTCAATACAAATGTATTTTTTTTCTTACATTTGGTTTTTTTAGAAAAATATTCGTGACTTTTGAAAATAAAATAAAAGGGTGGAAAATGGAAATCAGCATAATTACTTGAAGGGGTACATGGACACGACTATAGAGGTTTAGACTCATTCCCGTAAAAAACGAGCTTTAGACTCATTAGACCAACTCCAATGCGTCGACCCGAATGAACATGTGGTTCGTCCGGTTTTTTCTCGTTTGCATCGGCGTGTCCACCCCCTTTCATATTTGGGTTGACAGTGCGTCCAACACACGGACGCATTTTTCGTCCTCGCGGCCGGTATGCGGCCAATTTTGAGCCATTGTTACCACATTGACCCAAGTTCACACAATTCAAACAAATACGAATATTTCATAGTTTTACAACAAAATAATGTCCCGTAGTTTACAAGCCAAATTAAATTTAAATTTTCACAAATAGATTTCAAAGAAAAAAAGCCAATACATCTACCGGTTGTCAACGTGAGCCCACATATGCTCATCCAAATTATTTTGCAGTTGAATATGAGTTTTCTAATCACGCATTTGATGATGAAATTAGGTGAACTGTGCAAACGTTGTCTTTCCTCCATGCTCAGGCACAACATTTTCACCCTGAAATTGGACACTTGCTCGTAGGTTTCATTCAGACGCTCATCATGTATGATCATGTTGTGCATGATCACACAAGCACCCATCATCTTCCACAACCTCTCGGTGCTCCAAATTCTTGCAGGATATCGAATGATGCCCTATCTAGATTGAAGAACATCAAATGCATGCTTCACATCCTTCCTAGCACTCGCTTGCGCATGGGCAATGTCCTCGTCTTCTCTCCTACATGGTTGGGGCTTTTCTTCACAAGAGTAGTCCACTAAGGATAGATACAATCAGCTAGGTGGTATCCTTTGTTGTAGTGGTGACCATTGATCTCAACATTGACTTCTAGGCAGTTTCCTTTTGCCAGCCTTGCAAACACCGGAGAGCACTTAAGGACGTTGATGTCATCGTGTGAGCCGACCATGCGAAGAAAGACTGCCAAATCCTAATATCTTGTGAAGCCATGACCTCAAGTATGACAGTGCAAGCTTTCACATGGCCCCTATACTATCCCAGCCAAGCAGAAGGGTAGTTCTTCCACTCCCAGTGCATACAGTGTATGCTACCAAGCATCCTCGGAATGCCTATATTGGCATTGATTACCAACAACCGGGTTGTATCTACAGCAGTTGGCTCTCTCAAGTACTCCAGGTCAACCATTGTTGCCACGGCCTTGCAGAACATGTACATGGAGTCTAGGCATGTGGACTCGCTCATTCGAACATACTCATCAATGAGATCATTGGGTACTCTGTATGCAAGCATCTGAATAGCCGCAGTGCATTTCTGAAAAGAGGAGAAGTCAATCCTTCCCAGGGCATCATCCTTATACTCGAAATACTTATCGTACGCCACCACCACCTCTCGGATACAGTTGAACACATGTCAAGCCATTCGAAAGCGACACCGGAATAGGTTGTGTTTGAAGAGCGAGTTAGGGGACTCGAAATAATCCTGTCATAGTAGGCAATGACCGCTCTCTCTATTGCAATTCAACGTCAGAGTAGCTAAACATCGGCCACTGCCTACTAATGGTGAGTTAGGGGACTCGAAATAGTCTTGCCATAGTATGCCCTGGGTTCGAGCCCCTAAACATCGGCCGCTGCCTACTAATGTGGTCATGGATGACCAAAGAAATAACCACAATCTCCTCACCGTCAGACGACGAATCATCCGATTCGCAAATGAAATTGTTGAAAAAGTACTCGTCGCTAGAGTCCATCTATATCTTGCGGGCAAACCGTTGAACACCTTGCAGACGTGGTGGAATAAGTCGGCCGGTGAAGAGCCCAGCGCCTCTCTGAGACCAGATAGCAGGCATGTCGGCATGGAGGTGAACATGGTGGCGTCCAACGAGAGAGGTACACGCGCAAGGCGATGCTGCCAGCGGCGGAGACGAGGGGATGTTGTAGACGTTGGATTGTTTCGACGACGAAAACAGTGCACCAAACGTTGCAGTATGGGGCTGTCGATGGGTGGTGTGCTGCTTGGGGGTGTATTTGGGTACGGGCGACCGGCCTGGGCATCGAAACTGGACGGCGGCGGCAAGAGGGGCAGACGGGTGTGTGGCGGTCGATGGGAGGAGGGGGAAATGGTCAATATGCCACCGATTGGCTGGCCATGGGAAGGATAAGGGCATGTGTGTGCTGTGTGTCCATGCTCACACATACACGACCCAAATTTGAGCCTGAAATAGGTTGCGCTCCGATTAAAAAACGAATGCTAGACATTTACGTCGGCGCGTTGGGCCGTCTTTTGTCCGCTTCAACTTAAACGGACACACGTAGACTTTTTGGGTCGGCACGCTGTGATTGTTAGTCTTAACGATTTAGAGTTGGGTCATCTGGTTAGAGCAACTCTAGCAGTGTCAGGTGTTGGGGATCGTAGCAGAAAATCAAAAATTTTCCTACACGTCACCAAGATCTATCTATGGAGTAATCTAGCAACGAGCATAAAGGAGAGTGAGTGCATCTACATACCCTTGTAGATTGCGAGCGGAAGCGTTCAAGAGAACGGGGATGATGGAGTCGTACTCATCGTGATCCAAATCACCGATGATCCTAGCGCCGAACGGACGGCACCTCCGTGTTCAACACACGTACGGAGCGGGGACGTCTCCTCCTTCTTGATCCAGCAAGGGGGGAGGAGAGGTTGATGGAGATCCAGCAGCACGACGGCGTGGTGGTGGAAGTAGCGGGATTCCAGCAGGGCTTCGCCAAGCGCTGTGGGAGGAGGGAGATGTGTCACGGGAGGGAGAGGGAGGCGCCAGGGCTTGGGGTGCTGCTCCCATGCGCCTCCCCACTATATATAGGGGTGGAGGGGGCTGGTTTCTTGCCCTCCAAGTCCATTGGGGCGTTGGCAAAGGTGGGGGAAAGAAATCCCATCATTTCCTTTCCCCACCGATTGTTATCCCCCCTTTTTAGGGATCTTGATCTTATCCCTTCGGGATATGATCTTATTCCTTCTAAGGGGGGATCTTGGTGCGCCTTGACCAGGGGTGTGGGGCCTTGCCCCCACTACCCACGTTCATGTGGGTCCCCCATTGCAGGTGGGCCCCACTTCGGAACCTTCTAGAACCTTCCCGGTACAATACCGAAAAATCCCGAACATTTTCCAGTGGCCAAAATAGGACTTCCTATATATAAATCTTTACCTCCGGACCATTCCGGAACTCCTCGTGACGTCCGGGATCTCATCCGGGACTCCGAACAACTTTCGGGTTTCCGCATACTTATATCTCTACAACCCTAGCGTCACCGAACCTTAAGTGTGTAGACCCTACGGGTTCGGGAGACACGCAGACATGACCGAGACGACTCTCCGGTCAATAACCAACAGCGGGATCTGGATACCCATGTTGGCTCCCACATGTTCCACGATGATCTCATCGGATGAACCACAATGTCAAGGATTCAATCAATCCCGTATACGATTCCCTTTGTCTATCGGTATAGCACTTGCCCGAGATTCGATCGTCGGTATACCGATACCTTGCTCAATCTCGTTACCGGCAAGTCTCTTTACTCGTTCCGTAACACATCATCCCGTGATCAACTCCTTGATCACATATTGTGCACATTATGATGATGTCCTACCGAGTGGGCCCAGAGATACCTCTCCGTCATACGGAGTGACAAATCCCAGTCTCGATTCGTGCCAACCCAACAGACACTTTCGGAGATACCTATAGTGCACCTTTATAGCCACCCAGTTACGTTGTGACGTTTGGTACACCCAAAGCATTCCTACGGTATCCGGGAGTTGCACAATCTCATGGTCTAAGGAAAATATACTTGACATATAGAAAAGCTTTAGCATACGAACTACACGATCTGTGCTAGGCTTAGGATTGGGTCTTGTCCATCACATCATTCTCCTAATGATGTGATCCCGTTATCAATGACATCCAATGTCCATGGTTAGGAAACCGTAACCATCTATTGATCAACGAGCTAGTCGTCTAGAGGCTCACTAGGGACATGGTGTTTGTCTATGTATCCACACATGTATCTGAGTTTCCTATCAATACAATTCTAGCATGGATAATAAACAATTATCGTGAACAAGGAAATATAATAATAACCAATTTATTATTGCCTCTAGGGCATATTTCCAACAGTCTCCCACTTGTACTAGAGTCAATAATCTAGTTCACATCGCCATGTGATTAACACTCACAGGTCACATCGCCATGTGACCAACATCCAAAGAGTTTACTAGAGTCAGTAATCTAGTTCACATCAATATGTGATTAACACTCAATGAGTTCTGGGTTTGATCATGTTATGCTTGTGAGAGAGGTTGTAGTCAACGGGTCTGCAACATTCAGATCCCTATGTACTTCGCAAAATTTTATGTCATATCGTAGATGCTGCTACCACGTTCTACTTGGAGCTATTCCAAACTGTTGCTCCATTATACGTATCCGGTATCTCTACCCCGAGTTATCCGGATAGGTGTAAAGCTTGTATCGACGTGACTTTTTACGTCGAACTCTTTATCACCTCCATAACCGAGAAACATTTCCTTATTCCTCTAAGGATAATTTTGACCACTATCTAGTGATCCACTCCTGGATCACCTTTGTACCCTCTTGCCAGACATGTGGCAAGGCACACATCAGGTGCGGTACTCATCATGGCATACCGTATAGAGCCTATGAAAAAAGCATAGGGGACGGCCTTCGTCCTTCCTCTTCCTTCTGCCGTGGTCAAGTTTTGAGTCTTACTCAACTTCACACCTTATAACTCAGGTAAGAATTCCTTCTTTAACTGACCTATTTTGAACTCCTTCAAAATCATGTCAAAGGTGTGTGTTCCTTTTGAAAGTATCATCAGGCGTCTTGATCTATCTGTATAGATCTTGATGCCCAATATGTAAGCAGCTTTATCCAGGTCTTCCTTTGAAAAACTCATTTCAAATAACCCTTTATGCTTTCCAGAAATTCTACATCATTTCGGATCAACAATATGTCATTCACATATACTTATCAGAAATGTTGTGATGCTCCCACTCACTTTATTGTAAATACAAGTTTCTAACAAACTTTGTATACCCAAAAACTTTGATCACTCCATCAAAGCATATATTCCGACTCCGAGATGCTTGCTCTAGTCCATAGAAGGATCGCTGGAGCTAGCATATCTTTTAGCATCCTTAGGATCGACAAAACCTTTCTGATTGTATCATATACAACCTTTACTTACGAAAACTGGTAAGGAAACTTGTTTTGTCATCCATCTGCCAGATTTCATAAATGCAGCTAATGCTAACATGATTCCGACGGACTTAAGCATCGCTACGGGTGAGAAAATATCATCGTAGTCAACTCCTTGAACTTGTGGAAAACTCTTCGCCACAAGTCGAGCTTCATAGACGGTGACATTACCGTCCACGTCCGTCTTAGTCTTAAAGATCCATTTGTCTCAATGGCTTGCCGATCATAGGGCAAGTCCACCAAAGTCCATACTTTGTTTTGATACATGGATCCTATCTCGGATTTATCGGCTTCTAACCATTTGTCGGAATATGGGCCCACCATCGCTTCTCCATAGTTCGTAGGTTCATCGTTGTCCAACAACATGACCTCTAAGACAGGATCACCGTACCACTCAGGAGTAGTACACATCCTTGTCGACCCACGAGGTTTGATAGCAACTTGATCTGGAGCTTCATGATCACTATCATTAGTATCCTCTTCAACTGTCGTAGGTTCCACAGAAACATCTTTCTGTGTTGCACTACTCTCCGGTTGAAGTGAGGGTTCGACAACCTCATCAAGTTCTATCTTCCTCCCACTCAATTCTTTCGAGAGAAACTCCTTCTCGAGAAAGGACCCATTCTTAGCGACAAACATTTTTGTCCTTGGATCTGAGATAGAAGGTATACCCAACCGTTACCAGTGGGTATTCCATGAAGATGTATTTGTCCGCTTTGGGTTCGAGCTTTTCCTGGCTGAAGCCATAAGCATCGCAGCCCCAAACATTTAAGAAAACGACAACTTTGGTTTCTTGCCAAACCATACGACGTCGTCTCAACGGACTTAGATGGTGCCCTATATAAAGTGAATGCAGCTGTCTCTAATGCATAACCTCAAAATAATAGCGGTAGATCAGTAAGACACACCATAGATCGCACCATATCTCATAAGGTTCGATTACGATGTCCGGACACACCATAACGCTGTGGTGTTCCAGGGGACTTCAACTGCGAAACAATTCCACAATGTCTTAAGTGATTGCCAAACTCATAATTCAGATAATATCCCCTTGATCAGATCGTAGGAACATGATCTTCTTGTTATGATGATTCTTAATCTTCACTCTGAAATTTTTGAACCTTTCAAACGTTTCAGACTTTTGCTTCATTAAGTAAATATACCATATCTACTCAAATCGTCAGTGAAGATGAGAAAATAACGATATCCACCACACGCCTTAATTCTCATTGGATCACATACATCAGCATGTATGATTTCCAATAAGTCACTTACCCGTTTCATTGTACCTGAAAACGAGATCTCAGTCATCCTGCCCATGAGGCATGGCTCGCATGTGTCAAGCGATTCAAAATCAAGTGACTCCAAACGTCCATCAGCATGGAGTTTCTTCATGCATTTTATGCCAAAATGACCTAAGCAGCAGTGCCACAAGAAAGTGGTACTATCATTATTAACTCTACATCTTTTGGCATTAATATTATCATTATGTGTATTACCATGATCGAGATTCAACGAACCATTGGGTGCATGACCATAAAGGTATTATTCATGTAAACAGAATAACCATTATTCTCTAACTTAAATGAATAACAGTATTGCGATGAACATGATCTAATCATTTTCATGCTCAACGTAGACACCTGATAACATTTATCTAGGTTCAACACTAATCTCGAAAATAGAGGAAGTGTGCGATGGTGATCTCATCAACCTTGGAAACACTTCCAACACACATCATCACCTCGCCCTTAGCTAGTCTCCGTTCAGTCCGTAGCTTTTGCTTCAAGTCACTGATAATAGCAACTGAACCGGTATCCAATACCCAGGTGCTACAAGGAGTACTACTAAGGTACACATCAATAACACGTATATCAAATATACTTTGTTGAAGTTGCCAGCTATCATATCTACCATGTATTTGGGGTGGTTCCGCTACCATGTGACCGTTCCCCTTACAATAGAAGCACTTAGTCTCGAGGTTTGGGTTCAACCATGGGTTCCTTCATCAGAGCGACAACTGGTTTGCCATTCATGAAGTTTCCCTTCTAGCCCTTGCCCCTTTTTGAAACCAGTGATCTTGTTAAACCATCAACACTTGATGCTCCTTCTTGATTTCTACTTTCGCGGTCTTAAGAACCGCTAATAGCTCCGGGATCATCTCCATCCTTTGCATGTCATAGTTCATCACGAAGTTCTAGTAGCTTGGTGATAGTGTCCAGAGAATTATGTCAACCACTATCTCACCTGGAAGATTAACTCCCACTTGGTTCAAGTGATTTTAGCACCCAGACATTCTGAGCACATGCTCACTAGTTGAGCCATTCTCCTCCATCTTTTTGGCAAAAGAACTAGTCAGAGGTCTCATACCTCTCAACACGGGCATGAGCCTGAAATCCCAATTTCAGCTCTTAGAACATCTCATATGTTCTATGGCGTTCAAAACGTCATTGGAATCCCGATTCTAAGCCGTAAAGTATGGTGCACTAAACTATCAAGTAGTCATCAGGACGTGTCTCTCAGGTGTTCACAACATCCACAGACAACGTTGTAGGGGTTTGCACATCGAGCGGTGCATCAAAGACGTAAGCTTTCTGTGCAGCTGTGAGGACACTCCTCGGACTACGGACCCAGTCCGCATCATTGCTTACAATACCTTTCAACTTAGTCTTTCTCTAGGATCGTATTAAACAGGGAGCTACAACGCAGTTATTGGTCTACAACATAATTTGCGAAGACAACTTAGACTATTGTTCATGACAATGAAGTTCATCTAATGAACTCCCACTCAGATAGACATCTCTCTAGTCATCTAAGTGATACATGATCCGAATCGACTAGGCCGTGTCCGATCATCACGTGAGACGGACTAGTCATCAACGGTGAACATCTTCATGTTGATCGTATCTTCTATACGACTCATGTTCGACCTTTCGGTCTTCCGTGTTCTGAGGCCATGTCTGTACATGCTAGGCTCGTCAAGTCAACCCTAAGTGTATTGCGTGTGTAAATCTGGCTTACACCCGTTGTATGCGAACGTTAGAACCTATCACACCCGATCATCACGTGGTGCTTCGGAACAACGAACCTTAGCAACGGTGCACAGTTAGGGGAAACACAATTCTTGAAATTTTAGTGAGAGATCATCTTATTCACTACCGTCGTTCTAAGCAAATAAGATGAAAAACATGATAAACATCACATGCAATCAAATAGTGACATGATATGGCCAATATCATCTTGCTCCTTTGATCTTCATCTTCGGGGCTCCATGATCATCATTGTCACCGGCATGACACCATGATCTCCATCATCATGATCTCCATCATCGTGTCTCCATGAAGTCGTCTCGCCAAACATTACTTCTACTACTATGGCTAACGTTTAGCAATAAAGTAAAGTAATTACATGGCGTTATTCAGTGACACGCAGGTCATACAATAAATAAGACAACTCCTATGGCTCCTGCCGATTGTCATTCTCATCGACATGCAAGTCGTGATTCCTATTACAAGAACATGATCAATCTCATACATCACATATATATCATTCATCACATCCTTTTGGCCATATCACATCACACGGCACATGCTGCAAGAACAAGTTAGACGTCCTCTAATTGTTGTTGCAAGTTTTTACGTGGCTGCTATAGGTTTCTAGCAAGAACGTTTCTTACCTATGCCAAAACCACAACGTGATATGCCAATTTCTATTTACCCTTCATAAGGACCCTTTTCATCGAATCCGATCCGACTAAAGTGGGAGAGACAGACACCCGCTAGCCACCTTATGCAACTAGTGCATGTCAGTCGGTGGAACCTGTCTCACGTAAGAGTACGTGTAAGGTCGGTCCGGGCCGCTTCATCCCACGATGCCGCCGAATCAAGATAAGACTAGTAACGGCAAGAGAATTGACATGATCTACGCCCACAACTACTTTGTGTTCTACTCGTGCAAAATACTACGCATAGACCTAGCTCATGATGCCACTGTTGGGGATCGTAGCAGAAAATCAAAAAATTTCCTACACGTCACCAAGATCTATCTATGGAGTAATCTAGCAACGAGCATAAAGGAGAGTGAGTGCATCTACATACCCTTGTAGATTGCGAGCGGAAGCGTTCAAGAGAACGGGGATGATGGAGTCGTACTCATCGTGATCCAAATCACCGATGATCCTAGCGCCGAACGGACGGCACCTCCGTGTTCAACACACGTACGGAGCGGGGACGTCTCCTCCTTCTTGATCCAGCAAGAGGGGAGGAGAGGTTGATGGAGATCCAGCAGCACGACGGCGTGGTGGTGGAAGTAGCGGGATTCCAGCAGGGCTTCGCCAAGCGCTGTGGGAGGAGGGAGATGTGTCACGGGAGGGAGAGGGAGGCGCCAGGGCTTGGGGTGCTGCTCCCATGCGCCTCCCCACTATATATAGGGGTGGAGGGGGCTGGTTTCTTGCCCTCCAAGTCCATTGGGGCGTTGGCAAAGGTGGGGGAAAGAAATCCCATCATTTCCTTTCCCCACCGATTGTTATCCCCCCTTTTTAGGGATCTTGATCTTATCCCTTCAGGATATGATCTTATTCCTTCTAAGGGGGGATCTTGGTGCGCCTTGACCAGGGGTGTGGGGCCTTGCCCCCACTACCCACGTTCATGTGGGTCCCCCATTGCAGGTGGGCCCCACTTCGGAACCTTCTAGAACCTTCCCGGTACAATACCGAAAAATCCCGAACATTTTCCGGTGGCCAAAATAGGACTTCCTATATATAAATCTTTACCTCCGGACCATTCCGGAACTCCTCGTGACGTCCGGGATCTCATCCGGGACTCCGAACAACTTTCGGGTTTCCGCATACTTATATCTCTACAACCCTAGCGTCACCGAACCTTAAGTGTGTAGACCCTACGGGTTCGGGAGACACGCAGACATGACCGAGACGACTCTCCGGTCAATAACCAACAGCGGGATCTGGATACCCATGTTGGCTCCCACATGTTCCACGATGATCTCATCGGATGAACCACGATGTCAAGGATTCAATCAATCCCGTATACGATTCCCTTTGTCTATCGGTATAGCACTTGCCCGAGATTTGATCGTCGGTATACCGATACCTTGCTCAATCTCGTTACCGGCAAGTCTCTTTACTCGTTCCGTAACACATCATCCCGTGATCAACTCCTTGATCACATATTGTGCACATTATGATGATGTCCTACCGAGTGGGCCCAGAGATACCTCTCCGTCATACGGAGTGACAAATCCCAGTCTCGATTCGTGCCAACCCAAAAGACACTTTCGGAGATACCTGTAGTGCACCTTTATAGCCACCTAGTTACGTTGTGACGTTTGGTACACCCAAAGTATTCCTACGGTATCCGGGAGTTTCACAATCTCATGGTCTAAGGAAAAGATACTTGACATATAGAAAAGCTTTAGCATACGAACTACACGATCTGTGCTAGGCTTAGGATTGGGTCTTGTCCATCACATCATTCTCCTAATGATGTGATCCCGTTATCAACGACATCCAATGTCCATGGTCAGGAAACCGTAACCATCTATTGATCAACGAGCTAGTCATCTAGAGGCTTACTAGGGACATGGTGTTTGTCTATGTATCCACACATGTATCTGAGTTTCCTATCAATACAATTCTAGCATGGATAATAAACAATTATCATGAACAAGGAAATATAATAATAACCAATTTATTATTGCCTCTAGGGCATATTTCCAACATCAGGCCCAAGATGCGATTCTATCCCGATCACGTGAGACATACATGATTGGAGCACAACCGATTTCGGGCGCTTAGCAAGATGGATATCATTACATCGTACCATTACACAAATACATGGGGATACAACAATTCATACAAGTCACATGAATACAACAACATCAATACAAGGCATCCGACTACGGATGCAAACATGAAAAGCACAACGACATCCATCTGCTAACCCAGGCTGCCGACCAGGAACCTAGCCCAAAACTGACGAAGAAGAAGAAGAAAGAACTCCAACACAAGAACATCGCTCTCACGTCAAGTCATCGGAAACCTGCACCTGCAACTGTTGTTGTAGTATATATGAGCCACGAGGACTCAGCAATCCCATAACCATGGGTAACAAGACTAGCAAAGCTTAATGGGTAAGGAGAGGTTAAGTGGTGAGGTTGCAGCTGCAGCTAAGCAAAAGTATGGTGGCTAGCCTACGAGTACAAGAATAAGATGAGCATCTACGCAAATAGTCACAAACTATTAATGATCGCTAAAGATCCTGAACTATCTACGAGTCAGACATAACCCCACCGTGTTCTCTTCTCAAAGTGAAAAGAGACGGTCATGGTTACTCACGCGGTTGTGTGTTTTATCTCGGATCCTCTGTCAAGTTTTCTACAACCGGACATTAACAAATTCCAATCTGCCACATAACCGCGGGCACGGCTTTCGAAAGATCATAACCCTGCACGGGTGTCCCAACTTAGCCCATCACAGGCTCACACGGGCAGCAGAGATAATAATAATATTACCCCTTATCTTAGGGACAATCTGATCAGGCTCGGAATCCCGGTGCACAAGACATTTCGACAATGGTAAAACAATTCTAGCAAGACCTCCCGGCGTGTCGACTCCCAGATAGTAGCCGCGCGTATCTCGTCTCAGGCCACGACCGGATGGGTGATTTCACGGGAGTCAGATACCTTGAGTTTCCCCGTGGCGGCCCCGTCGAACCCCCGTTTGGGGCCAACACCCAACACTGGCCCCCTGTATGTAGAAAGAATCCTCGGGTAGCGCTAACCCCCTATGCAATTAATTAATTAATTAATTTTTTACTATGTTGTAAATAAAACCAATGTTGGGCCTTGCTGGAGGAGTTTTATTCAAAGATGAACTGTCAAGGGGTTCCCATATACCAAACCGTGTTAGGAACGCAAAATCAAGGAACATAACGCTGGTTTATCGGATCCTAAGGTGGCATGATTGGAACAAAACACTGAGCAAAAGGCCAAGCCTTCCACCCATTGCCAAGTATATAGGTGTGTTAATGTATATAAGGTATATTGCGATATTCCAACAACAAGTTCCAACATAGAGCAATCTTCATCTTCACCTGCAACTAACAACGCTATAAGAGGGGTTGAGCAAGCGGGTAACATAGCCAAACAATGGTTTGCTGGGAAGGTGTCAAAGGTTAGAGGTTTCATGGCAACAAGGAGAGGCTGACAACAAAAGATAGGTAGCGCGACATATAGCGATAGCATCGAGACATCTAGCATAGCAATGATAGTAAAGGTATCCAAGGTGATGGTCATCTTGCCTGAGATCCCGCAAGGAAGAAGAACGAGTCCATGAAGTAGACGAAGAAGAATCCACGAAGACGAGACAAGTGTAGACGAACGAATCCTCACGAACGCAACGGAATATGAACTAGCGAGAAGAAGCACACAACATGGTCAACACACCACTCAAGAACATGACAAGAAGCTCAACCAAGTATGATGCAAGACAAGTCTATATGATGCAATTCATGGCAAGGGATGAAGCACACAAGAACAACGCAAACCAACAAGTTTAAATGAGGCCGGAAACAACATATAATAATTCCGGTAAGTCCTCATATGCACATTTCGAAATTGGTTCAGATCTGAACAAACCTTAAGTTAAAGTTGTTAAAGAGCAAGTTAACATCCACCATGATGATCTACACGAGATTCTAGTCAAGTTACATATAAACTTTGTTTAATTCGGAGCTACGGCCTAGAAGATATGAACAAAACAAGTCAAGCATGTCAAATAAGAAAGATGCATCCAAACAACAAGCAAACACACTCCAAACATATAAACAACATGATATTATGCTTCTACATGCAAAATCACACAAGTTTCATATAGGGCACGCTCAAAATGAAACAACGGATCAACACATACACACGAAACAAGATATGACAACAAGCTGTCCAAAAACAGCAACATGGCAACTTTGGAGCAAGGTATATATATGCTACATTTTGACATATCATATGCTTCATTTGGATAAACATGCAAAAAGATATCATCACCACAAGCATGCAACAAAATTACAGTTATCAGCAGTTTTAAACATATAGCACTCTTGCAACGAAGGTTAGGGCATCAAGATGAACTCAAACAAGCATGCCATAGTGGAACAAAATGAAGAGCATATCACCACGATCATTTTGACATATTATACACTCAATTTGGACCAACACACAAAAAGTTATCAGCACGCAAACATGCATACATTTTTAAAACAGAGCTGTGGACTTAGGCGAAATTTGACCTCGTAGGGGTGGACATGTCCGGGTGCAAACGGACATCTCCGGCGTCTGGGGCCCACGTGGCAGTGGCACAGGCAGAGGAGATTGGACATGTCCATCCCCGAGACGGACATGTCCGGGCAGCTGCAAGCGGGTCCGCGGGCGAGGGATCGATCCGGCCCGGATCTCGCCGGATCCGGCCCGGATCTCGCCGGATCCGGGCGCAGCGGCGGCGATTGGCGCCCGGCGGCAGGGAGCCGAGGCTCGTCGGGATGTCTGAGGGGCGAGGCGGCAAGGTCGGAGAAAGCCGGGGCCTCCCGATGTGGCCCGGCGTGCTCGCGGCCGGCGGAGAAGAAGCAGGCCGCGGTGCAAGGCACACGGCGGTGGAGGAGACTGGCGGCGGGGAGATGTCGGCAACGAGGGACGGGTTCCGGCGAGGTGCTCGGGGACGAGCCCGAGGCGGCAGTTGGGGAGCGAGACGGCGATAGGGCAGAGTTGTAGGGGTCGAGGCGGCGACTCGCCGGCGAGACAGAGCGAGCGGCGGCTCGGGGGAACTACGGGGAGGCGCGCGGGAGGGTTCGGGCGGCGGCGGTGGATCTGCGGGCTCGAGAACGGGCTGCTACGGGCCCCGATGACTTGGCGGGCCTGCCCAGGGCCCTGGCGGGAGCACGGCGGTGCTGGAGGCTGGAGGGGGCGCTGCGGACATGGAAAGGCCATGTGGGAGGCTCTGGTTGGCCGAGGGCACGCCGTCGGGGTGAGGTGGCGGCCTCCGGTTGGTCGGAACGGCGGCTCAGGCGGCAGCGCTGCTGATTTGGCACGACAAGTGGCGGGAGAAGGCTGGGGCGAACGGAAATTGAGGAGAGGGAGGCTAGAGGTAGGAGAAGGAGGGCTAGGCTGCCAAAAATGGAAGGGGGTTTGTTTATATAGGGTAGGGCTATGTTTAGGGGGGGTTTTATGCCGTTTTGGAGCCTCGGATCTCGATCCGACGGTTCCAGAGCGGAGGGGGTTTAGCAAGTGGGCTAGCGGGCTGTGTAGGACGCCTTCGGGCTGAGAGGAGAGAAGAGAGAGTGGCCCGCTCCGAAAACCCCCGACAAATTAACCGACGACTAGTGCCGTTATAGTTATCCGTTGGGCCATCAAACGAGCTCCGAATGCGATGAAATTTGGCACATGGTCTGTCTACACTATAATAAGACTACACGCCAAGTTTCATCCCATTCCGAGAACATTTTCTGGCCACTTATAAAATAAATATTCGGAGGTGGCGCGGGCGCGTGCGAGTGTGTCTGGGCTCAGAACGGACAACGGAAAGGACGAGGGGATTTCGGCCGGATGCAAGTTTGGAAAACATGATGATGACAATGCACATGATGACATGGCAAAATGCAACGCGCAAGCAGATGACATGACAACGACGACGAATAGCTGGCTGACACCTGGCGCATCGGTCTCGGGGTGTCACAACACTCCCCTACTAACAAGAGATCTCGTCCCGAGATCTTAGAAACGAGACAGAGTGAAAAAGAAAGAAGGTGAAACCAAAGAACCCTGAGAGCTTGAGCGACTTGAAAGGAAGAATAGAACGGAGATGAACGAGAATGACAAGCTCCGTTACAAACGAGGAACAAGGAACACACGAGAACCAAGTAGGTTGAATGATAAGAAACAAGAATTGAAGGAATACAACGGATTCGAACCCACTCGGTTAATAAGAGAAAGAAAGGAATTCGAACGAAGTAATTCGGGTAGCACTCCGGCTAAAAATGGAAGGAATAGAATATGAAGTTCAGAATATGGAGCGATACTTGACGAGATGAACAACACAACGCCTCCGGAAGAATTGGAATAATGGAATGAAAAGAACGGAGAAGAAGATGACAACTTACACCACGAATTTATTTGAAAGAGAATCTTGAAGAGAAAGGTTTGAATAGAGTTGTTGAGAAAATCAACAACAAAAGAATAAGCTTATTGTGGACTAATGACAATCATCCCAAAACTTGAGGTGAATTATGCCACAAATAAAAGATTGAATAGATGAGATGAAGGAGACAATACAAAACTCCACTAAAAAGAATACGGACAATTATTTGCACTCGAGAGGCAAAAGAATAATGCTTGAGCTGCTCCACATGGATTTAAAGAACACTTGAAGAATGACTTAAAACATGAGGAACCACCATAACGAACTCCGGTAACAAGAGGATGATGATATAGAAATGACGAATGAAAATATTAAGATTAAAGCCTTGCGATTGTTTAGATGGAGGTTCCGACGACATGGCCGAGAAACTTGAACTCCGGAAGAGAAAAGATGAAAGCACTTGGGACTAGAATTTATTCATCAAGAATAAATTCTGAAGGAAGGAATAAATCAACTTGACGAGAATGAATAAGAATAACGGTATGCTCATTCTATCATTTATTAAATTGATGAAAGCAATGGATTCGCATACTACTTATTCTCGTTGAAATGATTAAAGAGGGGTATATCGCGAACTTGGGAAAAATCTTCATGAAACACCGGTAGGATTGGAATAAAAATGAATGGATTGATATGATAACACCAGAAAAGAACTCTTGAGAGAATCACCGTAAAGAATTGAAGCCGACTGAAGAAAAGAACGAAGCACCGGGAAGAATTAAAATGGAGTGAACACAAGAGAATGAATCGCCGGGAAGAATAAAGCACTTGAGGAAATTTAGATGCAAGAGAACGAAGCGATCGCGAACTGACTAAATTATACTTGAACGAAGCACCGGACGAATGTGGAGACGAACGAAGAGGCATCAATGAAGAATATTTGGAGGACGAAGTTGAAAACTGAGAATGAATAAATCTTCTGAAATGATGGCCTTCGGAGGAACACAACGAAAAGAATTAATGAAACACTCCGGATGGTTGAGGAAAGAATTTGACACAATCGGCACAAGTAACAGGATAGTATCATGCTTGCATCATGAATCTTTGAGAGAACCGACAAGATTTGGAGGAATTATTCCTCGATCTTCAAATGTTGGGAATGATGACGAGATACACCAACAAAAATGTTGAGACACTCCGGAAGAATGAAAATAGGAAAGGTTGAACTAACATTGAAAAGAATTGGAAGCTATCTTGGAGAAGACATATGACTGATGGAATCCATACTTACGTCACACTTGAAAAGAATTACGGAACACTCCGGGAAATATTAGAAGAGTCAGGTAAGATCCTGGGAAAAGACCTATGGGTAAAAAAAACACCGTTGGAAGGTTTTAAAAGGAGATGATGCACCAGAGCGTTTGAAAGACTCGACTGAGGTGACAACCTCGAACTAATCAGAAGACAGATGAATCTCCTGAGTTGTCTTTAGAACTCCGAAACAATTAAATATCAAGAGACGAACGAACAATTGGAATCACTTGAGCCGAGGGAAATAATATGATGAGCACCGAATACAAATTGAATTGGATCCACCGGAAAATAAAGAGATGAATAATGACAATGAGACGAGAATTCACCGGTTGAAATAACTGAGGAAAGAATGCAAAGGATTCAGACGAGTAGGATGGATACTCGATTGAGTACTCCAGCTCCGAGAAGCAAAAGGGTGGGCGGGTGGGAAAAAGAAAGACCACTTCGGAATGGAACAACATCGGTTGGAAAGAACCGAGGATTGAAGCAAAAGACGAGAAGGGTCGAATCCACTTGACAAGGTATGCACCAGATGCAAAGAGCGGACAACGCAACGAACGAAAACTAACCACGTGATCCTAAAAAAATGAATGGGAAGAGGAGTAATTCAAAACACCTAATGTCAAGATTCCTCATCAGAGCAACGAAGGGGCTGAGGAGCAAAAAGAATTCCTACTCTCCAATATAACTAGACTCCGAAAAGGTTTTATTCTAGACTCAGCAAAGGCCAAGCTACGATCAATCAAGGGGGCTCCTATGGTTGGTCGAGGCTCTGATACCAACTTGTCAGGCCCAAGATGCGATTCTATCCCGCTCACGTGACACATACGTGATTGGGGCACAACCGCATTTCGGGTGCTTAGCAAGATGGATATCATTACATCATACCTTTACACAAATACATGAGGATACAACAATTCATAAAGTCACATGAATACAACAACATCAATACAAGGCATCTGACTACGGATGCAAACATGAAAAGCACAACAACATCCATCTGCTAACCCAGGCTGCCGACCAGCAAACTAGCCCAAGACTGACGAAGAAGAAGAAGAAAGAACTCCCAACACAAGAACATCGCTCTCACGTCAAGTCATCGGAAACCTGCACCTGCAACTGTTGTTGTAGTATCTATGAGCCACGAGGACTCAGCAATCCCATAACCATGGGTAACAAGACTAGCAAAGCTTAATGGGTAAGGAGAGGTTGCAGCAGCGGCTAAGCAAAAGTATGGTGGCTAGCCTACGAGTACAAGAATAAGATGAGCATTGATACGTCCAAAACGTATCTATAATTTCTGCTTGCTCCATGCCTCTTTTGGGTGATATTGCTATGATATTTATACACTTCCATAAACTTTTGATCATATTTGGACTAACATATTAACTCAGTGCACCCCAGTGCCAGTTTCTGTTTTCGGCTGTTTTTGTATTTCAGGTTTTCACATTATGAGAACTGCCAGGAAAAATTCAGAAAAAATATATAAAAATCAGCGTTCCAGGAGCTACCGTGCGGCCAAAGTACAGCCGGGGGGGACCCACAGGGGCTCCAGGCGCCCTGTGGGCACCCCCCCTGGGCCGCGCCGGGGGGCGCCTGGGCCCCCCGAGGCACCTCCGATGCCCCCCTTTGGCATATATTTAAAGCGTGTCGAGGAAACCCTGATTCCGGACCCCTTTTTCCCAGACGCGATTCCGATCTCCACCGCCATCTCCATCAAGCTTCGGGGGACCAGAATTCCTGCGCCGGCACCCTGCCGGGACGGGGAAGTGCCCCCGGATTCATCTCCATCGACGTTGCTTCCTCCCTCCATGATGCGGGAGTAGTTCGTCCTTGGGGCTGAGGTTCTTACCAGTAGCTATGTGGTCAATTCTCTCTCCCATGATGTGATCTTCGTTGTGATCATAGGCTATGCTAATCTAGGGTGATCCCATGATATTTCCCCATCCTCTATGTATTGGATTGATGTACTCACTTGTCTTTATCTAGTATAATCCCCGAGACCAAGGTGACAGCGGTCTACTGGACATGGATTAGAACAATATTTTCATGAGTGATTTCCTCTCTTGTGTGTTGATTGAAGATTGAGAGTCTCTTGGTGCTTGTCTTTGACTATCCTTTAGATATTTTGTGGTGATTGTGGGACTCTTTTTGGATGGTCGCGGTGACATTGGGAAATCCTTAGATTGAGAACTACGAACTTTGAGGTGTGCTTTTGTAGCCCTACATAATTCTCGTCCTCTCTTGACCACGAAGGAATGACCTCCGAGTGTGTCCCCTTAGCATGTTTTATGGGAAATATCATGTGATTCGATTATGTTAATGTTGTTGGGAGTTGCCACTAGTGAAAGTATGAAGCCTAGGCCTTGTTTCCATCATTGCAACACCATTTGTGCTCACGTTTACCACTTGTTTGCTTGCTGCACTTTTTATTACAGATTTATATTACTTTGTTTTGCCATCCATATCACTTGCCATTTAACATCTCTTCGCCGAACTAGTGCACCTATACATCTAACAAGTGTATTAGGTGTGTTGGGGACACAAGAGACTTCTTGTATCTTAGTTGCAGGGTTGCTTGAGAGAGACCATCTTCAACCTCTACTTCCCTGAGTTCGATAAACCTTAGGTCATCCACTTGAGGGAAATTGCCGCTGTCCTACAAACCTCTGCGCTTGGAGGCCCAACATAGTCTACAAGAGTAGAAGCGTGTGTAGACATCAAGCATCTACGTAAACGGTCGCAAACTAGTAATGATCGCTAAAGATCACGAACTACCTACGAGTCAAACATAACCCCACCATGTTCTCTTCTCAAAGTGAAAAATACGGTGACGGTTACTCACGCGGTTGTGTGTTTTATCTCGGATCCTCTATCAAGTTTTCTACAACCGGACATTAACAAATTCCAATCTGCCACATAACCGCGGGCACGGCTTTCAAAATATCATAACCCTGCAGGGGTTTCCAAACTTAGCCCATCACAAGCTCTCACGATCAGCAGAGATAATAAGAATATTACCCCTTATCTTAGGGACTATCTGATCAGGCTCGGAATCCTGGTGCACAAGACATTTCAACAATGGTAAAACAAGTCCAGCAAGGCCTCCCGGTGTGCCGACACCCTGATAGTAGCCGCGTGTATCTCGTCTCAGGCTACGACCGGATGGGTGATTTTACGGGAGACAGATACCTCAAGTTTCCCCGTGGCGGCCCCGTCGAACCCCCGTTTGGGGCCAACACCATCAACACTGGCCCCCTGTATGTAGAAAGAATCCTCGGGTAGCGCTAACTCCCTATGCAATTAATTAATTAATTAATTTTTTATTATGTTGCAAATAAAACCAATGTTGGGCCTTGCTGGAGGAGTTTTATTCAAAGACATAGTGTCAAGGGGTCCCCATATACCCAACCGCGTTAGGAACGCAAAATCAAGGAACATAACGCCGGTTTATCGGCTCCTAAGGTGGCATGAGTGGAACAAAACACTGAGCAAAAGGCCAAGCCTTCCATCCATTGCCAAGTATATAGGTGTGTTAATATATATAAGGTATATTGCGATATTCCAACAACAAGTTCCAACATGGAGCAATCTTCATCTTCAACTGCAACTAACAACGCTATAAGAGGGGCTGAGGAAGCGGGTAACATAGCCAAACAACGGTTTGTTGGGAAGGTGTCAAAGGTTAGAGGTTTCATGGCAACAAGGAGAGGCTGACAACAAAAGATAGGTAGCGCGACATATAGCGATAGCATCGAGACATCTAGCATAGCAATGATAGTAAAGGTATCCAAGGTGATGGTCATCTTGCCTGAGATCCCGCAAGGAAGAAGAACGATTCCATAAAGTAGACGAAGAAGAATCCACGAAGACGAGCCAAGTGTAGACGAATGAATCCTCACGAACGCAGCGGAATATGAACTAGCGAGAAGAAGCACACAACATGGTAAGTACACCACTCAAGAACATGACAAGAAGATCAACCAAGTATGATGCAAGACAAGTCTATATGATGCAATTCATGGCAAGGGATGAAGCACACAAGAACAACGCAAACCAACAAGTTTAAATGAGGCCGGAAACAACATATAACAATTCCGGTAAGTCCTCATATGCACATTTCGAAATTGGTCCAGATCTGAAGAAACCTTAAGTTAAAGTTGTTAAACAACACGTTAACATGCACCATGATGATCCACATGAGATTCTAGTCAAGTTACATATAAAGTTTGTTTAATTCGGAGCTACGTCCTAGAAGATATGAGCAAAACAAGTCAAGCATGTCAAATAAGCAAGATGCATCCAAACAACAAGCAAACACACTCCAAACATGTAATCAACATGATATTATGCTTCTACATGCAAAATCACACAAGTTTCATATAAGACACACTCAAAACGGAGCAACGGATCAACACATACACACGAAACAAGATATGACAACAAGCTGTCCAAAAACAGCAACATGGCAACTTTGGAGCAAGGTATATATATGCTACAGCACCCAAATATGATAATAAGAGGCATGGATGTGAAATAGACATGATACTTAACAAGCATGAGCTTAGAGCACACCCAAAAACTTGCTGGAACACAATTAAACAAGCATGGCAAGATTCAATAAGTTTACTGATTTCTCAGACTTGGCCAAAATCTGGGAAGGCAAAAACATCTCACGATGCTGCCTTCGGAGGCACAAAACAACAAGCATATCAACTCTACTAAGTATATAAAGATCATGGACATGTAATAGACATATCATACATCAAACAACTCCATTGGAACTCCATTGGAACAACTCCATAGGAGGGGTGGATCAATAACAACAAGCTTCACCAAATTGATCATGCTGATACCAGTCTGACAGGTACATTTATAGCAACTTGACAGAAAGAAATAAATAAGCTATAGCAGGCCATATGTGCAAACTAAGGCATGCATGGATAGAGCATAACATGGACAACAAGACATGATCATTGGACATCTCAAAACAAGCATGGATTTGAGTGGGGCATCAACCAAACATGGCATCGGGTTTAACAGTTTCATACTTAGCAGTTTTCAACAAGTCTCAGAAATAACAACGACGAGTAGGCTACTTTACAAGCTTGTTGCAAACACCACAAGGCATAACATGAAAAGTGGATTGCACCACAGCAAAGATGGCATCATTGTGATTCTAAAACATATGTACATGTGGCATGAAAGACAAACACATCAATGGCTATGAACAAATCAAATCAGAATCTCATAACAAGTTTCAGCACTTAACAGCCACATGCACTTTTGCAACAGAGATAAACATGACAAGATGGCACCTAACATGAATGCTACAGCAATCATCATGTAAAGCACTTCACAATGAACATTTTGACATGTCATATGCTTCATTTGGATAAACATGCAAAAGATATAATCACCACAAGCATGCGACAAAATTACAGTTACCAACAGTTTTAAACTTATAGCACTCTTGCAACGAAAATTAGGGCATCAAGATGAACTCAAACAAGCATGCCACAGTGGAACAAAATGAAGAGCATATCACCACGATCATTTTGACATACTATACACTCAATTTGGACCAACACACAAAAAGTTATCAGCAGGCAAACATGCATACATTTTTAAAATAGAACTGGGGACTTAGGCGAAATTAGACCTCGTAGGGGTGGACATGTCCCGGTGCAAACAGACATGTCCGGGTGCAGACGGACATCTCCGGCGTCTGGGGCCCACGTGGCAGTGGCACAGGCAGAGGAGATTGGACATGTCCATCCCCGAGATGGGCATGTTCGGAGCCTGCAAGTAGGTCCGCGGGCGAGGGATCGATCCGGCCTGGATCTCGCCGGATCCGGGCGCAGTGGCGGCGATTGGCACCTGGCGGTGGGGAGCCGATGCTCGTCGGGACGCTTGAGGGGCGAGGCGGCGGGGTCGGAGGAAGCCGGGGCCTCCCGATGTGGCCCGGCGTGCTCGCGGCCGGCGGAGAAGAAGCAGGCCGCGGTGCAATGCACACGACGGCGGAGGAGACTGGTGATGTCTACACACGCTTCTACTCTTGTAGACTATGTTGGGCCTCCAAGCGCAGAAATTTGTAGGACAGCAGCAAATTTCCCTCAAGTGGATGACCTAAGGTTTATCGAACTCAGGGAAGTAGAGGTTGAAGATGGTCTCTCTCAAGCAACCCTGCAACTAAGATACAAGAAGTCTCTTGTGTCCCCAACACACCTAATACACTTGTCAGATGTATAGGTGCACTAGTTCGGCGAAGAGATGTTAAATGGCAAGTGATATGGATGGCAAAACAAAGTAATATAAATCTGTAATAAAAAGTGCAGCAAGCAAACATGTGGTAAACGTGAGCACAAATGGTATTGCAATGGTGGAAACAAGGCCTAGGGTTCATACTTTCACTAGTGGCAACTCCCAACAACATTAACATAATCGAATCACATGATATTTCCCATAAAACATGCAAAGGGGACACACTCGGAGGTCATTCCTTCGTGGTCAAGAGAGGACGAGAATTATGTAGGGCTACAAAAGCACACCTCAAAGTTCGTAGTTCTCAATCTAAGGATTTCCCAATGTCACCGCGGCCATCCAAAGAGAGTACCACAATCACCACAACATATCTAAAGGATAGTCAAAGACAAGCACCAAGAGACTCTCAATCTTCAATCAACACACAAGAGAGGAAATCACTCTTGAAAATACTTTTCTAATCCATGTCCAATAGACCGCTGTCATCTTGGTCTCGGGGATTATACTAGATAAAGACAAGTGAGTACATCAATCCAATACATAGAGGAAGGGGAAATATCATGGGATCACCCTAGATTAACATAGCCTATGATCACAACGAAGATCACATCATGGGAGAGAGAATTGACCACATAGCTACTGGTAAGAACCTCAACCCCGAGGAGGAACTACTCCCGCATCATGGAGGGAGGAAGCAACGTCGATGGAGATGAATCCGGGGGGGCAAGGTGCCGGCGCAGGAATTCTGGTCCCCCGAAACTTGATGGCGATGGCGGCGGAGATCGGAATCGCGTCTGGAGAAAAGGGGTCCGGAATCAGGGTTTCCTCGACACGCTTTAAATATATGCCAAAGGGGGGCATCGGAGGTGCCTCGGGGGGCCCAGGCGCCCCCCCCCCCGGCGCGGCCCAGGGGGGGCGCGCCCACAGGGCGCCTAGAGCCCATGTGGGTCCCCCCGGCTGCACTTTGGCCGCACGGTAGCTCCTGGAATGCTGATTTTTTATATATATTTTCTAGATTTTTCCTCGTAGTTCTCGTAATGTGAAAACCTGAAATACAAAAACAGCCGAAAACAGAAACTGGCACTGGGGTGCACTGAGTTAATAGGTTAGTCCAAATATGATCAAAAGTGTATGGAAGTATATAAATATCATAGCAATATCACCCAAAAGAGGCATGGAGCAAGCAGAAATTATAGATACGTTTTGGACGTATCAACATCCCCAAGCTTAATTCATGCTCGTCCTCGAGTAGGTAAATGATAACAAGAATAATTTCTGTGATGACATGCTATTAACCATATAGGACTTTTTTCATAGTCACATGACAAAAGCTTACTGAGACAATGAATCTGTAGTAATTAAGTTGCCTCATGAGAAATTCACAAAGAACTGAAAGTTTTACAATATGATACTGAAACATCAAATAGATTTGTAATGAACATGGTGTGCAAATATGATAATGTGATATCTAGCTTGCCCCCTTTTGTGAAGCAAAACATAAATGCAGGGGCACCTTCAAGGTTTAAGTGATGACTAGATACAATGATTTCAAAATAAGCGATATCACAATCATGCAAAAGACAATGCTACTTTGGGACAATGCACATTACACTCTGAATGACAATCATGCTCTCAGTAGTTGGTGCTTTGAAGAAAGAAGGTGGAGACTCAACATAAAAGTATAAGAATGGCCCTTCGCAGAGGGAAGCAGGGATTACTCATGTGCTAGAGCTTTTTATTTTGAAAACATAGAAACAATTTTGTCAACGGTAGTAGTACTTCATATGTGTTATGCATAAGACATCCCATAAGTTGCAAGCCTCATGCATCGAATACCAATAGTGCTCGCACCTTGTCCTAATTAGCTCGGATTTCCATGGGTTATCATTGCATTACATATGTTTCAACCAAGTGTCACAAAGGGGTACCTCTATGCCACCTGTACAAAGGTCCAAGGAGATAAATCGCATTTGATTTCTCGTTTTTGATAGATCTCAACTTGAGGACATCCATACCGGGACAACATAGAAAATAGATAATGGACTCCTCTTTAATGCTTAAGCATTCATAAGAGGTTGAGGATTAATGTCCAAGCTAAAACTTCCACCATGATACATGGCTTTGGTTGGCGGCCCAATGTTCTTCTCTAACAATATGCATACTCAAACCAGTCTCATGGCAAATCACCCTTACTTCGGACAAGACGAACATGCATAGCAAATCACATGATATTCAACAAAAGTGTAACAGTTGATGGCGTCCCCAGAAACATGGATACCGCTCAGCAAGCAACTTATAAGAAATAAGATACATAAGCGACATATTCTTTACCACAATAGTTTTTAAGCTACTTTCCCATGAGCTATGTATTGCAAAAATGAAGGTTTTAAAGGTAGCACATGTAAATTTACTTGGAGTGGCGGTGAAATACCACATATAGGTAGGTATGGTGGACTCATATGGCATAACTGGATTAAAAGAATGTGGATGCACAAGCAGTCAGTCCGCTTAATACAGGTGGAGGTTAGCAAAAGACTGAGAGCGACCAACTAAAAGAGTAATGACGGTCATAATCATGCAGAGCGACAAAGCAACATTGAATCAGGCATGGTAGTTATATCGCTACTCAGAAACAAAAGATCATCAAGGCTTGACAGACTTTCTTTACAGTCTTAAATATGCGTGAGCATACGCCAAGTCAATCAAAATAAATTCTCGAAGGAAGATATTACTAAACCATACCACATCATAGGCAAACAAATCATGTTGGTACTCCAATAACACATTGGGAATCCCCCAGCTATTTGAGACTAACCATAAGAAAACCTGAACTACTAAGCGCCATTATGCACGTAGCATCTTTATCATAGACATATTAACCAATGCAACGGAAGCAAACTCTCTTAATAAGGTGAGCATGGTAATTAAAGAGGGTTCAAGCAACCAACTAAACAAAAGCTCTTTGAAAAGATAAGCATGAAAGCTAAGAGCTGAACATGATAGTAGCTATTAAAAGACAAAGAACACACACAGCAAGGATAGACATGAAAATTCTATGTTATGTTCTAGGTAGAAGTGGAGCGTGTTTCTCTCCCACATAAAGAAAGCTGAGTTCCGACTCGTTATGAAAAGCTAAAGAAAACTGAAAAAAGGAAAACGAAAAGCAAGACGCTCCAAGCATAGCATATAACACATGAAGTGATAAAAATATAGTGGAACGAAAGATGAACTGATAATGTTGATGGAGAAGGGGATGCACGGGGGCATCCCCAAGCTTGAGCGCTTGACACTCCTGAATCTTTTTATCATCTTCCCTCGCACACTTGAAAACTCCCTTCATACATAACTCATCATAAACTGATTAGCGAGGTTAGTACCCTTAATAAAATAATTGTTCCTTGCTGGAAATAAGGATATTCTTGAAGGTCTACTGTTTCTCAAGATTGCCAAAAGGTTTTTGCATAGAAAAAACAAGCTGTAGGTTTGCAAAATGAAGGAAAGGCAAAACAGGACAGAATCTGTGAAAAACAGAATAGCAGGTAGTAAATGATTTGTTTGGGGCACTTCTACAACTCTAATCGAAAAACTCAACACAGACGCATGAAATACAATTATATAGAGCACGCTGTCGAAAAAATTCAGACCAAAAAGATGATCTGGTGATTTTATACGAATTTTTCTATCCAAGGACAGAATCTGTTTCCTGGACAGCACCTCACAACTTTTGAACTTTCTAGCAATCAGAGGCTATACTTGGCACAAATATGAAAAGCAAAGATACAATGATGATGCTACTGTAGTAACAACATCAAGACACAACAAAATCAAAATAAAATTTTATTCATTATGGGCTGCCTCCCAAAAGCGCTTTCTTTTATGCCTTTAAGCTAGGCATAAGACTTTAATGATGCTCTCGTAGGAATAAGAGTTGAAGAACAAAAGAGAGCATCAAGAAGCAAATACCAAACACATTTAAACCTAACATGCTTCCTATGCATAGGAATATTGCAATAGAATAATTCATTGAAGCACAAAGCAACTAGCATAGGAAGGCAAAACAAGCATAACTTCAAAGTATTCACCATAAAGAGAGGAAACTTCTTATTATTAAGATATTTAGAACCAAGTCTCCCTCTCTCATTATAAATTTCAGTGGAATCATGGATGAACTCAACAATATAAGCATCACATAAAGCATTGTTACCATGATCCACATGCAAAAAGGTACTCTTACTCTCCACATAAGCATAATCTTTCTCATTGGTAATAGTGGGAGTAGGACTATAATAAACAACTTGAACACTATAGATTAATTGTATATTAGGAGGGTGGTGTTCAACAAGGGAGTAATTCCCTCCGTGATTATGACAAGTTTCATAAGGATAATTTCTCCTTATGTCATAGGTACCTTTATAATCACTATAGATTGGAGTTATAACATCATCATGGTAGAGAAGAGCATTATCATTGCTAGCAACTATATTTGTAAACATGTTGTCTTTATTCTTACTAGCAAAAGAATTATCAATTATCACATCACTAGTGGGTAAAGGACTTGCAATCCTATCATCCCCAAGCTTAGAGCTTCCCATATCATCACTTTCAGAGTTGGTACCAAAAAGATTTTCAACATCATAAGTAGCATTATCATCATTTTCCCAATCACAATAAGTAACATGCATATCATAATCAAAATCATCTTCAATAGTACCTATAGACGTATCATCAAGATGATAATTAAGGCAATAAACTTCACCTTCTTCTTTAAACTTACAATCGTTAGGATAAAAGTTGATGGGAGGAATATGCTCAGGCCAGGTTGATACCCATTCTTCTTCTTTCTTGCTCCTCTTCCTCCTCCTCTTCTTTTTCTTCTTCTTAACCTTAGGAGGGAGTGGTTGAAGATGAAGCTTCTCCACATATCCTGGTTTATCATTAGAAACAATAGGGGAAACTTGGGAGAAACTCTCCTTTTTATTAGCAGAAATATAAGAGACATTTTTATACTTTGGTAAAGTTCCCTCCTTTATAATCTTACCTATGTAATCATTTTCATGGCAATTAACAACACAATAGAGATGGCAATTTTGCAAAGTGTTTTTTATTCCTATGGCATTATCATCCAGCCAAAAAGTATTTTCTGATAACTCTTCACACATCAAAAATAACATAAGCTCATCATAAAGATCATTGGTGATCATGTTATCACACAACCGGTTAACAGTTATGTTTTGAAAGTTCATGCATTGAAAATTAAAGTGACCCTCTACACGACAAAGTTCACAAGTAAAAGGATAAAGGACACACAATTCTCTGGCAATTTCATTTAAATCTCTGACCCAAGTGATTGTTCTTTCATTCTTATGTTGCTTACAATACTTCTCTTCTTCAATCATAGGCCTTTCACAAGGTCTATCCACTCCACAAAAATTAACATGCTTATATAAAACTTCATTTTTAGGAATTGGATCATGCATGTTGCAATCATCATGAACAATTTCATTTTCTTTGCAAGTCTCTTTAAAAGGTTTATGATACTTGATCCAATCCTCCTTAGGCATATTAAGATGTGAAGCAAAAGATTTGAGGAAATCAACAAGGAGTTGAGAATCAAGCCCAAACTTAGCACTAAACTTATTAAAACTTGTAGTTTCAACAAAGGACTTAATGCAATCATACTCATAAATTATACCTGACTCTTTACCTTTGTCGATCTCCCAATCTTCAGTGTTGTGTTGAATTCTTTCAAGGAGTTCCCATTTAGCATCAATCTTTTTGTTTGTGAAAGAACCCGTAGAGGAAGCATCGAGAAAATCTTTATCCTGTCGAGAGAGCCTCGCATAGAAGTTAGTAATAATAATATCTTTGGGGAGCCCATGGTTAGGACATTTTAGCATTAACGTTTTCAGTCTCCCCCAAGCTTGAGCTATGCTCTCTCCGTCATGAGGATAAAATTATAAACATAATTCCTATTCTCATGAACTTCATGAAGAGGATGAAACTTGGAGTAAAAGAGAGACATAAGCTCTTGCCAATCAAGCAAGTACGAGTTATCGAGAAGCTTATACCAATCTGAAGCTTTATCTATAAGTGATACGGCGAACAATCTCCTCATGACAAACTCCCTTGATACACCTGCAAGCTTAAATAATGAACATAGTTGTGACAGATATTGCAAGTGTTCACCGGGATGTCTGTCTCCTGCATAACGATTAGCCAAAACATGATCGATAATACCAGCTGGTATTTCATAGGGCACAATTTCAGTAGGGGGAAGAGCAACCACCACCGGTGTGGGGCGTCTTCCCGCAAGCAACGATCCAATAACAGGGTTGTCCATAAGCATAACTAGTGAAATAAAAACAAGAAACAAAAAGATTTAATTGCAAGATCTAAAGATATACCTTCAAGCGCTCACCTCCCCGGCAACGGCGCCAGAAATAGCTTGATGTCTACACACGCTTCTACTCTTGTAGACTATGTTGGGCCTCCAAGCGCATAGGTTTGTAGGACAGCAGCAAATTTCCCTCAAGTGGATGACCTAAGGTTTATCGAACTCAGGGAAGTAGAGGTTGAAGATGGTCTCTCTCAAGCAACCCTGCAACTAAGATACAAGAAGTCTCTTGTGTCCCCAACACACCTAATACAGTTGTCAGATGTATAGGTGCACTAGTTCGGCGAAGAGATGTTAAATGGCAAGTGATATGGATGGCAAAACAAAGTAATATAAATCTGTAATAAAAAGTGCAGCAAGCAAACATGTGGTAAACGTGAGCACAAATGGTATTGCAATGGTGGAAACAAGGCCTAGGGTTCATACATTCACTAGTGGCAACTCCCAACAACATTAACATAATCGAATCACATGATATTTCCCATAAAACATGCAAAGGGGACACACTCGGAGGTCATTCCTTCGTGGTCAAGAGAGGACGAGAATTATGTAGGGCTACAAAAGCACACCTCAAAGTTCGTAGTTCTCAATCTAAGGATTTCCCAATGTCACCACGGCCATCCAAAGAGAGTCCCACAATCACCACAACATATCTAAAGGATAGTCAAAGACAAGCACCAAGAGACTCTCAATCTTCAATCAACACACAAGAGAGGAAATCACTCATGAAAATACTTTTCTAATCCATGTCCAATAGACAGATGTCACCTTGGTCTCGGGGATTATACTAGATAAAGACAAGTGAGTACATCAATCCAATACATAGAGGAAGGGGAAATATCATGGGATCACCCTAGATTAACATAGCCTATGATCACAACGAAGATCACATCATGGGAGATAGAATTGACCACATAGCTACTGGTAAGAACCTCAGCCCCGAGGAGGAACTACTCCCGCATCATGGAGGGAGGAAGCAACATCGATGGAGATGAATCCGGGGGCACTTCCCCGTCTCGGCAGGGTGCCGGCGCAGGAATTCTGGTCCCCCGAAGCTTGATGGCGATGGCGGCGGAGATCGGAATCGCGTCTGGAGAAAAGGTGTCCGGAATGAGGGTTTCCTCGACACGCTTTAAATATATGCCAAAGGGGGGCATCGGAGGTGCCTCAGGGGGCCCAGGCGCCCCCCGGCGCGGCCCAGGGGGGCGCGCCCACAGGGCGCCTGGAGCCCCTGTGGGTCCCCCCCCCCCCGGCTGCACTTTGGCCGCACGGTAGCTCCTGGAACGCTGATTTTTTATATATTTTTTCTGGATTTTTCCTGGCAGTTCTCGTAATGTGAAAACCTGAAATACAAAAACAGCCGAAAATAGAAACTGGCACTGGGGTGCACTGAGTTAATAGGTTAGTCCAAATATGATCAAAAGTGTATGGAAGTGTATAAATATCATAGCAATATCACCCAAAAGAGGCATGGAGCAAGCAGAAATTATACATATGTTTTGGACGTATCAACTGGCGGCGGGGAGATGTCGGCGGTGAGGGACGGGGTCCGGCGAGGTGCTCGGGGACGAGCCCGAGGCGGCAGTCGGGGAGCGAGACGGCCACGGGGCATTGCTGCGGGGTCGAGGCGGTGACTCGCCGGCGAGACAGAGCGAGCGACGGCGCGGGGGAACTACGGGGAGGCGCGCGGGGGAGTTCGAGCGGCGACGGCGGAGCTGCGGGCTCGGGAGCGGGCTTCCCCGGGCCCTGGCGGGTGCACGGCGGCGCTGGAGGCTGGAGGGGGCATTGCGGACGTGGAGAGGCCACGTGGGAGGCTCTGGTTGGCCGAGGGCGCGCCGTCGGGGTGAGGTGGCGGCCTCTGATGGCTTCTCGCCCCTCATTGGTTACCCCAAGTGGAAGGTTTGAGATGCAGTGTAGCGGAAGTTTTCCCTTGACAAAGATACCAAGGATCGATTTCCCCTGAGACTCCCAGTTTCAACAAGAAGGTGTCAACTGCTAACGGCGCCAGATATATTAGCAATCAACGTGGACCTACACACAGATACAAATAACTTTGCTCCCAACGAGTACAGAGAGGTGATGTCTACACACGCTTCTACTCTTGTAGACTATGTTGGGCCTCCAAGCGCAGATGTTTGTAGGACAGCAGCGATTTCCCTCAAGTGGATGACCTAAGGTTTATCAAACTCAGGGAAGTAGAGGTTGAAGATGGTCTCTCTCAAGCAACCCTGCAACTAAGATACAAGAAGTCTCTTGTGTCCCCAACACACCTAATACACTTGTTAGATGTATAGGTGCACTAGTTCGGCGAAGAGATGTTAAATGGCAAGTGATATGGATGGCAAAACAAAGTAATATAAATCTGTAATAAAAAGTGCAGCAAGCAAACATGTGGTAAACGTGAGCACAAATGGTATTGCAATGGTGGAAACAAGGCCTAGGGTTCATACATTCACTAGTGGCAACTCCCAACAACATTAACATAATCGAATCACATGATATTTCCCATAAAACATGCAAAGGGGACACACTCGGAGGTCATTCCTTCGTGGTCAAGAGAGGACGAGAATTATGTAGGGCTACAAAAGCACACCTCAAAGTTCGTAGTTCTCAATCTAAGGATTTCCCAATGTCACCACGGCCATCCAAAGAGAGTCCCACAATCACCACAACATATCTAAAGGATAGTCAAAGACAAGCACCAAGAGACTCTCAATCTTCAATCAACACACAAGAGAGGAAATCACTCATGAAAATACTTTTCTAATCCATGTCCAATAGACAGCTGTCACCTTGGTCTCGGGGATTATACTAGATAAAGACAAGTGAGTACATCAATCCAATACATAGAGGAAGGGGAAATATCATGGGATCTCTCTAGATTAACATAGCCTATGATCACAACGAAGATCACATCATGGGAGATAGAATTGACCACATAGCTACTGGTAAGAACCTCAGCCCCGAGGAGGAACTACTCCCGCATCATGGAGGGAGGAAGCAACATCGATGGAGATGAATCCGGGGGCACTTCCCCGTCCCGGCAGGGTGCCGGCGCAGGAATTCTGGTCCCCCAAAGCTTGATGGCGATGGCGGCGGAGATCGGAATCGCGTCTGGAGAAAAGGTGTCCGGAATCAGGGTTTCCTCGACACGCTTTAAATATATGCCAAAGGGGGGCATCAGAGGTGCCTCAGGGGGCCCAGGCGCCCCCCGGCGCGGCCCAGGGGGGCGCGCCCACAGGGCGCTTGGAGCCCCTGTGGGTCCCCCCCGTCTGCACTTTGGCCGCACGGTAGCTCCTGGAACGCTGATTTTTTATATATTTTTTCTGGATTTTTCCTGGCAGTTCTCGTAATGTGAAAACCTGAAATACAAAAACAGCCGAAAACAGAAACTGGCACTGGGGTGCACTGAGTTAATAGGTTAGTCCAAATATGATCAAAAGTGTATGGAAGTGTATAAATATCATAGCAATATCACCCAAAAGAGGCATGGAGCAAGCAGAAATTATACATATGTTTTGGACGTATCAATTGGCGGCGGGGAGATGTCGGCGGTGAGGGACGGGGTCCGGCGAGGTGCTCGGGGACGAGCCCTAGGCGGCAGTCGGGGAGCGAGACGGCCACGGGGCATTGCTGCGGGGTCGAGGCGGCGACTCGCCGGCGAGACAGAGCGAGCGACGGCGCGGGGGAACTGCGGGGAGGCGCGCGGGGGAGTTCGAGCGGCGACGGCGGAGCTGCGGGCTCGGGAGCGGGCTGCCCCGGGCCCTGGCGGGTGCGCGGCGGCGCTGGAGGCTGGAGGGGGCATTGCGGACGTGGAGAGGCCACGTGGGAGGCTCTGGTTGGCCGAGGGCGCGCCGTCGGGGTGAGGTGGCGGCCTCTGATGGCTTCTCGCCCCTCGTTGGTTACCCCAAGTGGAAGGTTTGAGATGCAGTGTAGCGGAAGTTTTCCCTTGACAAAGATACCAAGGATCGATTTCCCCTGAGACTCCCAGTTTCAACAAGAAGGTGTCAACTGCTAACGGCGCCAGATATATTAGCAATCAACGTGGACCTACACACAGATACAAATAACTTTGCTCCCAACGAGTACAGAGAGGTGATGTCTACACACGCTTCTACTCTTGTAGACTATGTTGGGCCTCCAAGCGCAGAGGTTTGTAGGACAGCAGCGATTTCCCTCAAGTGGATGACCTAAGGTTTATCAAACTCAGGGAAGTAGAGGCTGAAGATGGTCTCTCTCAAGCAACCCTGCAACTAAGATAAAAGAAGTCTCTTGTGTCCCCAACACACCTAATACACTTGTTAGATGTATAGGTGCACTAGTTCGGCGAAGAGATGTTAAATGGCAAGTGATATGGATGGCAAAACAAAGTAATATAAATCTGTAATAAAAAGTGCAGCAAGCAAACATGTGGTAAACGTGAGCACAAATGGTATTGCAATGGTGGAAACAAGTCCTAGGCTTCATACTTTCACTAGTGGCAACTCCCAACAACATTAACATAATCGAATCACATGATATTTCCCATAAAACATGCAATGGAGACGCACCCGGAGGTCATTCCTCCGTGGTCAAGAGAGGACGAGAATTATGTAGGGCTACAAAAGCACACCTCAAAGTTCGTAGTTCTCAATCTAAGGATTTCCCAATGTCACCGCGGCCATCCAAAGAGAGTCCCACAATCACAACAACATATCTAAAGGATAGTCAAAGACAAGCACCAAGAGACTCTCAATCTTCAATCAACACACAAGAGAGGAAATCACTCATGAAAATATATTTCTAATCCATGTCCAATAGACCGCTGTCACCTTGGTCTCGGGGATTATACTAGATAAAGACAAGTGAGTACATCAATCCAATACATAGAGGAAGGGGAAATATCATGGGATCACCCTAGATTAACATAGCCTATGATCACAACGAAGATCACATCATGGGAGAGAGAATTGACCACATAGCTACTGGTAGAAACCTCAGCCCCGAGGAGGAACTACTCCCGCATCATGGAGGGAGGAAGCAACGTCGATGGAGATGAATCCGGGGGCACTTCCCCATCCCGGCAGGGTGCCGGCACAGGAATTCTGGTCCCCCGAAGCTTGATGGCGATGGCGGCGGAGATCGGAATTGCGTCTGGAGAAAAGGGGTCCGGAATCATGGTTTCTGCGACGTGTGTTAAATATATGCCAAAGGGGGGCATCAGCGGAGGCCTGGGGGGCCCAGGCGCCCCCCCGGCGCGGCCCAGGGGAGGCGCGCCGCCAGGGCGCCTGGAGCCCTGGTGCCCCCCCCCCCCGGTTGTCCTTCGGGCGCACGGTAATTTCTGGAACGCTGATTTTTTATATAATTTTTCTGGATTTTTCCTGGCAGTTCTCGTAACGTGAAAACTTGAAATACAAAAACAGCCGAAAACAGAAACTGGCACTGGGGTGCACTGAGTTAATAGGTTAGTCCGAATATGATCAAAAGTGTATGGAAGTGTATAAATATCATAGCAATATCACCCAAAAGAGGCATGGAGCAAGCAGAAATTATAGATACGTTTTGGACGTATCAACATCCCCAAGCTTAATTCCTGCTCGTCCTCGAGTAGGTAAATGATAACAAGGATAATTTCTGTGGTGACATGCTATTAACCATATAGGACTTTTTCATAGTCATATGACAAAAGCTTACTGAGACAATGAATCTATAGTAATTAAGTTGCCTCACGAGAAAATCACAAAGGACTGAAAGTTTTACAATATGATACTGAAACATCAAATAGATTTACAATGAACATGATGTGCAAATATGATAAAGTGATATCTAGCTTGCCCCCTTTAGTGAAGCAAAACATAAATGCAGGGGCACCTCCAAGGTTTAAGTGATGACTAGATACAATGATTTCAGAATAAACGATATCACAATCATGCAAAAGACAATGCTACTTTGGGACAATGCACATTACACTCAGAATGACAATCATGCTCTCAGTCATTGTTCAAGAATTCACCCAACTAATCAGTTAATGGGCCAGTTAATCCCTACTCATAGCATGGCCGAATCGAATAACACCTATTCACTGAGTTAACTTGTCAGTCCGATTAATTGGCCAGTTAGACCGATTAATCAATTGTCATGCCGATTAATCCCTGCCGGCCCATTAATGTGTTGGCAAACAAAGCCCAATTTTTTGGCCTGTAACCTCTTCCATCCCCATCCCGATCCTTAATAGCTAGGATTAATATTTTTTCCTCCTCTCTATGCTTTTCATATGTGTATGGAAGCATGTTTGAGTATACTACATACCCGCGAGCATGGAAGTATGGTATAATACATAAAAAAATCTTGATATATGTTGGCAAGTTCCTATTCAATCTACCGATTAATGGTCAACCGATTAATACAGTTAATAGGCCGAGTCACCGATTAATCACTACTCCTAAACCGACCGAGCAGCTACCAGTTAACGATTTCTTGAACATTGCTCTCAGTAGTTGGTGCTTTTAAAAGAAGGTGGAGACTCTCGAACCGTGGCTTTTGTTGGCAAGGTTGAAAACCCGTAGTCGAAAACAAAGACAAAACATGTACCAGAGCTCTTGGTTTTAAAATAGAGATAATAATTTATTTTAGATCATGCATGTTTCGTCAACGAATGCTAGCAGACAACTCAATCACTTTTCGAGATGGACAAGTTTCGAGGAACGGCTCCCAAATGAGGACGATCACATCCTCTTAATCTCCTTTGTTTATCACTGCCAAAGTTTTCTGATTTCTCATGAACAAAGCGTGAAGGAAGGTTTGTTTGTTATATTATCTTTTTGAGCCGGGCGCACTCAATGCCAGTTCCTTCTCGTATTATGGGTTTGCACATTATACATGCAATCCCCGGGTGAAGCTTGTCCAACTTAAAAAGGTCATGAATTAACCACTACTTCCTCATGAACTTACAACAGAGGCACAAAATAAGAATGCTTTTTCTTTGAATAATTTCGAGATGGCACATGCAAATCTCCGTTAGGAATGGCAGGTAAATACCATGTAGGAAGGTATGGTGGACTCATATGGCATAACTGGATTAAAGGATGTGGATGCACAAGCAGTCAGTCCGCTTAGTACAGGCGAAGGTTAGCAAAAGACTGGGAGCGACCAACTAAGTGAGCAATGACGGTCATAATTATGCAGAGCGACAAAGCAACATTGAATCAGGCATGGTAGTTATATCGCTACTCAGAAACAAAAGATCATCAAGGCTTAACAGACTTTCTTTACAGTCTTAAATATGCGTGAGCATACGCCAAGTCAATCAAAATAAATTCTCGAAGGAAGATATTACTAAACCATACCACATCATAGGCAAACAAATCATGTTGGTACTCCAATAACACATTGGGAACCCTCCAGCTATTTGAGACTAACCATAAGAAAACATGAACTACTAAGCGGCATTATGCACGTAGCATCTTTATCATAGACATATCAACCAATGCAATGGAAGCAAACTCTCTTAATAAGGTGAGCATGGTAATTAAAGAGAGTTCAAGCAACCAACTAAACAAAAGCTCTTTGAAAAGATAAGCATGAAAGCTAAGAGCTGAACATGATAGTAGCTATTAAAAGACAAAGAACACACACAGCAAGGATAGACATGAAAATTCTATGTTATGTTCTAGGTAGAAGTGGAGCGTGTTTCTCTCCCACACAAAGAAAGCTGAGTTCCGACTCGTTATGAAAAACTAAAGAAAACTAAAAGCAAGACGCTCCAAGCATAGCACATAACACATGAAGTGATTAAAATATAGTGGAACGAAAGACGAACTGATAATGTTGATGGAGAAGGGGATGCACGGGGGCATCCCCAAGCTTAGACGCTTGAGTCTCCTTGAATATTTCTTGGGGGTGCATGGGGGCATCCCCAAGCTTGAGCGCTTGATACTCCTGAATCTTTTTATCATCTTCCCTCGCACACTTGAAAACTCCCTTCATACATAACTCATCATAATCTGATTAGCGAGGTTAGTACCCTTAATAAAATAATTGTTCCTTGCTGGAAATAAGGATATTCTTGAAGGTCTACTGTTTCTCAAGATTGCCAAAAGGTTTTTGCAAAGAAAAAGCAAGCTCAAGGTTTGCAAAATGAAGGAAAGGCAAACAGGATAGAATCTGTGAAAAACAGAACAACAGGTAGTAAATGATTTTTTCGGGGCACTTCTGCAACTCTAATCAAAAAAAACTCAGAACAGACGCCCGAAAGACAATTGTATAGAGCATGCTGTCGAAACAATTCAGACCAAAAAGATGATCTGGTGATTTTATACGAATTTTTCTGTCCAAGGACAGAATCTGTTTCCTGGACAGCACGTCACAACTTTTGAACTTTCTTGCAATCAGAGGCTACACTTGGCACAAAGCTGAAAAGTAAAGATACAATGATGATGCTACTGTAGTAACAACATCAAGACACAACAAAAGCAAAATAAAATTTTATTCATTGTGGGCTGCCTCCCAAAAGCGCTTTCTTTTATGCCTTTAAGCTAGGCATAATACTTTAATGATGCTCTCGTAGGAATAAGAGTTGAAGAACAAAAGAGAGCATCAAGAAGCAAATAACAAACACATTTAAGCCTAACATGCTTCCTATGCATAGGAATATTGCAATAGAATAATTCATTGAAGCGCAAAGCAACTAGCATAGGAAGGCAAAACAAGCATAACTTCAAAATATTCACCATAAAGAGAGGAAACTTCTTATTATTAAGATATTTAGAACCAAGTCTCCCTCTCTCATTATAAATTTCAGTGGCATCATGGATGAACTCAACAATATAAGCATCACATAAAGCATTGTTACCATGATCCACATGAAAAAAGGTACTCTTACTCTCCACATAAGCATAATCTTTCTCACTGGTAATAGTGGGAGTAGGACTATCATAAACAACTTGAACACTATAGATTAATTGTGTATTAGGAGGGTGGTGTTCAACAAGGGAGTAATTCCCTCCATGATTATGACAAGTTTCATAAGGATAATTTCTCCTTATGTCATAGGTACCTTTATAATCACTATAGATTGGAGTTATAACATCATCATAGTAGAGAAGAGCATTATCATTGCTAGCAACTATATTTGTAATCATGTTGTCTTTATTCTTACTAGCAAAAGAATTATCAATTATCACATCACTAGTGGGTAAAGGATTTGCAATCCTATCATCCCCAAGCTTAGAGCTTTCCATATCATCACTTTCAGAGTTGGTACCAAAAAGATTTTCAAGGTCATAAGCAGCATTATCATCATTTTCCCAATCGCAATAAGTAGCATGCATATCATAATCAAAATCATCTTCAATAGTACCTACGGACGTATCATCAAGATGATAATTAAGGCAATGGACTTCACCTTCTTCTTTAAACTTACAACCGTTAGGATAAAAGTTGATGGGAGGAATATGCTCAGGCCAGGTTGATACCCATTCTTCTTCCTTCTTGCTCCTCTTCCTCCTCCTCTTCTTTTTCTTCTTCTTCACCTTAGAAGGGGTGGTTGGAGATGAAGCTTCTCCACATATCCTGGTTTATCATTAGAAACAATAGAGTAAACTTGGGAGAAACTCTCCTTTTTATTAGCAGAAATATAAGAGACATTTTTATACCTTAGTAAAGTTCCCTCCTTTCTAATCTTACTCATGTAATCATTTTCATGGCAATTAACAACACAATAGAGATGGCAATTTTGCAAAGTGTTTTTTATTCCTATGGCATTAACTAGCCAAGAAGTCTTTTCTGATAACTCTTCACACATAAAAATAACATAAGCTCATCATAAAGATCAGAGGTGATCATGTTATCGCACAACTGGTTAACAGTTATGTTTTGAAAGTGCATGCATTGAAAATTAAAGTGACCCTCTATACAGCAAAGTTCACAAATAAAAGGATAAAGGTCACACAATTCTCTAGCAATTTCATTTAAATCTCTGACCCAAGTGATTGTTCTTTCATGCTTATGTTGCTTACAATACTTCTCTTCTTCAATCATAGGCCTTTCACAAGGTCTATCCACTCCACAAAAATTGACATGCTTATATAAAACTTCATTTTTAGGAATTAGATCATGCATGTTGCAATCATCATGAACAATTTCATTTTCTTTGCAAATCTCTTTAAAAGGTTTATGATGCTTGATCCAATCCTCCTTAGGCATATTAAGATGTGAAGCAAAAGATTTGAGGAAATCAACAAGGAGTTGAGAATCAAGCCCAAACTTAGCACTAAACTTATTAAAACTTGTAGTTTCAACAAAGGACTTAATGCAATCATACTCATAAATTATACCTGACTCTTTACCTTTGTCGATCTCCCAATCTTCAGTGTTGTGTTGAGTTCTTTCAAGGAGTTCCCATTTAGCATCAATCTTTTCGTTTGTGAAAGAACCCATAGAGGAAGCATCGAGCAAATGTTTATCCTGTCGAGAGAGCCTCGCATAGAAATTAGTAATAATCATATCTTTAGGAAGCCCATGGTTAGGACATTTTAGCATTAACTTTTTCAGTCTCCCCCAAGCTTGAGCTATGCTCTCTCCGTCACGAGGATAGAAATTATAAACATAATTCCTATTCTCATGGACTTCATGAAGAGGATAAAACTTGGAGTAAAAGAGAGACTAGATCTCTTCCCAATCTAGCAGGTGAGAGTCATCTAGAAGCTTATACCAATCTGAAGCTTTATCTATAAGTGATACGGCGAACAATTTCCTCATGACAAACTCCCTTGATACACCTGCAAGCTTAAATAATGAACATAGTTGTGACAGATATAGCAAGTGTTCATCGGGATGTCTGTCTCCTGCATAACGATTAGCCAAAACATAATCGATAATACCAGCTGGTATTTTATAGGGCACAATTTCAGTAGGGGGAGGAGCAACCACCACAGGTGTGGGGCGTCTTCCCGCAAGCAACGATCCAATAGCACGGTTTTCCATAAACATAACTAGTGAAACTAAAAACAAGAAACGAAAAGATTTAATTGCAAGATCTAAAGATATAACTTCAAGCACTCATCTCCCCGGCAACGGCGCCAGAAATAGCTTGATGTCTACACACGCTTCTACTCTTGTAGACTATGTTGGGCCTCCAAGCGCAGAGGTTTGTAGGACAGGAGCAATTTCCCTCAAGTGGATGACCTAAGGTTTATCAAACTCAGGGAAGTAGAGGTTGAAGATGGTCTCTCTCAAGCAACCCTGCAACTAAGATACAAGAAGTCCCTTGTGTCCCCAACACACCTAATACACCTGTTAGATGTATAGGTGCACTAGTTCGGCGAAGAGATGTTAAATGGCAAGTGATATGGATGGCAAAACAAAGTAATATAAATCTGTAATAAAAAGTGCAGCAAGCAAACAAGTGGTAAACGTGAGCACAAATGGTATTGCAATGGTGGAAACAAGGCCTAGGCTTCATACTTTCATTTGTGGCAACTCCCAACAACATTAACATAATCGAATCACGTGATATTTCCCATAAAACATGCAATGGAGACGCACCCGGAGGTCATTCCTCTGTGGTCAAGAGAGGACGAGAATTATATAGGGCTACAAAAGCACACCTCAAAGTTCGTAGTTCTCAATCTAAGGATTTCCCAATGTCACCGCAGCCATCCAAAGAGAGTCCCACAATCACCACAACATATCTAAAGGATAGTCAAAGACAAGCACCAAGAGACTCTCAATCTTCAATCAACACACAAGAGAGGAAATCACTCATGAAAATATTTTTCTAATCCATGTCCAATAGACCGCTATCACCTTGGTCTCGGGGATTATACTAGATAAAGACAAGTGAGTACATCAATCCAATACATAGAGGAAGGGGAAATATCATGGGATCACCCTAGATTAACATAACCTATGATCACAATGAAGATCACATCATGGGAGAGAGAATTGACCACATAGCTACTGGTAGAAACCTCAGCCCCGAGGAGGAACTACTCCCGCATCATGGAGGGAGGAAGCAACGTCGATGGAGATGAATCCGGGGGCACTTCCCTGTCCCGGCAGGGTGCCGGCACAGGAATTCTGGTCCCCCGAAGCTGGAAGGCGATGGCGGCGGAGATCGGAATTGCGTCAGGAGAAAAGGGGTCCGGAATCAGGGTTTCTGCGACGGATGTTAAATATATGCCAAAGGGGGGCATCAGCGGAGGCCTGGGGGGCCCAGGCACCCCCCCGGCGCGGCCCAGGGGGGCGTGCCGCCAGGGCGCCTGGAGCCCTGG
>LR738714.1:655975983-656006001 GCA_902687465.1 Secale cereale | reverse complement strand
GACCGCACAGGGCCCCCAGAATTTTGGGGCCCCCAAATCACACTTGTGTTTTGTTTTGCTGCGTAGGCTGGCTTAATAATTAGGTCAAAAGAAGCCCACTAGTCTAGCCAGGAGCTCAGCGAAACGAGCACGTCGCCTGCGGCACGTCGTACACCCATCCCGATCGTTTCGTCCGCCGATCAGCCGATCCGATCGCTCTCCTCGCCATCTTCGCCACCCTCCACTCCTCCTCTTGTCTCCTTGCCAGATGGATTTAGCAGATCTGGCTACTAGACCTCCCCAAGCCCTAATTCCCACGTGAGTGCCCGAGGTATATTTTCTGCAGCCTGCAGGCCAGTTTGATTCAGAGTTCAGATTGCATATTTCTGAATTTTGGTACAGAAAACGGAAACGGTTCTGCATATTCAGATCTCAAAAATCAAGGTCCACACTACCAGTAACCGTAGGATGCATGTGCTCTTTGTTTTGTGAATTTTTGTACAGAAATGATCACATTGATAATTAATAAACGTAGCATTAGCCATTGTACTTCAATAGATTAATGCTTTGCAGTTAGAGTTTCAGACTTCACGTGGTTTGATAGAACTAGTTTCAGAGATAGTTGCTCATGCATCTAATATTTTTAACATGGTTGTTCATTCAAATTTCAAGATACAGTCTTTTTTGTTTTCTTATCTTGAGAAATGATAAGCTTACAGCTCATGTAGTGTTTGAATCATGATTTTTGTTGTGCTTATAGAACAGGAAGACATTTTTCTTAGATCGAACATGAGGTTTAGTACCACCTTTTAGTGTTATAATATCTGAGATATTTCTAAATATTGTACAGAATATCACACATTTAAATGTATGTAATTAAGTGAGTGAGTTTTTCAAACATATGATTTTCTGAAACATAGGGGCCTGGTTTACATTTTGTCCCGGGCCCCCAAATTTCTGGAGACGGCCCTGACTATATGCTGTGATATGGAAAAACACTACTGTATGCTGACGTGGCATCGGTATGATCAGTGCAAGTATTAAGACGTGGCCAGAGCCGTACGTGTTGCGTATTCTCGTCTTTCAGGGCCCTACTGAGCATTTCACAAATTTCAGGACCGTAAGTGTAATTTCTTTGAAGATATGGGCAGCCGTGGTTCATCGAGGGTGCACACACACACACGTTTTTGTCCAGCACAGTGATCTTTAGGCACGTACGGCACTTTAATGCTCGACGCACTGTTAAATTTATATTGTTCCAATGAGGTAATTAACCATCGAGAAACACTCCGATCATGGCCATTTGGCAAAGCTGCGCCTCCATCACCATCCACGTACGGCAAATCGACAATCGATCATCACCGGGAGCGTTTGCTTACCAGTAATAACTAGCTTCCGGTACTAATCGTTTTCCATTCGAAATGCAGAGGAAAAGACTTGAATTCTGGAGAAACAAAATGGCATCTTCTTCCTCGACCGTGCGGTCAATAACGAGAGATTAGGTATATGATCGAACACACCTCTGGCGTCACATTAAGGCCGTCGGATCCTTGATCAGAGCTGCCGCAGGATTTCCGTCCCTAGTCTGCGGCGTACGTGCCGATGCTTCCATGCACTGACAGGCACAGCCTCTGCACAGTTCTTATAGCTTCGAAGCTCAGGATACGCATGGCTGATCTTCTCCTCGTTAATTACCGTGTTCGTACGGGCCAGTGGCAAATCTAAGGGACAATATCCTCACCCGCACTGCAAAGCGGTAAATCTGCCGGATTTAACCTTGCGTTTGCGTATGCGTGTAAAATCGGCCTAGGCAGCTAGGCTGTGTTGCACTATATTTGTGGATCACGCGCGGTTGTATCCACCAAAATCTGCAGCTTATTTCGGTGAAGTGCGTAATCGAGCAGAGCATGCAAGGCCGTGCCTGGTCTCGGCATGCGTGCGTACGTAATTAATTGCTCGGGACGTGATTTCATCTCATCTAATCAGCCGCCTATACCTGTTCTAACCTCTGGCGGCTTTGCTTTCTCGTTAAACTTTTCTTTTCTCAAATACGCATAGCATGCTTATCTCTCATTGATGGGAAGAAAAAGGTACAAGAAGCCCTCTGCTGAGGCTGTTACACACTCAGTCCATCGTTTACATATGTCTATGTTTCGCTAGACTCCCACCTATGTATCCGTCAAAAGAAACTTCCTAAGTCCGACTTTAGGAGGCCCGCTGTCCTCCAAGCCTTGTCCTCATTGGAAATCCGTGTTAGTAGTCTACCTAGGGATGGCGTTTCACCATCATACACAATCCCGTTGCGATGTTTCCATAATTCCCACAGGGCAAGTATGATGATGACCCCAGCCATGCATCCGCTTGTTCAGGATCCACTCCTGTAGGGTGTCATGCGCGGTCGGCGTCCATTGCGGCATCTCCAAAGCGTGGCAGATCTCCATCCAGAAAGTCTTTGCGAAAACACAATGTTGCATAATATGGTTCATTGTCTCGTCACCCTGGCTGCAAAGTGGGCATGATTGTTGGTGTGGCAGTCCCCTCCTTGCTACGCGGTCCGAGGTCCAGCACCTGTTACGTATCGCGAGCCATGTGAAAAAGCAGCATTGTAGGGGGGGGGGGGCGACACTTCCACGTTGCCTCCGCGGTTGGGGCTATCTCTCTTCCCATGAACTTGGCGGCGTATGCCGATCGGGCGGAGTAGTGGCCATCCCGCTCCCAAGCCCATGTGATGGTGTCCGGTATCCCTTCCTGGAGCTGCACGCCCTGGACCCGAGTCCACATGCTTATGAATTCCAAGACTGTTGGTGTGTCGATGTCCGGGCCAATGGAAGCTGCCCACGTCCCGTTTTGCACTGCGTGGACCAGGAGCTGCTTGAGAGTTCGGCACGGTATCCTTGCATGGATGATGGGTGTGAGCTCCTCTATCCGAAACGCATCCATCCATCGATCTTCCAAAAAGAGAGTGTGTGCGCCATCTCCAAGCACTATTCGCGTTGCCGCATTGCACAGCTGGATGGATGCCTTCAGTACTGTGATCGTGAACTCGCTCCAGGGCCTCGTGTCATCCACACGCGCCAACCATGGACAGCGGACCTACATTGCTACGTTCATCCAAGCGACGTCCGGGATCCCGAGTCCTCTGGCCCATTTGGGTGCGCAAACTGTGTTCCAGGCCACCGCGCAGTTTCCTCCGTTCGCCTCTACCTTGCCACACTAGAGGAATCCACGCAGAATCTTGTTGATCGCCGAGACTGTCTTCGCCGGTAGTTCCAGGGCTAACATTGCATGCACTGGCATCGCTGAGAGGACCGATTGGATGAGGATCAACCTGCTGCTCTTCGGTAGGGTCGCTGCGTGCCAAGTAGGCAGGCAAGCAGCGATGTGATCCACCAGGCCTTGTAACTGCGCGGCCGATTGCTTCCGGATGGTTAGTGGTAGTCCGAGCTACCTCATTGGGAAGCTGCACAATGAGCAGCCCAATACGCTTGTCACCTTTGTCATTTGCTCTTGTGTGTACCTGATTGGTAGGGCGGTGCTCTTTGCAAGGTTTGCAAGGAGTCCAGAGGCTGTGGCAAACATGCCTAGTATCGTTGTGCACGTGGTAAGGTCCGTCAGGTGCGGTTTCAAGAAGATGATCACGTCGTCCGCAAATATTGACAGGCGATTCTTGGGTCCGTTCGCCGCCAATGGTGCTAGGAGGCCGGACTTCGATGCTGCGTGGAACACCCGCTGTAGTGGCTCTATGATTAAGATGTACAACATCGGCGAGAGCGGGTTCCCTTGCCTTAGGCCACATTGGCTGTAGATTGGTTTGCCGGACACCCCGTTGAGCATGATCCTTGTCGAAGACGTTGCAAGTAATCCACAAATCCATCCGATCCACCGTGTACCGAACCCCATGATGTGTAACACCTCAATTAGGAACGGTCATTGGACGGAGTCGAAGGCTTTGGATATGTCAAGCTTCAGAAGCAGCGTGGGGTCTCTTAGAGCATGTAGGCACCGTGTCGTGCCTTGCACAAGCATAAAATTGTCATGCAGGTATCTCCCTTTCACAAAAGCACTTTGGTGTTTCCCCCACAAGGTACTGTAGATCTCCGGCGAGTCTTGTGGCCAGTACCTTGTCAAATAGCTTGATCACGCCGTCCACTAGGCTTACTGGTCGATAGTCTCGTAATTCTTCCGTTCCATCCATCTTTGGCACTAAAGATACTAGTGCTTTGTTAACTGCGTGCATGCCTCGCATATCTCCATGATAGAACGCGTCCAGCGCCCGCATTAGGTCCACCTTGATGATGTGCCAGCAGCAGGCATATAATCTATTTGTGAACCCGTCCAGCCCCGGTGCCTTGTCCGGTGGCAGAGCCTTTACCACCTTCTCCACTTCTTCCTCGGTGAATGGCAATTCTAGGTGCGATAGGTCTCTCCTCGGTAATCCTAGTGCTTCCAATCGTAATGATGCTTCTCTAGCGGAGGCCGAGCCCAGCAACCGGTCGTAGAACCCATCCACTTCGGCAGCGATTTGGTCGTGCCCTGTTATCGTCAGCCCGTCTTTCTTGATGGAGGTGATCATGTTCCGGCGTTGTCGGTGTCTTGCGTGTCTGTGGAAGAACTCGGTGTTGGCGTCTCCCTCCTTTAGCTGAAGCGGCCGGGATCGTTGCCTTGCTATGGTCCTCTCCAAGGAGCATAACCCCAGAAGCTTCCGTTTGAGGGTTTTCTGGAGTTGGAGTTCTGCTGCTGTGAGCGCTCTGTTGTCTGATGCTTGGTCGAGTCTGTATATGAGCTCCATGGCCATGAGAATCTGCATCTTTATGTTGCCTATCCACCTGGTGCTCCAGCCCTGGAGTCGTTTGGCCGTTGCACAGAGCTTGTTTTCGAGGACGACGAAGGGTTTCCCAATAGATGGGATCGAGTGCCACGCCGTATGAACGGTCTCCATGAACCCCTCCGCGCGCGGCCAGAATGCCTTGAACCTGAAGCGGTGTCCCATTGGCATGTCCGCGTAGAGGTCAATGAGCATCGGGCAGTGATCCGAGATATATGTGCCCAATGCGAAGAGGAAACAGGATGGGTGAAGGTTGTCCCAGCAGTTGGTGGTGAACACATGATCTATCTTCTCCAGGGTGGCGTGCTGTCACTCATTGGACACCAGCGGGCCACTTGATCCATTGAGAGAGAGAGAGAGACTGTAATGGGACCATGTGCGTAAGGGCATCTCCAGCCGCGCCCCCAACACGCCCCCCAAGGCCACTTTTTAGGCGCCGGCGCCGAAAAAATGGCCCAGTCGCGCCCCCAGGACTCCGAAAATCGCCGGATTGGACCGAAACTGGCGCCGGCGGACCCAACCCGAACCCGGGGCGCTGGGGGTCGCCTGGGGGCGCCGGGCGAGGCATTTTTTGGCGCGAACGGGATGGGCCCGCCCTGTCAGCGACGTGATGCGTCGTCGTCCTCATCGCCTCGGTTCCCGCGGGAATCAATGCCAAAGCTGCCGCACTGCCGAGCCGTCGCCTGCCATTGATGCCGCCCCCCAGCGACCCGTCGCGTCGCCCGGCACCACGGGCGACCGCCACGCGTCGCCTGGCATGCGCCTCACGCCGCGCGAGCTCCGACTATAAAAGCATCCTACCTCGCCGGTGAACGCCCACACCGCCGCCACATCGCCCACCGCACTCTCCTCACTGCCACTGCGCCCCTCCGGCCGCCGGCTGCTTCGTCGCCGGCCTAGCTCCGACACGCACTGCGCCCCCATGCCGCCTCGCCGCCGGGGAGGTGCGGGCTACCGCGGCGTCCGGGTTTGTCCGTCCGGCACCTACTCCGCCGAGATTGAGTGGGGCGGCGTGCGCCTCCGCCTCGGAACAACCTTCGACACCGCTCAGGAGGGCGCCCGCGCGTACGACGCTGTGGCGTGGCGCCTCCGGCGTTCCCGTTGGGACATGAACTTCACGGACGTGCCGACTCTGGAGCGGGCACAGGAGCTGGCGCCTCCCCCGCGGCTTAGAACCGACAAAGATCGCCGGAAGAACTGTAGGCGAGCGCACCGTCTCCACTTGGCCGAGATGGATGATGAAGCCATGGCGACGTGGCGACAAAACTTCCCGCAAGACTTCATCGACGAGCACCGGTTCTTGGCCGAGAGGAGAGCGGAGAGGAAGAAGAGGAGGAAGGAGCGAGCGGCTTATCGCGAGGACAAGCGAGCGCGGAGGACGGTCGCTAAGTCCAACGTCGAGCAAGGAGATGCGTCCTCCTGGGACTTCACCGACGAGCGGTTCCTTGACGCCTACGCTGAGACGTCGGAGGAGGACATCACCAAGGAAGAGTCTGAGTCGGAGAATGACTAGTAGTAGGTCGTAGGAGAAGACTATGTGAACTATCTATCTATCGTATGAAATATCTATCTATCTATATATGTGAACTATCTATTAACTATCTACCAGAAAGTCGAGCCTGGGCCGTTTTGCGTCGGAAATGAGCTGAAAAGCGTCGAAAATGGGCTGAAAAGCGTCGAAAATGGGCCGATATCGGCGCCTGGGACCGACCTGGGAGCCGACAACTGGGAACGAACTGGCACCCAAGCCGAAACTAGCGCCGGCTCGCCCCCGGGCGGCGGTTTTCGGTGCGTTCTAGGGGCCGAACGGCTGGAGATGCCCTAAGCACACGTACAGGAGTACCTGAGAAGCCAGCGCAGGAGTATGTACTTTCAGCCTCGCACATGTATATACGTACACGTATGCCAGCCCTACCATGGCCATGCATTTAGCGATCCCGTACTCACTCAAGCAAAAGTGCGTCAAGTTAGCCAATCGGGAGGGCGACGAAATATATTACTCCATACGATCCATATCACTTGTCACAGCTTTAGCGTAACTTTAATAAAAAAGAATAAAAAATTGCTCTGAAACTACAAATAATATGGACGGAGGAAGTGGCTTAGTTGTTCGGTTTGTTCCTGGAGTCTCGCGGAAGCAACCTAGCTACTTTGACTGTATGGTGACTTATATAATACCTAAATAGTTCATCCCCACTATCCTATTTCTCTTAACATGCAGCTACTCAACTCAGCCATGCAGCCACATCATCCAAGCGTTTCCAGTCACCATCTCCCTCCATCAAATCAAAAAAAAACCCGCTCAAGCCTCTCTTAAATTTTTCCACCACCTCAGCCACATTAATTTCTTCTCCATGCTTTGGTCTTTTTTTCCCAGCTTATCGCACATCTGGCTAGCTTTGTCCTCGAAGCTGAAGGGTTCACAACGCATCACTTCCTTCTTCATGCTACCAACCATTATGACAGCCATTTCCATCTTCCATTATCCCACACGTACAAGATTAACTAATGAGGTAATCAAGCGGCCGGCCGGCTGTTCATTACCCTTCCCCGCCCCCTACTTTATAGTTGTAGGTCCCCTCACATTTTCCTCCACTTCCCAGTTTGCGTCGGCAATTATCTACTCTAGACGGCGGTATCAATCTGCATCATCATCGTGTGATTGCAACGCTGGCCGGAGAATTCACCCGCAACTCCGCGGGTGCAGCAGCTGCAGGTGCCACTGTTGCTCCCCGTCAACCCCAAAGGTCTGCCTCATGATTTGTTTGTTTTGTCCATCCATTATTCCATTGATTGTTGAGAGTATGCAGAATAGCAAAGCATGCGCTTGCTTCTGGTGTTGACGAGCATATTCTCCCGGTTCTCATGTGTAGCAGCTTAAGATTCTTTAACAAAGGCAATAATATTTCTTGCATTGATTAAGAAGACAATTCATTGCAAAGGAAGTATAAAATGGAAGATTGGAGGCATGAAGAATATTTACAAATTAGAAGAGTGGATGAAAGAAATTATGTATGTAATGCCCTATGCTTTAAGTTGTGGAGGCCAGCCATCCACATCTCTGTGGAACTAAAGATCCTCCCGTTTCTTTTCATTCCTCAGGTGGCACCAAAGTAGCATAACCAAAGAAGGCAAATCTTTTTTGCGAGGTGGCTAAAATGGCAATCGGCCCCTCAGTCCTCCATGTTGTTAGTCAGCAGAGAAGGAGCGAGATCAGCTGGGAAACTACAAAAGCGCAAGGCGAAATCCCAAACTGCAGAAGGAACCGAGCAATGGTAGAAGAAAATCACACCTTTTTTAATTATTCATTCAGTTACTTCTGTCTCTGTACATTCTTATCAAAAACTGTGAGTGGAACACTTATCAGTATTGAACAAATATAATTCCATGGATGTGAGATAAGCTCTACATACGTTGCTAGATCTATGAATATTTGGCCGACCATAGTAGGCAGACGCCGAGACGCGTACCATCATATTTTCATGTTCTTTTAGAAAATTAATACTTTCAGGTATCATGAATACCAAACATGTTATGAATTTCCAGGGCTCTGATGTACAGTCATTGTCATATGAAACTCGACCTTAATATTCTTCAACCATCATATCTCAAACAAGTCATCGGAAAATCCCGCAGCAACGCGCGGGGCATCATCTAGTATTATATACACGTACGATACGATGCCTTAACCTGCGGCTGCCGGGGCCATGCAGTTCGTATTGCACTCGCGTAAAGGTGATTAAGCCTTCCCGCCAAAAAAGGTGGTTAAGCCAACACTTTTTTGACCAAGTTGTTCTTGCAGTCTCGTGGAAGCAACGTGCTCCTACGTACTGTATGCGCCCAAGATACAATACTTAATCCCTAGAAGACAAGAGAGGACAAATACAATGATTGGAGACCGATGAAAATAGCGGCCGAAGAGATCGACGGAGGAGTTGATTATTACTAGTAATTAGAATGACGTCCTCATGAATCATATGGCGCATATACGCTCTTTGATTCTGTTTTATTTTGCTTCTTGCGAGAGTACGTAAGGGTACGACGTGCCTCATTGATCCATCAGCAGCGGACGAGACGCAATGTTTTCTCAGCAGTGACCTACCGCATGCAATTAACTATTGAAATCATCTTTGGGTGGCTTCCATGCCAAGTAAATCGACTCCACGAGCAGGTCCGTCCCAGGGGGTGACGGTTTGCGTCTGGAGAAAGGCGACCGCGGTGGCGACTAGGGTTTCCACGTCTCGACCGTGAACAGAGTCCGCCGTCGTCGAGGCCCAGATCGCCGAGGGGACGGGATCCGCAACAGCACCATCACCATCCCTTTGGCGGAAGCCAATCCAATCAACCCGTTCCTAGCCTGCCGCGCGTGCGTGGGCGGGCGACCGTAAACCTGCTAAAACCCTAGGCAGTCGTCTTTGGGCGTGGGGTCGTCAAGATGGAGAAGATGGCGGGGATGTTGGAGAGCATGAGGCTGTCAGAGGAGGAGAGGAAGGGGATGAAGTTGAGGAGATCTGACGCGGAGAAGGGTAAACAGATCGAGATCCGAGCGATTGGGAAGGTTATGGCGGAGAGGCCGGCACACGCAGATGCAGTCCGCAACTCGCTGGGGAAGGTGTGGAGCCCAATTAGGGGGGTGGAATGCAAGGAGCTAGGAGATAACATCTTCTTGTTTACCTTTCATCAAGAGAGGGAGAAGAGGAAGGCTTTGGAGGATGGTCCATGGATGTTCGATAATGATCTGGTCGTGGTAGAGGAATTCATACCGAGGAAGAGGATTGATGACTACGAGTTCCAAGAGATCCCGATCTGGATCAGGGTGTATGGGCTGCCTTTAGGTGATATGAATGAGGATACCGGAGAGATGATCGGGAATATGGTGGGTGTGTTCATAGAAACGGACACGGGTGCAGATGGAGGGGCGATACGAAGATTCCTGCGGGTGAAAGTGCGAATCCAGATATCAAAACCATTGATGAGGGGCTTCAAGCTTGACACACATAAGGAGGGAGATGGTAGTGAGGAGGAGGAGAGTCAGGGCGAGGAGAGAAGGGTGTTAAGGCATAGGGAGGAGGTGGAGGAAACTTGGTGCAAATTCGAATACGAGTACTTGCCAGACTTCTGTTACATCTGCGGGAAGCTGGGCCATGTGGATAGGGAGTGTTTGACAAAGCTCAAGAAAGGGGAGAGGGCACAGTATGGCAGATGGATGAGGGCGGATATGAATATGAGGAGGGGTGGGGCGCCAGAAGGGGTGTGGCGGAGTACCTCACGTGGTAGTAGTGGGAGCCGGGGATATGGATTTGGGAAGCTGTCAACTCATTCAGGTAGTGACAGCCGGTCCTGGAGGAAGGATGGAAGCAATTCAGGAGGAGGAGGAGGAGATGTGGAAAAGGGCACAGAGGTTACAAGCCCAAGCAAGGTGAAGGTGAATGGGGGAAAGGAAGGAGTAGCGAAGGAGTTGACATACAATGGCGATGCCACAGACTCACGGGAGGCACAGGCTACGACTGTCTTGCTTGGGAATATCGAGAACGCGGCGGGGGAGGAGCAGGCTGGTGAAGGGATGGAGATAGAAGAGCTTGGAGCCGCTAAAAGGGGAGATGTTGAGAGAAAGGAGGGTAGAGTTGCTGTGGTACCAGGAAGAGGTGGTGAGAAGGGTGGAAAGAGCAGGGAGCAGGGAACTTTCAAGAGGAGGGTACGAGCATGTAAGGAGAATGTAGGGAATCAGTCCCACCTCGGAGGAGGGGATAGTAGGAAGAGATCTCTCGAGTTGGAGGAGGTGGAGGATGAGGACATCAGGTTGGCCAAGAAGGACAGGAAGATGGAGGAACATCGGATGATGGAGAACACTGGAGCGCCAGAAAGCAACATTATATCGGCCGGACTGCAGGAGCAGTCCCGCCGGGCTCAATGAAAATAATAAGCTGGAACTGCCGGGGATTAGGGAACGGCCCGGCAGTTCATGCACTCCTGGATCTTGGGAGTAAAGAGGACCCTGACATTCTGTTTTTGGCGGAGACTAGATTGACGGACGAGAAGATGGAGTGGCTGAGGTGGAAGCTAGGGCTCGCTAGCATGGTGGCTTGGAATCCGGAGGGAAGGAGTAGAGGGATAGCGTTGTTTTGGAGGAGAGGGGTGGAGGTGACACTTCGATCGATGGGGAGAAGACACATTGATGCAGATGTTGCGGATGAGAAGGGAGTCTGGAGACTAACAGGAATGTATGGGGAGTCACAATGGGATCGGAAGGTAGAGACTTGGAGGGTTTTACGCACTCTGAAGCAACAACACCAGGATGGAAGAGCGTGGATGTGTCTGGGAGATTTTAATGAAATTCTAAGTAATGATGAAAAGGTGGGGGGGCACTGAGGGGTCAAGGGTACATGGATCGATTTGGGGAGGCTCTGTCTTGCTGTAACCTCCAAGACATTGGGTTTGAAGGAGATATGTTCACCTGGCGCAACCATAGTGAGGATAGCGCATCATATATATGTGAGAGGTTGGACAGAGCTACAGCAAACGAGGAATGGTGCACACAATTTCCGGAGTTTCGTGTGATCAACGGGGACCCGAGGCACTCTGATCATAGACCCGTAGTGGTAATGACCGAGCAAGATAGCGGAGGGAAGGGGATCCGTGATACAACTTTCCGGTTTGAGGCTCGGTGGATGGAGGAGGAAGGGTATGATGAAGTGATTAGGAAGGCGTGGGAGGAAAGTTGGGCGGAAGGAGCAGGAGAGATATCACAGGCGTTGAAAGGAGTGGCGCGTCGGCTGGATACATGGAATAAGGAGGTGGTGGGATAACTTGGGGGTAGACTGAGGAAGGCAAATTGTGAGCTTGAAAAGTGGAGACGGAGGGGGATATCGGAGGAGAAGGTGACGGAGGAGGCTCGATGGAGAGGGGAGGTAGCAAGGCTGGAAGAGCTGCTGCATATAAAATGGAGACAAAGAGCACATGTTTGGTGGTTGAAGGAGTGGGGAAGGAATACAAAATTTCTGCATAAATGTGCTACTGCAAGGAAGAAGAACAATAAGCTGAAAGAACTGAAGAGAGAAGATGGCTCGGTGGTGGCGGAGGGACCCGAGATGACTAATTACGTGTGTTCCTTTTTTCAGGAATTATTTACCACAAAATGTAGCAGAAGAGTGGAGGAGCTAACACAGAATGTCCAAGCGCGGGTGACACAGCAAATGAATGAATACCTCATGAAGGAATTTACACAAGAGGAGATAAAAGCAGCCCTTGATCATATTGGTAACCTAAAAGCGCCGGGACCAGACGGCATGCCGTCACTAGTCTATAAAAAACATTGGAGCATGATGGGGGAAAGGATTGTGGAGGAGGTGCTGAAAGTATTAAACGGAGGCCCGATGCCAACTGGGTGGAATGACACCTTTGTTGTACTGATACCGAAGGTCAAGAACCCCAGCAAGATAAAGGACTTGAGGCCTATAAGTTTGTGTAATGTGATGTACAAACTTGTCTCAAAGGTCCTAGCAAACAGGCTCAAAATCGTCTTGCCTGAGGTGATTTCGGAGAACCAAAGTGCCTTTGTGCCTGGGCGCTTAATCACGGACAATGTCCTTATCGCTTATGAGCTATCTCACATGCTGCTAAATAAGAAGAAGGGGAAGGAGGGCTATGCAGCAATCAAAGCAGATATGAGCAAAGCATATGATCGAGTAGAGTGGAGTTTCCTCAAGGTGATGATGGAGAAATTGGGGTTCTGTGAAGCGTGGGTCAACCTGATAATGAAGTGTGTTACGACAGTGAGGTACCAAATAAAAGTTAATGGTAGCCTCACGGAGCAATTTGAGCCTACCCGGGGACTACGCCAAGGAGACCCGATTTCACCCTACCTATTTGTTATCTGTGCGGAAGGACTGTCTGCACTGCTGCATGCCGCGGAGAGGGAAGGACGACTGGGGGGAGTAAGAGTGTGCCAGGGAGCACCCGTGATCACCCACCTCTTCTTCGCCGATGATTCGGTCCTGATGATTAAGGCAAACAGCGATGAAGCGAGCGAGTTGAAGAAGATACTAGACCTATATGAGGACTGCTCAGGCTAGTGTATCAACAAGGAGAAGAGCGCAATAATGTTCAGCGCGAACACCCGGCCGGTGCAAAAGGAGGATGTGAAGAGATGTGCTGGTATTTCATGTGAGACATGGAACGAGAGGTATCTTGGCTTACCAGTGTATGTGGGACGGTCACGAAAGCGAGTCTTTGCGTACATAAAGGACGCCATCTGGAGGAGAGTACAAGGATGGAAGGAGCGGCTGCTGGACAAGGTTGGGAAGGAAGTACTGGTGAAGGCCGTGGCGCAAGCTATCCCAACATATGCCATGTCTTGTTTCTATCTAACAAAGACTCTGTGTGAGGAGATAAGCGCTCTGATCTCAAAGTTCTGGTGGAGCCAACAGGATAATGAATCTAAGCTACATTGGATCGGCTGGCCCAAGCTGACGAAATCCAAGGCGCATGGGGGCTTAGGATTCAGAGATATCCATAGTTTTAACATTGCAATGTTGTCTCGACAGGTCTGGAGGCTAATCCAAAAACCGGACAGTCTTTGTGCGCAAGTGCTGCAAGCCAAATACTACCCGGATGGTAACATAATGAAGGCAACACCGCGAGACGGCATATCATACACCTGGAGAAGTTTACTCCATGGACTAGCGCTCATTAAGGATGGCTACATTTGGCGGATTGGAGATGGGCAGAACGTTGATATATGGGAGGATCCCTGGCTGCCTAAACCCTGGACACGACGGGTGCAGACGGCGAGGAATGGGGTGCTGCTAAGCAAGGTGAACGAGCTCATTAGTCCAATCACCGGAGGCTGGGATGAAGTGCTAGTACGGGAGACATTTGTCCCAGAGGATGCCAACCTCATCCTGGGCATACCACTTAGAGATGGGATGAACGACTTCATCGCGTGGCAGTACGATGAGAAAGGGGTGCACTCCGTGAAGCAGGCATACAAGCTACACGTCAAAATGCAGGAGATAGCGAATGGGACAGAGGCAGGCCAAAGCGGAGATATCCAGGGCTCGCTAAACTCATGTGAAAACACGTTCTGGAGCAGGATATGGAAGATGCCATGTCAGAGCAAGATCCGCATGTTTACCTGGAGGCTAGCTCATAATTCTTTGGCCACCCGGGCGAATCTTGTGGCGAGGGGGATGAGTCTGGAGGATGATCGCTGTTTGTTCTGTGAGAGAAGTGTCGAAGATGGGGGCCATCTCTTTATTCGGTGTAGGGCAGTGAAGGAGGTGTGGCGAGCTATGGGGCAGGAAGCTGTTAGAATGGAGCTGGAGAACCTGAATACTGTGGAGGACGTGCTTGATCATCTATGGTCCTTGAGGATGGAGGACAGGGTGCAGATCCTATATCTATGGTGGGAATGGTGGAATGAGAGGAATAGGGTGAGGAAGAAAGAAGGAAGGTTGAGGCCGGAGGAGATAGCTCATCGGACTAAACTTGCGACTACAGAATACTGGGACATAGTAGGCAAGCATCAACAGAAGAGGCCGAAGGTGAAGACGAAATGGCGGGCGCCCGAGATGGATGTTCTGAAGTTCAACATCGATGGGGCGTATGTGCCGGGAAGCTCTCAATCAGCATGGGGCGTGGTAGCTCGTGATCATACCGGGGAAGCGGTGGCGTGCTTGGCGGGGAAATGCGAGCATGTATACGACGCATTTGCTGCGGAGCTACAAGCAGCGGTGGGAGCGGTGGAGCTGGCAGCTCATCTCGGGGCGATCAGGCTTTGCCTGGAGACAGACTCACAGCTGCTGCAGACAGCGCTCATGCAGGAGGGACCAAGTTTTTCGGTGTATACCTCGGTACTCAATGACTTGAAGATCCAGATGAGGCTTTGGTTTTCAAAGTGCGAGATTGTTACATGTAGGAGGGAGGCTAATGGCGCAGCACATGCGCTTGCTAAGTTGGGCTATGAATGCAATGTAAACGAGCCCATGTTATGGGATGTTAATGTCCCGCCGGCTGTGGCTGGAATTGTTATAGGCGAAATGCCTAACCTGGTTGAGTAATAAAGCAATTGCTTTGACCCTAAAAATAAACTATTGAAATCATCTTTAATTAGCTTTGAACAAAAGGTGGCCGTATTTCTTTGGTAAGGTGGCGCTTGGAGCCCCGACCCCTGAGCCGCTCCCGCGAGCGTCCTCGGGGGAAACCCTAGCGCGCCGCCCCTCGTCCTCCCTCGTTGATCTCTCCCCCCGCCGCCACCGCACAGCGCCGCCGGCAAAGATCGGCCGGTGTTGGTGGCGGCGGGGATCTTCCCCTCTCCTCGCGGTTGGCGTCCGGCGCGGGACGGCGCGGCGCGAGACGGCGCTGAGCTGGGCGGGGCTCAGCGGCGCGGCGGTGGGCGTACTGGGTGGCGGCTCCCCTGCCTGGCAGCGGTGCAACTGCGGCTTCAGGCCCCTCCAACGCGCGGCGGCTGCGGCTTCTCTGGCGGCGCGAGTTATCCCGGCAGCGACTTGGCAGCGTGGCGCGGCGGGGCTCCGGAGATGACTCGGCGGCGGGCTGGAGGGCTAGTCACCGTCCAGTGGTGCTGCCTCCGCGGCGGTTGCGGCTTGGGGCCCTTGATTCCGATCCGATCTGGATCTGGTGGTGCCTGGGTCTGGACCATGGCGGCTGGCGAGGCATGGGAATCGTCGGGGCTTGTCCGCCTCTAGGCACCATGGGGGTGCCGGCGGCGACGCGTGCCCGGCGTGGTGACGCCGCTGGACGTGGTGGTCATCTTCTTCCCGAGATGGCCGGCCAGAGGCTTGGTGATCGGATCTCGAGATCCATCATCTTGTCCCGGCTGCGAGTAGGGGAGACATGGTTGCCGGTGAAAACCGAGCTGACGGCAGGCGATGGCGGCGTTCTCGCCGTTACCTCGATGGAGGCATCGTCGTGTAACTACTGTCGACCCACTCGTGCTGCTCCGGGGGAAACCCTAGGATCTGGTATTCCAGATCGGACGATGGCGGCACTGCGGCGTCGTTTCTCTCTTGGGAGCATCGTCTACAGAGCAGTGCTGGATGTCAGAGGCTGGAGGTGGAGCGGCTTCGTCGTGCACGGAGCTTCGGTGGTGATGTCAAGTCATGCCTGACCGACGGGTGCTACGCTTTGTCATGCCTGGTCCGCAGGTGCTACGCACGACACATCTTCCAAGGACTTCAAGCTGTGTCAGCTGGTGATACCTGGCAGCATGGCGCTGAGATGTATCAGTGACGACCGCGACGTGCTCAGCTGTTTGCGCGCAGGGAGGAGGTGTCGTTTGGCGCCGTGGTGGCGTCGACGATAGCTAGATCGAGCAAGGTTGATGCATCAGTACAGTTCTGAAGATGGAGCGGTGGTAGTTGGCGGCGGCGGCATCTGAGTGCACGCCGGACCGGTGAGACCCATGCCTGGCAGGCGTCCTGGATGGGATCTCAGGTCTTAGATGTTAGGTTTGGCTGCGATGTCTGTTTGGTATTAGGCCCAGGCTATCTGCGCCCCTTCATCAGATGGATAGAGGTGCTTAGACGGCGGCTTTAGTCTTTACTGTTGTATTACTTTGTAAGGTCTTGTGAGAATAATTAATAAAGTGGCCGTATGCATCGCCCTGATGCAGAGGCCGGGGGTCATCCTCCTTTTCTAAAAAAAAAATTCTTTGGTAAGGTCACATCACATGCAGCATGGAGCAAAAGCAAGTGTGACAAGAGTAGTTAATCAAACACTGCTTTAGTAGTAGTACGCGCGTTCGGAATAGTAGACGTACATAACATGGGAGCTGATGAGATTGATGTGTTGCTGTACTTAACCATTTAATTATTTGTGGGGTAAGTAACCTGTACGAGTAATCGTACTCTAACTCGTTCCCTTAATTTCAGTACTGTACATGAACTGCTACGGTACACCATAATAGCTACTCCCTCCGTTCCTAAATATAAGTCTTTGGAGAGATTTCACTATGGACCACATACGGAGTAAAATGAGTGAATCTACACTCTAAAATATGTCTATATACATCCGTATGTAGTTTGTAGTGAAATCTCTCTAAAGACTTATATTTTGGAACGGAGGGAGTAGAAGGGTAAATAACTTGATTTAATCACAATTTTTAACTATTTCAGACTTGATGTGGGGGTGTCAGTTTTAAAGTTCGATGACGTGTCCGGTGACATGGAGTCCTGGTCTGATTCTTTCAACAACTATGATTTTGCTTCTGGCAAACTACTTTGAAGGTCCGTAAAGCTGATGATCAGCGATGGAGCCACGTCAAGCTTGGGTGAAAGAGGTGATCTGTCTTTTTATCCTTTGGTGGCCGCTTCGGTGTTGTCAAAGGAGAGGGACAGACGCTGGTATTTTGCATATGATTTTCCTATCTTTACAGTCATGTATAATCGATGCTTACGTGCCTTGTAATTGATCTTTATTCTATATAAATGAGACAAGTTTTACCATGAAAAAAAGGGTAAATAACTTGATTTAACTACAATTTTTAACCATTCCAGACTTGGGGAGAATGATCTACTGTCATAGTATATTACAAGCCACTAACAGTTTTTAACATCGAGTCATGTGACCGGGACACTCGGTTATGTCTGTATACACCTGCAAAAGAAAAGACCATTGTCTGTATAATTTATGATCGAGTGGTACGTGCATACGTACGCCCGAGAAACAAGGCATTAATTTGGGGCTCCCTACACTTTTCAGCCAAGCACACGCCGGCCATTGGCTATTTTGCATCTGAGATTTCTGAGGCCCGTAGCAATGGATCCCTCATAACGCGACGTGACAAGCACGTACGACGGCGCAAGAGACGGGCGAGCAAATGCACGTCACCATCAACATATCGAGTCAAATTTAACTCGCGATCGGTCCCAAGGATGCGTGAGCGTACGTACGTGGCAGTAATTGAGTGGGACATGCACGTACGTACCGGTGCAAGCTAATGATGCTGGGTAGATCGATCGATCAAGTGGGCACGCATCGTCGTCCATCCATGGAGACAATGGAGTATTTTTACACGGTTACCCGTTACCATGATGTAACCATGCAGCTTGCTACACCCCGCGCGTAATGGATGTACATGCATGCATGCATGCTCGGTTGATCGAGGATTCACCAGGTTTGTCACGTGTAGTGCAAACAAACCACTGCACCGACGTCGGAGGCCGATGAAATCGGATGAGACCGTCGGCGTGTCAACGGATGCCGTCATGCCATGCCGTTGTGTGCAGCTCTACACAGCTGCAGTGTTTGCCAGTCGCCTGCTGGAGCGAGCCGGCGTGCGCTGGAGCCGGCGCGACGTGCTCGCAAAGAGTCAAATGCGCGCGTCATCTTCGGCGTGCGTTGGCCCCTACCCTCGTGGCCACCCACCAAGAGCAGCTATCTGCCCGCAACCAGTACTGTACCCAGCCATCGGCGAAGCGCCTGCGCGCGCAACGCTGGAGCCCCTTGCGCGGGAAACACGTTTCCCCTGTTGCTCGAACTGTAACCGGGCAGGTCCAGCCACGCCGCGCCGCCAATCGCCGGTGATCACTGCACCCCCACCCCGTACCTCCGCGAAAAGGCAAAGCAGCTAGCCGACCGATCAATCAATGGCGATGGTGACGATCGAAGCCCAGCCAGCTGGCGCATCGTCCTCGAGCCTGTAGCCGAACGTCGCTGCGTCGGCGTGAATTCTTTTTTTTAAGTCCGCGTGATTTTTTTAATACAGTATAAACGCAAGCGCTCATACATACGCGTATATACTTATCCCTATGAATGTACACTCGGACACCCTTTTCCTATGAGTACCTCCGAGAGACTAAGTCGACATATCATCTTGAGATATACGAAATCACGGTAGGTGCCTCGTCGTCGATGAAAACGTCTCCTCTCACTGAAAAGACATCGACCAGTTGCCAGCAGCGTGTCTTCATTCCGGATCAGCGTATATATATAATATACGTACACGTACGTGCACGTGCATGTACGTGCGGGAGGAGGCATGCATACGACTGTACAAGCGGTGGACGTGCACTGCGAGCCGATCGAGCAGCTCCCTCCGTCGCCGTCGTTCGTAGCTTGCTGATCCGTCATGTCGAGGAATTAAATTGTACGTGCATATGTATGGTGGCATGGTGCCTGCTGCTGCTTGTGATGGATGGATGGAGGTGTTATACCTGTGGATCGCTAGGCTAGATCGATCTAGTAGTCCTACCTTCGTGCTGAACGGAAGAGCTCGATCCAGCGCCGGCCATGGTGAAGTGGAGGCCGGTGATGGTAGGGAGATGACGGCGAGGAGGTGGTGCTTCCCGTGAGCATCACGCTAACCCTAGATCGGTAGGGCGTGTAGGTAGGGTTTGTGGCAGCGATGAACTTCGTGAGTCGTGCCTCGGTCCTTACCTCTGTTAATATAGCGCGGGTCACAGGGGCCCACCAACCATAATGGGTTGGGCGCCCCCGATCAGGGCGCATTGACCAAGGGCCTGGCAGGCCGTTGGGCCTGCACAGAGGAGATCAACCTAACATTCTCCCCCCTTAATCTCAACTTTACTTTTAACCTTATACTTTCTAGTTTATTTGTTTCATCACATATTGGTACATATAGCATGTTTCATCGTCACGGCTTAATTGCCGATAGAATCATACAGCTACAACATACGTTTTGTTCAGAAACAAATTCCATTCTTTTTGGGCCTATCCAGAAATCATAGGCTTTCCCTTAAATCCGTGCCGGCTAAGTGTTCCTTGAACACATTGGGTGGTAAGCCTTTCGTTAGCGGATCTGCAAGCATACCTTTTATCCTTATATGCTCGAGACTTATAGTGTGATCCTGGATTTTATCCTTCACAACATAATACTTTATCTCTGTCGGTTTTGCAGCATTATTCAACTTGTTGTTGTGAGCATAAATTACTGCGGGCTCGTTGTCACAGTACATCTTTAGTGGTTTGTTGATGACCCTCAACCGTAAGGGATCTATTGCAGCGTTTTCGATAAATAAGAGTGTCGAACCCAACGAGGAGCAGAAGGTATTGATAAGCGATTCTGAGCAAGAAATTACTGCAAGCACTGAAAGATAACTTTTAGGGGTTTTCTCGGTATAAGCAACAGGAACGTAAAGGCAAGTAATGTAAAAGGTACTGAGAGTAACAAGTGGCCCTATCCTTTCTTAGCAAATGAGATGCCTAGCAACTGAACTTATAAAGACTAAAGCGTTCTTGAGGACACACGGGAGAGGTAGTCATGTGCTTTCGCCATATTCCGTATCGATATTATGTTATGTGTTGATAAGTGTTGAGTGGGTGGATCTATGCTATTGCACTCTCTAGACTAAGATGAATGCACTCTTATGATTAAACACCTTGCAAGCATCCGCAAATACAAGATAGAATTTAAGGCAAAAGCCTAACCATAGCAATACGATCGAGGATCCATTATTCCCTTATGCAAAAGCGTGCGAACTGGGGTTCAGGTTTCTCTCACTCCGGCAACCCACCATAAGCATTCTTTATACACAATGTATTCTCCTAGGTCCTTAATAAGGCGAAGTGTTGGGTGTTCGACTCACACAACACCACTAATAGAATGACAACGCAACTTAAGTATCAAACAACACATATTACTTCAACAGCATATAGCTACTAACAACAAGACTTTCCCCATGTCCTCAAGAACTAAGGTAACTACTCACTAGACATAAAAGAGATCATCATCAGTGGGGATAAATATGTGATAAACAATCTGGACATAATAATATTTCTCCAACAAAACTCAATAGCATTCACCACAAAGTAGTAATCAACACCGATGGAGTAGAGAGGATAGGTAGTACGAGTTACAACACGAGTTGCGATGGTAAGATGAGATTGGGATGAAGATGGAGATGGTGCTGGTGTTGGGGATGATGTTGATGATGATCTCGATGATGCCCGTGACGATGGTGATGACGATGGCGACGATCTCCCCTTTCGGGAGGTGATCTCCCCGGCGGAATCTGCCCGCCGGAGATGCCCTTTTCTTCTCTGTAGGTTTTCGCCTCGAAGCGGCGGCGGAACTCCATAAAAAGTCCCGTGCCTAGGGTTTTCGGAGAACGGAGAACATATATGCAAAAGGGGGCGACCAGAGGTGGGCCAGGGGCTCCAGGCGCCCCCCCCCCCGACGCGGTCAGGGGGGCGCGCCCCCAGGCCGCCTGGGCACCCTGTGGCCCCCTCTGACTCGCCTTTTGCGTGTCTTCGTTATTCGTCTGAAAAATACCTCCCGTCAATTTTCAGGTAATTTGGAGGTGTTCTTCTTCAGCAACTCAGCATCCACTTTTTCCTGCTGAATCCTGCGTCTGCTGTTCCGGCATCGGAAAGTTGCAAACTGTGTAAAATAGACCAAAACAACATAAAAATATCATCATAACGTCAAATATATCAATGAATAAGGATAAATTATGATACAAAATAGTGATGCATTTTGGACGTATCAACACCCCCAAGCTTAGACCTCGCTTGTCCCCAAGCGAATATGAACTCGGTAAACCTGTCCACAAGTTTAGAGAGTGAAGTGTCGATAAATAGAATACGGACAAGAAGCATCCTAGTCTCTTTACCAACTCAAATATCCTCAGCAACAATCTTCAGCTCATAAGGTTCTTATGAAAGAGTGTTAACACTTATATTCGAAAGTAGGACTAAGGAAACTCATTATATCATGGCAAACATGTCCTTTGGTCAAAGAACAACAAATAATTTTAACTTTTGCTCTTATATTTTGATGGGATTAATTGAAGCTTTTTGAAATAACGTGTTAATAAGCAAGAAGTGAAAGTGTTAACACAAAGGAAGATATTTGCCTTAGCTGGGCATGACAAACAACTTACTTATCAAATGATAATGTCAACAAGGATATGATATGACAAATCTTAATGCAGCTTTATATGAATGAATCCTTATCAACATCAAACGTCTGCTCTCTTTGAGAAATAGAGGGGAGTAGGAATAACTGACTCAACTTAAAATTAAAAGATAGGCCCTGCTCTAGGGTAGTAGGGAAACTCATGTGCTATCCTCAAATCAAACAGAATGAAAACAAGTTTTGAGAGGTGCATGATTTGTCAACGAATGCTAATAAATAACTCAGTTGCTTCTTGAACTGGACAAGTTTCGAGGAACGGCTCCCGTATGAGGACGATATCATCCTCTTATTCTCCATTGTTTATCACTGCCAAAGTTTTCTGATTTCTCATGAACAAAGCGTGAAGGAGGGTTTGTTTGTTATATTATTTTTAAGCCGGGCGCACTCCTTGCCAGTTCCTTCTCGTATTATGGGTTTGCACATTATACATGCAATCCCGGGGTGAAGCTTGTCCAACTCAAGAAGACTATGAATTAGCTATTACTTCCTCATGAGCTAAAACAGAGGCACAAAATAAAAGATTTTGAACATTTAAGGATAACACATAAATTATATACTTTAGGAGGTGGTAGTGGAGTACCACGAGTAGGTAGGTATGGTGGACTCATATGGAAGGTATTGGCTTAAGGGTATGGACGCACAAGCAGAATTCCGCTTAGTACAGAGTTAGGCTAGCAAAGGTTTTGAGAGAGCAGACAATTGATGATGACTAAGATGCAAAGCAATATAAAGCATGAACATTGAAATAAGCATAACACATCAAGTTGTCTTCCTTGTCAACATAACACTTCAAGCATAATAACATAAAGGTTTTGGCTATGTTGATACTTTAAGAAAATCATGCTTGTTGTTATGACCAAAGCTATGTTTGCCAAGATTAAATAAAGTTTCATAGCCATACCTGACATAAGCTCAATACTCCCCATAAGAATCATCATATAAGGTCGATTGCGTGAAGAGAATACCGAGTGCAGCAAAAGGAACTGATAAACTTCTCATTAATATTCCATCATAAACGACTCCACACACACGGATACAATTCTTCACCGAAGGAGCGATAGACCTCAATGCACACACCTATCTCATATAATAACCTCCCTAGACATGATACGACTCTACTTGACTATAAAAGACAAAAAGTAAAGATAAAGATACCGGGCACTCCCTTAAGCTTGGAACAAGCCAAGGGAATGCCATTACCCCAGGAGATTTCACTCATCATTCTTGTTGGCGTTGATCAAGTAGTTCTTGGCGAAACTCTTCCATGGAAGGGGTTCTCCAGTCTCATATGAGAAGCTCGTCTCCTGGATCCTGCATTCAGCACCCAAACCCATGCGCAGAAACCTTAGTTCATACTCACAGTTCTGGTTATGTAGATCATTAATTTGCCCTTGGAGTTCTATAATTCTGTCTTCAGATGCGGTGATTCTTTCCCACATCTCCTTCATCTCCTTCAGGAAGTAGTTCTTCAGCTCGTTGGTGATGTCAAAGTTAGCTTCAACACCACGCTCGATCATCTTTTTATACTCGAAGACTTCTTGCTCCATTTCTTCCAGCCTGGCCTGGACGCTCCCCTCCTTGATAGGTCCCTTCAGATCTTCTTGATGAAGGACGCCTTCCTTCATCTGAACAACCTGAGGGTGCTTCTTCACCTCAGCGAGGTAAGGGTTGATGACGTTGACGACGAACGTGTCCTTGGGGGAACTTGGAGAAGCCATGGCACCTAAATTTAGCTGAAAGATTTCCTGGCAGAAACAGATCGAAGAGAAAACACGCGAAATCGCAAGATACGTTGCCGGAACAATCCGGGCAAATATATAGGAAAAATTTATGCACAGAAAGGAAGGTAACGGACCAAAGCGGGGTCGGAGGCGGACTCCCGGGTGTCCAGGCGGCCTACCGGCGCGGCCCAGGGGGGGCGCGCCAGGGGGGCGCCTGGACTCCCTGGAGGTCGTCTCCGGCTCCACTTCGACTCGGAATTTTACTAATTTTGCAAAAACTCGTAATACAGAACTTTTATGGTGGTTTGCGGTGTTTTCTTACCGTACTTCATACCTTTTCTTTATTCTGCTTCTGCTGGCGTTTGAAACAGGGCTGCAACATGTTCTTCGTGGGTTGTTGTGTATATTATATTCACATCAACATCGACAGGGTCTCCTGCTATGTAATGTTTAAGTCTTTGCCCATTCACAACTTGAGGTTTGGTGCCTTCAAAATTATTGATCTTAATTGCACCAGACCGATAAACTTCTTCAATATGAAATGGTCCTTCCCACCTGGAAAGTAGTTTACCTGGAGAAAACCTGAAACGGGATCTAAACAACAAAACTTTATCACCAACATTAAATTCACGTTTCAGAATCTTTCTATCATGCCACCTTTTTACCTTTTCCTTGAACATTTTAGCGCTCTCGTAAGCTTCACTCCTCCATTCATCTAGAGAAGTCAAGTTCATGAGACGCTTCTCACCAGCTAATTTTGGGTCAGCGTTAAGCTCTCTAACAGCCCAGAAAGCTTTGTGCTCTAACTCTAATGGCAAATGGCAAGCCTTGCCATACACCATCTTATAGGGGGACATGCCCATGGGGTTTTTGTAAGCAGTTCTATATGCCCATAATGCATCTCCTAAATTATTCGACCAGTCCTTTCTATTTCTGTTTACTGTTTTCTGCAAGATCAACTTAATCTCTCTATTGGTGAGCTCAACCTGCCCACTAGTTTGAGGGTGATAAGGTGAAGCAATTCTATGATTAACATCGTATTTAGCCAAAGCTTTTCTAAAAGCTCCGTGCGTGAAGTGTGATCCTCCATCGGTCATGAGATACCTTGGTACACCAAACCTAGGGAATATTACATCCTTAAGCATTTTCAAGGATGTCTTGTGATCAGCATTTTCAGTGGGGATTGCTTCAACCCACTTGGTCACATAATCAACAGCTACTAAAATGTGAGTGTACTTGTGCGAAGAAGGAAAGGGACCCATAAAATGAAAACCCCAACAATCGAAAGGTTCAATCACTAGTGAGTAATTCATAGGCATCTCATTCCTTCTACTAATGTTACCAACTCTCTGACATTTATCACAGGCTAAAACATAATTTCTAGCATCTTTAAAGAGAGTAGGCCAATAAAAACCTGATTGAAGAACCTTATGTGCAGTCCTCTCACTGGCATGATGTCCTCCATAGGGACTATCATGACAACGTCTAAGAATGTCCTTCTGCTCGTGTTCCGGAATGCATCTTCTCACGATCCCGTCGGGACCTTCTTTGAAAAGATGTGGGTCATCCCAAAAGTAGTGCCTCAAATCATGAAAGAACTTCTTCCTTTGCTGAAATGTTAAACCTGGAGGCAAATACTTTGCAACAATAAAATTAGCATAATCTACATACCAAGGATCGGAAAGAGGTTGTACTTTTACAACGGCAAGTTGTTCGTCTGGAAAACTATCGTTAACTAGGATGGGGTCGTGCGGTATATCTTCCATCCTTGAAAGATTGTCCGCCACCGGATTGTCTTCCCCTTTCGTATCAACAATCTGCAAATCAAATTCTTGAAGAAGGAGTACCCATCTGATAAGTCTTGGCTTGGCATCCTTCTTTGTCATAAGATACTTAATGGCAGCATGATCAGTATGAATAATAACTTTGGAATCAACAATATACTCCCTAAACTTATCACAAGCAAAAACTACAGCTAAGAATTCCTTCTCAGTAGTAGCATAATTTCTTTGAGCACTATCAAGGGTTTTACTAGCATAATGTATAACATTCAATTTCTTATCAACTCTTTGTCCTAAAACAGCTCCAACAGCAAAATCACTTGCATCACACATAATTTCAAAAGGTAAATTCCAGTCAGGTGGTTGTACTATAGGAGCAGTTATTAAAGCTTTCTTAAGGACTTCAAAAGCTTCCTTACAGTTTTCATCAAATACAAAAGGAACATCCTTCTGGAGGAGATTAGTGAGGGGTCTCGAGGTTTTAGAAAGGTCTTTAATAAATCTTCTATAAAAACCTGCATGACCGAGAAAACTGCGAATACCTTTGATGTCCCTTGGATAGGGCATCCTCTCAATAGCTTCGATCTTGGCTTTGTCCACTTCAATTCCCCTTTCGGAAATCTTGTGACCAAGAACAATTCCTTCATTAACCATAAAGTGGCACTTCTCCCAGTTGAGTACCAAATTTGTCTCCTTGCATCTCTGCAAAACTTTATTAAGGTTGTGAAGACAATGGTCAAATGAAGTTCCATAGACGGAGAAATCGTCCATGAAGACTTCCATAATATCCCCGCAGAAACCATGAAAGATAGCAGACATACACCTTTGAAAAGTAGCAGGGGCATTACATAAACCAAAAGGCATACGTCTGTAAGCATAAGTACCAAAGGGACAAGTAAAAGTGGTCTTCTCTTGATCAGCAGTGTTAACATGAATTTGAGAGAAGCCAGAATAACCATCGAGATAACAAAAGTGGGTATTTTTGGATAACCTTTCAAGCGTTTGGTCGATGAACGGCAACGGGTAGTGATCCTTCCTGGTTGCCTTGTTGAACTTCCTGTAATCAATACACATTCTATATCCAATAATAATTCTCTGAGGTATTAATTCGTTTTTATCATTAGGAACCACAGTTGTACCTCCTTTCTTAGGAACACAATGTACCGGACTCACCCACTTACTATCAGCTATAGGGTAGATAATACCTGCGGCTAGAAGCTTGAGAATCTCGGTTCTCACGACATCCATCATCTTCGGGTTCAACCGTTGTTGATGATCAACAACTGGTTTAGAATCAGGCTCAAGGTTGATAGTATGTTGACAGATAGATGGACTAATCCCCTTAAGTTCATCAAGGGTATAGCCAATTGCGCCTCGGTGTTTACGAAGTACTTCCAATAATCGCTCTTCTTCATATCCTGAAAGGTTAGAATTGATAATAACAGGATATACTTTCTTTTCATCTAAATAAGCATACTTGAGCGTATCGGGAAGAGGTTTAAGATCGAACACCGGGTCTTCTTTCGGTTTTGATAAAATTCCCAAAGGTTCAACCGGAAGGTTGTGCTTCAAGATAGCAGGCTGCCTCAAGAATATTTCATCTAGTTCATTTCTTTCCTGCATATGCAAATCATTCTCGTGGTCCTCCATGTATTGCTGCAAAGGATCATCAGGGGGAATAGCAATAGAGGCAATACTTTCAATAATTTTATCATCACTAGGTAAATCAGTACCACGGGGCTGCTTAGAGAACTTAGAAAAATTAAATTCATATGGCTCACCATCGAATTCAACAGAAACTTTACCTTTCTTGCAATCTATTATAGCTCCACAAGTTCTAAGAAAAGGTCTACCAAAAATGATGGGACAAAAATTGTCCCTGGCTGAACCAAGTACCAAAAAGTCGGTAGGGTATTTTACCTTTCCACATAGGACTTCAACGTCCCTCACAATTCCGATAGGAGAGATAGTTGTTCTATTTGCAAGATGAATAGTAACATCAACTTCTTCAAGTTCACAAGGGGAAAACACCGATGATTTCTTCATAAAGTGAATAAGGAATAGCACTTGCACTCGATCCCAAATCGCATAGCCCATAATAATTGTGATCTCCTATTTTAACAGCCTCGCCCACGAGCTTCTCCTCCATGCAGCCCACCCTCGCGAAGGGCGGCAAATTCTCCACACCCCCGTTGAGCCCCAACAGCAGGGGCGCCGTGGGCAGCAGCTCCTGCCGATCTTCCATAACCATCGTGGTGATCCTCGTTTCCTTGACGTCGTCGGTTGTCAGCGGCCAGCGAGGCAGCGGGGCTGTGTTGATGTTGATCCCCATTACCCTCGATAGGAAGACGACCTCCGAACAACCTTCGGATTGCTGCAGCTATACTCTCCTCAATCATTTCGCCAAGTGTCACGCGAATTTTTAGGAGATCATCTTTCACGTGTTGATGTCCATGTACACTCGAGTTGGATCCTATCATGTTAACTTCTCGGAAACAAGTGGACAAAAAAAATATGTGGAAAACACTCAGCTCACCTTCTTGCTTACCCAAATTCTAATGATTCCTTGGCGGCTGTGCGGTGGTAGAAAATCAGGAGTGGATGGGCGAATGAAAGGAAGGAAGCTGACGGTTTCTAGGTAGATCTGGGTGGGGTAAAAATGGGGAGGGCTAGTGCTGAGATCCAATCGATGCAAACCAAATAAACAAGAAAAAATTGTAGATCTTTGCACCGCGTTTGAGCTGCAACACTTGCCACTGCAACTTCTAAAATTTCTCACCCAACTGAATATGATTGCACACTTACTCAACACTTTCTCTTCTATTTTTTTGCTCTTTTTTCTCTCTTTTTTTGCTCTTTTTTTTTGCAACACAATAGATCTAACAACAAGACTCGAAGAAAACAGTAGCAACTTCGGATCGAACTTGATGCCAACACAAAGAGGAAAGCAAACAACTAAATCTCAGCAAACAAAGGCTTGGATTTTGTGTGTGGCTTTTCTGGCTTTGGACTTTAGGACGGGAAAAACAAACTAAAAATGATAGATCTAGCAACAAAGATACATATCCTACCGTGTAAACCTTGCTCCGAATACCAGATGATGTGCCACCGTCTTCGGAGAAGAGGGTGAACAAGGGGAGGTCCGATCTTCACGGCGTCGGATCGATAAGTGGATTATGAACCGACGAGGAGGATGCTCACTGAAGCTTACAGCCTGAACATTCGCCGATCCACAACCCGCAATACAACCCCCACACAACCACGCTCGCAAGTCATGAAGCACGGGATAGGTGCAATCCGGAAGGGAAACCATGAACTCTAACCCACACAACACGATCTAGTCGTGGAGCGCGAACTAGGAGCAATTTCTCAAGGAATCACGATAATAAGGATAACAAGATCTATCCAATCTCAGGAGGATCCTATGTCTTTGGTTTTTGATAGAAATGGCAAAAGTCCCAAACGAAGGGAAGAGCTAGCCTATTTATAATCGGGACAACCGCCCTGGATAGGTGTGAAATAAAACTAGCTTTGGGAACTAGCTTAGGTGTGAACGAGAACCAGCTTTGGTTTGACTAAATTCCTTAGAGACTTAATGAGGTAGCTTCTGGAAAACTCTCGTTGAAGGTGGTTGGCAGTTCCCGACCAAACATTGTTCACTGGGGTCGAACAATGTTTCCTTCAGTAGAAAACTTGAGTTCTGGGAACCTTTCGCAAGTCGGGATATCCAAACTCGTGCAAAACATTGTTTCGTCGGAATCGGAACAATGTTTCTTCAGCAGACAACTCATTTCTTCATGGATTCCTAACTTTGTTTCTTCGCCATAAAACATTGTTTTGCGCGGACTGAAATGTGTTTGGCCTTCTTCAATATCGCACCTGAGTTCAACCAACAACAAAGGAGGTGAAGGTACAATCATGTTTTCAAGGTCAAATGATAGACTTAAGTTAGCGTTCACCTGATCATGTATTTGCACTGTGTGACTTCTTGTGATTGGACCGTTGATGATTGGTGGTGTAGTGTCCATGGTTGGGATGTCCTCACCACTTCCTCTTCGGGCACATAATCGATCATCTCTTCGTCTAGTGGCCCCATGTTGTTATTTCCTGCCCCGTCGACGTCCTCATCATCATCATCTTCACTTATCCACCGAGTATGGCCATCCACGAAACCATGCATGAGGAGGTGCGCCTTGAATTTACCACCCTCAAAGGGGTCGAGCCTGACTATTCCTTTGCATTTTCGGCACGGACATACAACATCGTTCAGTCTTTTTTCATACATGTCATCCACCGCGGATTGCCAGTATCTTTCCACCATCCTTCCATTGACTTCATGATCACGTGCGCGCGGAGCAAATATTATAACCACGTATGCATGCATGGATCAAATTCATACAAAAATTCGACATGATCTTCCCTAAACATAGGACATATTGAGTTTGCCCAAAATTCGCCGAAACGGAATTGAATCGACATGTCAGCAAAACATAGGCAACTCATGTAACCCACATTATTTCAACAAATACACAATGTAGGCAACTCAAATTATGCCACACACAATTCGGTATATTCTCATATCGCCCGTATATATAGTTTTGGTCCTATCCACACAAACACTTTTTCCCTCTGTCGAGAGGGATATCGAGCACCTTTCTTCTTAATTACCTAGTAGCTCTAGATATAGCTCTAACTAGCTAGCTAGCTAGGGAGAGAGCTATGGAGAGAGAGAGGGAGGAGAGGGAGAGGAGAGGGAAGGCATTAATGGAAGGGGGTGGTGGAGGGCAAAGAAGAGGGGGGAGGGCATTAATGGAGGGG
>LR738714.1:655948848-655967130 GCA_902687465.1 Secale cereale | reverse complement strand
CCCCCCACCACACTCCCCTCTTCCCAAAAAAATACTCTTCATCTTTTGCGTTTCGCCCTCCCCCAATGTTTTGGGTCTAGCTCCGCCACTGTCTAAACCCTATTGTATTTACTGTTCTAAGCAGTGGCGGCTTTGCTTTCTCGCTAAACTTACCAGCAGGCCAGTTAATCCAGACAGAGAGAGGGAAACTGTAATGGGACCATGTGCGTAAGCACACGTACAGGAGTACCTGAGAAGCCAGCGCAGGAGTATGTACTTTCGGCCTAGCACATGTATATACGTACACGTATGCCAGCCCCACCATGGCCATGCATTTAGCGATCCCGTACTCACTCAAGGAAAAGTTAGCCAATCGGCAGCGCGACGAAATATATTACTCCATCCTCTGTTTCTAAATATAAGTATTTGAAGAGATTTCAATATGAACTACATACGGATGTATGTAGATGCATTTTAGAGTGTAGATTCACCTATTTTGCTCCGTATGTAGTTCATAGTGGAATTCGTACAAACACTTATATTTAGGAACGGAGGAAGTACTTGTCACAGCTTTAGCAATAACTTTAATAAAAAGTAAAAAAATCTCTGAAACTGCGACGAATAATATGGACGGAGGAAGTGGATTAGTTGTTCGGTTTGTTCCAGGAGTCTCGCGGAAGCAGGCAACCTTGCTACTTTGAATTATTTTTTTGCACCTTCTCTGCGTGCGAGGGTAACATATGGGTGTCCCGTGACATCTTGAATTTATCTGTGCGTGCTCCATGCATTGATGCGTGAGCAGTGGGTATGACGCAATGCTATTGGTCTTCAGTGACCTATGCATGCAATTAATTATTCATGATTACGCACATGCATGAGAACCAGCACAGTATCTACGTACGTACTTTCGGCATCGGATTCGCATACGTACTTATATTATATACACGTACGATACGATGCCCTAACCTGCCGCTGCCGGGGCCATGCAGTTCGTATTGCACTCGCGTAAAGGTGATTAAGCCTTATGCTGTCAACACAACCAAGAATCCCCTACGCAGCGGCTAGGGTTTTATCTCCTCTCTGGCGATCGCATCGCCAGCGAGTCTCCCTTACCGCCTCGATCGAGTAACCCTTCCCCTACGAAGGCGATCTAGCATCTGGGCGTAACCTAGCAACGGATAGCGATGAAGTTTGCGACGGATGCCCAGTCAGGGACCAGCGGCGGTGGCGGCGCCGCTGGAAAACCGGATCTAGGCGATTTTCTGGAGCAGCTCAACCTGGACGACGCAGACTTTGACGATCTGGTGATTGAGGAAGATGATCCTGTGATCAATGACAGCGTGAGATGGTTGGCCCTGGCCAGGGTTCATACGGAGAAAAGCTTCAGCCAGGCAGCCTTCTACAAGGATATGCGGGCGGCGTGGAACACTGCGCAGCATGTTCGATTTCGTCCGGTCGGACCATATTTGTTTGTGGTGCAAGCATCATGCCTAGGAGACTGGGAGCGCATCCTGGAGCAAGGCCCTTGGCTCTTCAGGAATTGGATTGTCCTGACATGCCCATATGACGGGTTTACGAAGGCAGAGGAAGTGCCGATGGTATTTATGCCAATTTGGCTGCAGATCCATAAACTCCCGGACGGATTCTGCAAGAGAAGTATAGTAGAGTCGCTGCTCAAGAACTCTGGGGAAATCATGGAGATGAGATTAAACGGAAACACTAGGGGCGACTATATCAGAATTAGGGTTCGTCATGATATCCGAATGCCTCTCACAAAATACGTCAGTATTGTTAGAGGTCAGAAGCGACAGGTCTTTTTGGTGCGGTATGAGAAGCTGGCTCGTTTTTGCAGTGTGTGTGGCATTGTTGGACATGATTTTAAGGAGTGTGGTGCTGGGGTGCATGAGGAAAAAGATAAGAAATTTGGAGTCGGGCCCTATGCAGATGGCATAAACAAGTCCCGATCGGAGGATGGGTTTGGACGGGGTGGGGAACCTAAGTTTTCCCAGCAACCACCGCAGACAGAAAAGGCAAACATAGACCCGGCTGTACAGGATACTGCATCAAGCCCTTTGAAGAAGGATATTCCGACGGCTATGCAGGTGGATCCAAGTGTAAGGAAAAGGTTGGCATTGGTGCTGGAAAACCCAGAGAAGGATAAGCAGGATCCCCCAAATCCAGTGGGGGTGTTAGCCCTAAACCAAGGCCTGGGGGAGGATGGAGACGAGGACAAGTCTCCTGTAAGTAGTTCAAACAGTAAGAGAGCTCGTGTAGAGTCTGATGGTGCTTCTGATGCTAGATCGGCGGCCTCCTTCGAGGAGGACCGCCGTGCACAATGAGTACGTTAATCTGGAACTGCCGGGGGGGGGGGGGACCGCCGGACAGTTCGTGAGGTTTTGGCCCTCTCAAAAGCCAATTCCCCGGGGCTGATTTTTTTGTCAGAAACACGTCAAGCCTCAAGTCAGATGGAAAGGTTAAAATGGAGACTGCAAATGAAAGGATTCGTGGGGGTATCGAGTGATGGTCGTAGTGGAGGTCTGGCGCTTTACTGGGATGAGAAGTTCAAGGTGACAGTCTTGGATACGTGTGCAAGATATATTGATGTGCAGATAGTGGATACTGCTAATGACAAAGCTTGGAGGACTACCTTTGTGTATGGGGAACCACGGGTGGAAAACCGTCATCGTATGTGGACAACCCTGAAAACTCTTCGGGCGATCTCTACAGAGCCATGGCTAGTGTGCGGTGATTTCAATGAAGCGTTGTGGCAGCACAAACACTTCTCGCGTGTCCAACGATCGGAAAGTCAGATGCTCCTGTTTAGGGACTGTCTAACGGATTGTGAACTCATGGACTTGGGATTCTCTGGAATCCCGTTCACTTATGACAATGGTCGGCTAGATGCTGGCAATGTGCGGGTCAGGTTAGATAGAGCATGTGCTGACGAAGCATGGAGAGATCTGTTCCCGTTTACGCAAGTGAAACACCTAGCGTCGCCCTGTTCGGATCACATTCCGGTGCTTGTTCAATTTGACCAAGTTGAACCGAGGCGACCTAAAGCTTCGCCCAAGTATGAAATCATGTGGGAGCGGCATCCCGCCTTGGGTGCCGTGGTGGCTGAGAGCTGGGGGAAGAGCAGGCCATCCGGAAATTTGGGCTCTGTCCGTGATGCATTGCAGGATATGATGAAAAGACTGCGGGCGTGGAGTAAGGAAAACTTTGGGCATGTCACTTCTGAATTGGAAAAGCTTAGACAGGAGCTTGCAAGCCTGCAGCTACAGGATGCAGATAGAGCAATCTTAAGGCAGAAAATGCAACAGATGGATGAGTTGTTATATAGGGAGGAAATGCTATGGTTACAACGCTCGCGAATCACATGGTTGAAGGAGGGCGAGAGGAATACAGCATACCTTCATCGGCGAGCAGTGTGGCGAGCGAGAAGGAATCATATTCAGCGGCTGCGACGTACTGATGGATCTTGGTGTTCTGTTCCAACTGAGATGGAACGCATGGCTACTTCCTACTTTAAGGAAGTATATACGAAGGATCCAACCTTAGTTCCGGAGGAGGTACTAGACAGCATTTTGCGAAAAGTTGCGCAAGAAATGAATGATGCTCTATGTGCCCCTTTTTCGGAGGAGGAGGTATCGAATGCCCTATTTCAGATAGGGCCATTAAAAGCACCTGGTACGGACGGACTACCTGCAAGGTTTTTCCAACGCAATTGGGCGGTTATGAAAACTGAAATAGTAGCAGCCGTCTTGGATTTCTTCAGCTCAGGAGTAATGCCGGAGGGCGTTAATGCTACGGCAATTGTACTTATTCCAAAAGTTCCTAACCCAAAGGAGCTTAAGGATTTCCGGCCGATAAGTTTGTGTAACGTGGTTTAGAAAATAGTCTCCAAGTGCTTGGTGAATCGCCTTCGGCCGATGCTATCCGATTTGATTTCTGAAAATCAAAGTGCATTTATCCCAGGACGGCTTATTACAGATAACTCTATAATTGCCTTTGAGTGTCTTCACCACATTCAAAATCTGAAGCCAAATAATGAAGCAGCTTGTATATAAACTAGATCTATCAAAAGCATATGATCGGATCGACTGGGATTTTCTGGAGCGGGCATTGATCAAATGGGGCTTTTCAGGCCAGTGGCTGACCTGGATTATGTCATGCGTGAAGTCAGTTACATATTCAGTGAAATTCAATGGGAAGCTTTTGGACGAATTTGCTCCTTCTAGGGGTCTCCGGCAAGGTGATCCTTTATCTCCGTTCCTATTCCTTTTTGTTGCTGATGCCCTCTCTGCCATCATATCTAAATCAGTTGAGGAAGGGAACTTGAGGGGAGTGTCGATATGCCGAGGGGCACCGGGGATTTCTCATCTGCTGTTTGCGGATGATACGATGCTGTTCTTCGAAGCGTCAAGCCAACAAGCAGGTATTGTGAGAGGTTTGTTGAACACATACACTAAAGCAACGGGTCAACTTATTAACCCTGAGAAGTGTTCCATCCTCATATCTGATAACTGCGATGCGGCGGTGGCGACTGAGGTGAGGAGTATCCTGGATATCTCGCAACTGGTCTTTGAACCCAAGTATTTGGGTCTTCCAGTGCCGGAAGGCAGAATGCATAAAGGGCAATTTGAAACACTCCAGGACAGGTTAAGGAAACGGCTTGTGGATTGGAGTGAGCGGTTCGTGTCCTCCGGAAACAAAGAAATTTTGATCAAGGCAGTGGCACAAGCAATTCCAACATATGTGATGAGTGTGTTTCGTCTTCCGGCATCTGTTTGTGATGAGTTAACAAGATTGATGAGGCAGTACTGGTGGGGTGTGGAAAAAGGCAAGAGGAAGATGGCTTGGCTCAGCTGGGACAAAATGACCTTACCCAAATCTATGGGCGGCATGGGGTTTAGGGATATGAGAGCTTTCAACCAAGCCCTACTAGCAAAGCAAGCTTGGCGGTTACTGGATAGGCCGGACAGCCTGTGTGCTCGTTTGCTCAGAGCTAAGTATTTTCCTCATGGTAATTTGCTTGATACTGTGTTTCCCGCGAGCTCATCCGCGGTGTGGAGAGGGATAGTCCATGGACTGGAACTACTGAAAAAAGGCGTCATTTGGCGTGTGGGGGACGGTACCTTAGTGAGGGCATGGCGTGACCCATGGATCCCAAGGGGTAATGATTTTCGGCCAATAACCCCAAAACGCAGCTGCAGATTTAATTGGGTGGCTGATTTCATTGATGAACATGGAGCGTGGGATGTGCAAAGGCTGCGGGAACACTTCTGGGATCTAGATGTCCGTGAGATCGTAAAAATAAGAACATCGCCGAGAAGGGGTCAGGACTTCCTTGCATGGTTCCCAGAGAAGAACGGTGTGTTCACTGTCAGGTCGGCATATCATTTCGCTCAGGAATCCTCACTCAATCTTGGCGCCTCAAGCAACAGTCCGAACGGACAGAGAACCATCTGGCAGACAATTTGGGGAGCCAAGGTGCCCCTCAAGATGAGGATTATGGCCTGGAAAGTAGCATCAGGGGCTCTACCAACTAATGTTTGCAAGAAATATAGACATATCCCTACAAGAGATAGCTGTCCTCTATGTGGAAGGGAGAGGGAGACTAGTTTCCATGCATTGGTGACTTGCAACCAGGCCCAACAAGTGTGGAACCATATGCGCACCGTATGGAGACTACCAGATCAAGAGCTTCTTCGGGATACTGGGAAAGACTGGTTGCTAAACGTACTGGCGAACTGTGACGATGCCATGAGGGACTCGGTGATTATGATGCTGTGGAGAATTTGGAGTTTGCGGTCTGATGGCGCGCATGGGAAGGAGATGCCACCAGTGGAAGTATCGGTTACATACCTTCAGAGCTACATGCAATCACTACACTTATCCAGGAGGTACACAACGGAGGACATCATCAAAGGGAAGATGCAGATACTGCATGAGCAACCTATCGTGCGTAGGAACGCTTGCATGCCATGGCCACGTCCAAACGAAGACCAGGCGGCTCTATCAGTCGATGGAGCTTTCTCCTCTGTTGATGGCTCGGCGGCGGCAGGTATGGTGTTGCGCCGGCATGATGGAAGTGTGATCTTTGCAGCTTATCGTTGCATTTTCAACTGCAATGACGCACTGGAGGCGGAACTACATGCACTAATGCAGGGTATGGCACTAGTTATTCAGCATTGTACCCTACCCATCGTGGTTCAGTCTGACTCCTCAGTGGCTCTTGGCGCCTTATCAGGAGAGCACCTGAACAGATCGGCTTATGGACATCTGGTAGCGGAAATTCGTCATCTTATGGCGGAGAGAGTTTTTATTCCTTCAAAAATTAGGCGTGAGCAAAATAGGGTAGCAGATCGGTTGGTTTTGTATAGTCGTACGGAAAGTACTACTGCTGTATGGCTAGATAGAGGACCTCCTTGTGTCGAGGACTTATTGCCTCTTGACTGTAACCCTGTTACCTTGGAATAAAACTCTTTCTCCATTGCAAAAAAAAAGGTGATTAAGCCTTCCCGCCAAAAAAGGTGGTTAAGCCAACACTTATTTGACCAAGTTGTTCTTGCAGTCTCGTGGAAGCAACGTGCTCCTACGTACTGTATGCACCCAAGATACAACATTTTCAATCTCCAAAAGACAAGAGAGGACAAATACGATGACTGGAGACCGATGAAAAGCCGAAGAGATCGACGGAGGAATTGACTATAATACTCCATCTGTCCCAAAATAAGTGTCTCAACTTTATACTAGCTTTAGTACAAAGTTGTACTAAGCTTGAGACACTTATTTTGGGACGGAGGGAGTAGTAATTAGAATGATAACCTCATGAATCATATGGCCCATATACGCTCTTGGATCCTGTTTTATATACGTAAGGGTACGACGTGTCATGTTCCCATGTGCCCCATGGATCCATTAGCAGTGGACGAGACGCAATGTTTTCTCAGCAGTGATCTACCGCATGCAATTAACTATTGAAATCATCTTAAATAGCTTTGAACAAAAGGTCGCCGTATTTCTTTGGTAAGGTCACATCACATGCAGCATGGAGCAAAAGTAAGTGTGACAAGAGTACTTAATCAAACACTACTTTAGTAGTAGTACGCGCGTTCGGAATAGTATACGTTCATAGCATGGGAGCTGATGAGATTGATGTGTTGCTGTACTTAACCATTTAATTATTTGTGGGGTAAGTAACATGTACGAGTAATCGTACTCTAACTCGTCCCTTAATTTCAGTACTGTTCATGAACTGCTACGGTACACCATAATAGCTAGAAGGGTAAATAACTTGATGAGTGTGCGATCTCAGTCGATTGAGACTTAATCAAGTCTTAGTCAAATGATATAGTATATAAAAAGGAAAAATAATTTTTTTTATACGAATCTTCACGCAAGATCAAAGAAATATAGCATCGACTGAGACATAACGAAGTCTAAGTCGACTGAGACTTATCAATACTGTAACTTGATTTAACCATTCTATACCGAGAGAAACATGATCTTACTACAAGCACAATTTTTAACCATCCCATGCTTGAGGAAAATGGTCTGCTGTATTTTACTAGCCACTGACAGTTTTTAACATGAGTCATGTGATTGAGGCACTCGATTATGTCTGTATACACCCGCGAAAGAAAAGACAACGTCTATATAATTTTATGATCGAGTAGTACGTGCGTACGTACGCCCGAGAAACAAGGCATTAATTTGGGGATCCCTACACTTTTCAGCCATGCACACGCCGGCCATTGGCTATTTTGCATCTGAGATTTCTGAGGACCGTAGCAATGGATCCCTCATCATAACGCGACGTGACAAGCACGTACGACGGCGCAAGAGACGGGCGAGCAAATGCACGTCACCACCCATCGAGTCAAATTTAACCTGCGATCGGTCCCAAGGACGTGTGTGCGTACGTACGTCGCAGTAATTGGGTGGGACATGCACGTACGTACCGGTGCGAGCTAATGATGCTCGGTAGATCGATCGATCCAGTGGGCACGCATCATCGTTCATCCATGGTGACAATGGAGTATTTTCACACGGTTACCTGTTAGTCCGTTGCCAATATAACCATGCAGCTTGCTAGACCCCGCGCGTAATGGATGTACATGCATGTATGCATGCTCGGTTGATCGAGGATTCACCAGGTTAATTTGTCAGTACGTTCATGTAGTGAAAGCAAACCACTGCACCGACGTCGGAGGCCGATCAGATCGGATGAGATCGTCGGCGTGTCAACGGATGCCGTCATGCCATGCCGTTGTGTGCAGCCATACAGGGCTGCAGTGTACGCCAGTCGCCTGCTGGAGCGAGCCGGCGTGCGCTGGCGCCGGCGCGACGTGCTCGCAAAGAGTCAAATGAGCGCGTCATATTCGGTGTGCGTTGGCCCCTACCCTCGTGACCACCCACCAAGAGAGCAGCTATCTGCGGGCAACCAGTACTGTACCCGGCCGGCCATCGGCGGAGTGCGTGCGCGCGCAACGCCGGAGTCCCTCGCGCGGGAAACACGTTTTCCCTGTTGCTCGAACTGTAACCGTGCAGGTCCAGCCCCGCCGCGCCGCCAATCGCCGGTGATCACTGCACCCGCACCCCGTACCGCCGCGAAAAGGCGAAGCAGCTATCTGCCCGCAACCAGTACTGTACCCAGCCATCGGCGAAGCGCCTGCGCGCGTAACGCCGGAGCCCCACGCGCGGGAAACACGTTTCCCCTGTTGCTCAAACTTTTAACCGGGAAGGTCCGGCCCCGCCGCGCCGCCAATCGCCGGTGATCACTGCACCCCCACCCCGTACCGCCGCGAAAGGCGAAGCAGCTAGCCGACCGATCAATCAATGGCGATGGCGACGATCAAAGCCCAGCCAGCTGGCGCATCGTTCTCGAGCCTGTACGTGTGTGCCGTGTATTTGTACACACAGCCGAACGTCGGCGTGAATTCGACCGGGTGCCAGCACCGTGTCTTCATTCCGAATCCGTCTACACATATATACATATACGTACTTGCACGTGCATGTACGTACGGGAGGAGGCATGCATACGACTGCACGAGCGGTGGACGTGTGGACGTGCACTGCGAGGCGATCGAGCAGCTCCCTCCGTCGCCGTCGTTCGGAGCTTCCTGATCCGTCACGTCGAGGAATTAAATTGTACTCCCTCTGTACCTAAATATATGTCGTTGGGGGAGTGTAAACTACACTGCCCCAACGACATATATTTAGGTACAGAGGAAGTACGTGCATGTATGGTGGCATGGTGCATGCTGCTGCCTCTGATGGATGGATGGATGGATGGATGGATGGATGGAGGCAGCCAAAACTGGACCGATCGTATGCATTTCGCGTTGGTTGACTTTTCCCGTCCGATAGGTAAAAGCGCGCTCGTACGCCGGACCACAGCTAATGGTCGTGGGTAGCATTCCATTCCCGCGCGTCCGTCCGTGCCATGCAGCACTGCAGAGCACAAGGAACATGTTACACGGGCTGGCAACCCTTGCGCGAACGCACAGATCGTACGGCCCTCGCCAACGATTGACCAACCAGCAACCACCCCCGGTGCCAACCCGGTGCGGTGCCCTATGCCCACGACGTCGACCGCACCCGCCCGGGTCACCGGCCCGCGCAAAGCATGGAGGAAGGTAAGCCCTCCCGCCGGAAACAGCCATGCATGCAAGTTCGACCCCGCCGCGCCGCAGATTCCCACGGCGAAACAGCAACGCGATCAATGGCGATGGATGGCTGGCCACAAGACTAGTCAAGCGCGGTTAGGCACCAGTACGTGGCCCCGGTTTTCATGACACGCGCTTTTGTCCAGTAGAGTGATCTTTAGGCACACGGATGGCACTTCAATGCTCGATATAGGAGTACATCGTTAATTTTATTATTCCAACGAGGTCGCCATCGACACTCCGATCATGGCCATTAGACAGACAGGACTGGGATTTCTGGAAAGACAAAACTGCATCTTCTTCCTCAACCGTGCCTTCTTACATTTGCAGATGATATGCCTGCTCTGATCTGCACGCTGCAGCTCCGGTCAGACTGCGGCCACCAATTAACCTCCCCAAGCCAAGACCAACGCAGCCGGCATGGCCAACAAGGGAAAAACTTGAGTCAAATCACGAGCTCTGACCGCGCATTAAGCCCTTTGGATCCGGAATCTCATGGTTCAGAGCCGCGCCTCAGCTGGCAGGCAGGATTTCCGTAAGGCAAGAGGATATGCTACCGGCTAGTCTGCACCACTGGTACGTGCCGATGCTTCCATGCAGATCATATAGAGTAGCTTCGAAGCAGACGGTAAGCATGGGCATGGCCAAATCTTCTTCATGACTAGTCTTTAATTACCGTGTTTGTACGCTGTCGGAGGAGAGCGCTTTTTGCCCCCGGAGGAACAGGTGTTTTATTACTCAAAATCAGAGGGCAGTCGGCCTTACACAGTGCAGAAACAGCACCCTGACCCGAGCGAATCCACACGGCCCGTGCGATTCTCACGGCTACAAAAATTCGCCGAATCTTGCGCATCACGTACACGAAGGAGTTAGTTAATGAGCTGGATTTGGCCATGATCGTAACTTTAATGATGTGCATACATAACGGCGCGGCCATCACGACGAAGCAAACAGTAGAATCAAGACGTGGATCGAGCGGAGCAGGGACGTACGTACGTACCTGGTAGAGAGCTGTAGCTCGGCAGTCGGCATGCATGCGCGCGTATGTACGTCCGTATCCACGCAGTTAATTCATCAGGACGCGATCTCTCATCAGCCGCCTATGGTATTGTGTTTACCGATTGCCTGTGTTATAGAGTGAAAGTAAAAAAAACATATGAATAGTCCAAAATGATCCACTCATTCCATTGCAATGTGGGAGACCCACTTATATACATGGTGAAGGGGTGTGTTGGGGAGACACCTCTTCCCCAACAGACACCTCCTGGGAGGCATCCCTCCCATACAATTGATCACATGTTTTTATTTCTCAACACTCCCCCTTGATCAATTCGTCATATGTATATTGCAAACTGAAAACTCCTCCAAAAACCCTGTGGGAAAAATTGAGGAGAAACCTTATAATAATATGCCATCGAAAACTCCTTTAAAACCCAGTGGGAAAAATATAAGGAGAAACCAATATGGCATATATCCGCACTTGTATTTATATTGTCTCGTTAAAAACCTTATATGAGAAACCATCATGGAAAACTCATAAAGGGGAAAAGAGTACAATATGAGTGATTTGAGGATCACCAACAGGTTATAACTTGGGATTTTACTCCCCCTGAACTTTGCAAACCTCAAGAATATCGCATACCAATTCCACGAACCTAGTGCTGGAATGTAAACATTGATAGAGATATTGTGAATATCACAATAATCTGTTTGCATATTATCCTCTTACATTTTTGTAATTCACAAGGATAAATATAACCCATAAGCAATACAAGTGACATTATCTTGGTAGATAATGATAATCTCCACATGATTTCACATGTGGCCAATCATTCTATGAAGTCATCCACATTTTCTGATGCTTCAAATGAAATAGAATTATCACTAGAAGGACTCGTTTAGAGTCTATTCTGAATACTTCCTTCAAAGTACTCTTCCAACAAACCCAGTCTTTGATATGGCATTGTGGGATCAGATAATTAGCCACTATCAATATATCAAACCATGGTCCCATCTTGATTTGTTGAATGAAATTGATCAAGACCCTTCGTGCCCTGGATATATCCCAAGATATTCCTTACACAAACCTTATACCTTTCAGGGAATTGCACTCTCAATAAATTGCCAAAAACTATAGTGTCAGGCCTGACATATTTTGCAAGATATATGAGTGCTTCGATGGTATTTAGATATGGCAATTCATTCTCCTCTATCACTTCACCATCTCCCCTATGTCTCAAGGATATATATCCCATATTAGGTATAACATGACCATATGTGTCTTTGATATAATATATCCATATTGAACTTCTCCAATACTTTTGGATATATGAAGACCGATATCTTAGGGGATATGCTCAAGTCATAAACTTAGCATAATTTGGTTTAACCCAAATATCTGTCTTAACATGATTGTGTGTATTTCATGTCTTATATAGACTTTGATGATAAGATCATCGACACCACAAATTAAGGTGATGTAAAATCCAACCCAGGATTTCTTCATGAATACACGTCAACGATCATTAGTATGAGAGTAATCCTTGTCAAGGAATAACTCACTTAGTCGGTTGCACCACACAATTCTCCGACTACTTCAAGTCATAGAATGACTTCAGAAGTTCCACACATGCATGTTGCGATTTACCTTTGGATTCAGAATATTAAGTCATTCAATGACTTCAATATATACATCCAAACTAATTGACCCATGGGAGTATGTAGACATTACATACATCAACCGTATGGATCTATACTGCCATTAACATTTAGTATCGAAACATAATTCCACTCATACCAAGAAGGTATGCTACATCGTAACCGATGTCGGGTCTCTGCGAAAAACCCTTGTGCTACAAGCCTCGCTTTCTCACCACCTCATTTATTTTTCATTTCCAAAAAAAATTCACTTTCTTCCCTCTGGAAGATACTTATGAGGAGCAGGTTTTACAATGGTAAATACCTCTCTTTGATGAGCGAGTGCCGCTCTTCCTTAATTGCTTCCTTTCATTTGAACCAATATAAGTGCAACAACACTCTCCATGGATTTGGTTCAGGGCCCAAAAGGATTCTAGCAATTCTTGAGAAGAATTTTATGTCGACATATGTAGACTTTCTCATATACGATTCTCATGAATCAATATCATCGTGGAATTCTTATTATGCCTCTTCACTCCTTGTGATTTCCCACAACAACGGAGTCAAGGTGTTTCGATGTCCCAACACCTAAAATGTGTGCACATATGTGTTGGACTTTGGATGCGCGCATCCCTCAGGTGCCATTCAACCCGAGGTTGAATCATATTTACTGGTCGAGGAGTCAATCTCCCATGTTTCCGTCGAAGCATATAAGAACTTAATCTCATGCGACCAGAATTCTCCCCCTCTTGCTCTCATCTAGGGAGACAAGTGGTTTATTAGGTACCTCCACTCGTTCTGGTACTTGACCATAGTGACACCTTTGTCATCAGTAAATATACTTGGCAGATTATTTGCAATATGCTGCAAATTTCTCATAACCTGAACATGCAATTCAGATTCTTAAGTACGTGGACAAAATGTCTATGACATTTCTTATCCATTTCCTGGCATTCTTTGCGGTACACATCTCCCCCTAATGCCAGAAAATGTTCTTATTGCAAAAGCAATCAGCGTATGGGCTGCAAATAACTCCCTTCCTAGGGTTAAGGTATTCGGCGGATTAACGAACATACCACAGTTATTCCTCACACATAGATCCCAACCATATGTATAGGCCCATGATGTACGCTGGGGTGGTGATATCGGTATACAACCGAATTACCGCAGATGGGAAATACCTCACTTATTTCCACGTACAAACTGCAAGGGGGTGCAGTATCATTTGATCTCATTTGGACCAAATATGCGGAGTGTGAGACCGCATGTTACCATCAACAAAATGTTGGTAAATCTCAATTCTGCAACATTGGCTATGCAATATTGAATCTCTTTCATAAGAGATCCAGCCAAACCATTCTGGTTATGTACGATATACTGAATATAACCATTGAATGCTTGTGAATCAAGTTCAACGACATTTCTATTCCAATGGAGTTATCCCACGTGAGGATAATTTGCTCTAAATTCATCAATTTGAGCAATTAATTCAGTAAACACATGATTTTGTGTGAATGATACACATCTAAGACCATCTTCTAGATGCGTCTATGAACACCATGAAGTACCAACATAACCCAGATAATGGTTGAATAATCCAAACATATTCTTGAATGCAATCAAGAGTATTGCCTGGCTCATTTCAAATTTTAAGGTGAGAGTGCCTTAAAATTAATTCCCCAATGTCACGTGCAGTGCACAAAACAATCTGATGATTGTTGGGAATATTGCAACTTGTCAAGTTGTAGCCAACAGAATTGTCAATAATTTCTCTAATCGTCCAATATCATAATGACAAAGGAGGAAAAATTATTATATATGCAACAAGATTGAGTATAAACTAATTCATACACTCAATTATCTCAACTATCATGTCCGAGGGACAAGATGTTGCAATTTATACTATATGTAGTAGTACAATTATAGGCCAATGATATTTAAGGATAACTTGGAGACTACACGAGATCTCCAAAATATCTTTGGAATATCATTCCACAAGCATATCATCAATATAGAGGAGTCTATTCTCCTTCTATCATGCCAGAATGTTCTCTGGTTGTTTCCTTTTTAAGTAGAACTTCAAACTTATCCCATTAAAATCATTTGCCTCCAGTGAGCCGGTGGTATGATTCAACCCAATACTTGACCGATTGGTAATCATTAGTACGACATTTTGTAAAGCCACCATTTTGACAAACTTAAAAGTTGTCATTATGATCATTTAAATTAAATGATCCATTCCCTTTCGAGATATACACTCAATTTCTGCTTGTCATTTTTTCTCTCTCTTCACTTTACATTCAACTCCTCGTGGTTCTCTAACCACTATTGCTTAGTACAAGGAGTACTAGCATGAATTTCAGGCATTGCAACCTGAAACAAAGATGATATTTCTGTTTACCATCCTAGGAGAACGTAAAGTGCAATAAGGACTTATAGTCAGATATGTATCTGAAGCCGCCTTATCACATAATCTCAACATAGTATTGATTTATAGACAACAGAATTATAAGGCTCAACAGACTCAAAGTCCTGGCAATGAATGAATAATCATTCATGTGATGCTTATAACAATATATCTCGCCTCAATGAAGACTCAAAGGGAAAATAGATATTCATCATTCATTACATGCTCAGTTTGAGACCCGAGACATTGCGATGTCACATAAATGCAAATATGCACATTTTAGCTATTTATAAATAGCCATGACATTCTCTACATGTGGAGTCTCTATATGGCGACATGGCCACGGGTCGACAAAATCTTTAATGTCCATGACCCATCTTAAATAGTTACTCCCACCAAATATCATCTCATCGCATTCCCTTCCAAAAAGGTCATCCATATGTTGCATGAAATTCTCATGCATAATCATGGTGATGGGATGAACATGCTATGGCTAAGCATAATCATGGTGATGGTGATTCTTAGTGACCCATAGGAAAAGCCTTCCAGAAGAACACCATAGTGTGGTGTGGATCTTCCAAGTAAAGGTAGTCACCTCAAAAGGGACAAACGTTTAATTTCCATAAAACACATAGAGGTAGTCGACCACCTAGTGGTGCCTCACTCTTATGGACAGTTCCCATTGATCATAGCCTCCACAAACTTATGTTATTTATAACACATGAAGGTAAACACCATAAAATGGCGTGAACCTCTCAGTTGTGCATGAAACTTAATTCATAGCTATGATGGCGTCTCATAAATTGTGTATGCATGGAAGGTAATCACCAAAATATGCAAGTGTTTTGCATAATTCTCTTCATAGCATAATATGCAGTATAGTCACCAATGACGTGGATTCATCTCCTGATGGAGTATGTGACACTATAGTCACAATCAATGACAAATGCTATGAAGTTTCCAAGTATCTGGAAAAATATCATGAAGGTAGGCACCAGCGGTGTAGGCCTCATAATTGCTATATCATAAATTTTGTGCCTTCACTTTTGCTTTGTACAAATGGAGATAATCACTACTAAGTAGTGTAGACCTCACTTTTATGGAGCATCTCACAACCTTATGTTAATTAAAAACACATTGAAGGTAATCACCACGTGTGGTGTAGACCTCACAGTTGTGAACGAAATTAATTCGTTGCCATAATGCAATCCATAGGTTGTGTGCAAAATTGAAGGTAGTCATTATGTCAAAATGACATAATATAGACCTCATAATAACATTGGATAATCTGCAATTAAGCAGTGGGTACCATTTGTCGATTCCTTGTGACAAATCTAAATTTGACATAGCCAGGCGGTGTTATACACTTCACTACCTCATGTTTCACAAAATTTGCAAGCATGTTTCATATTCTATGTGAATAATGAAATTAACTTATTGCTTTGCAACCATATTACTCATGTAATACAAATAAATGCAGAAGTATAAACATGCCTGTGCAACATATATTTATGAGGACTTGGGGCCTCAAACGATCATTTTGCATGATGTAAAATGATGCATAATCAATTATTATGCAATCCAGCAAGTCTACCATGTATATTTGCTCGGAAGCCACGATACCAGTGTGGACGGCATCGAGCGCCGCTAAGGAAGAACTATGCCACGGCTGTTCATGCGTCCTCGACGAGGCTATCGCCAGTTTGATGTAGCTGAGCGCCGGAGCGTCATAGTGGCCTTGGTTGTTAGCTTCGGTCCATCTGTTGGTTTTTGTTCTCAAACAGAATTGATTAGCATTTTTTTAAACAAAACGAGAACGAATAAATGAGACATGTATTCATCCATCAGAATCGATTCCCATGATCTTTCTTTAGAGAGAAGTTTGGTGTCCATGCAACCAATCGCTCCTGGATAGCGTGGTTGCTGTTTAGCGTCGCCTCGCACTAGCCTGTCATCGTCGATGCCAGATGGAGAGTCGCGCTAGGCCGCTGCTTCGTCTCACGCGGAAGTGCGCGCCAAGATTCGCCTGGTCGATGGGGAGCCGTCGTCTCGCCTTGCGCCTCCACAGTGTGCGCCGCCGTTCCGCAAGGAGCCGTGGCCGAATGCCACCAAGGGAGAGATCAATCCTAGGAAGGGCTTTATCCTGTAGCAATTAGATCAATTCTTTTGGTGCTTGCATGATGGCCACGGAGAGAATGTGCAAATCCTAATCCAGTGCGTGTGCGTGCATGAGTGTTAGCCATTGGTAACCGCCGCTGGCTGCAAAGGGCCTGTGCATGGATGAGGCCCCGCTCACTTCGTGCGCCATGCTCCTCGTCAAGCAACTCGCCGGATCCGATGGCCGCGCGCGCCAGGCGCAACAACGTCGGGCCTCAGGCGTCACGCTGTCTCTGCCAACGCCTGTGGGGAAACTGCCATTAAGACCGATCGGTTTCTAGATACATGATCCCTGATTGAAGGAAACACAATTATTCATAGGATCATGCTAATCACAAATAGAAAAATCAATTAACTTTCTCCTGAATCGGTTTCTTGTGTGGATGCCGGGCTGGGCCGAGCGCCGCTGCCGGGGGCATCACCGCGCATGCACCGGAGGTTGATCCCTCCTTCCTGTGTTTGCCCATTCAGTGAAGAGTTCGCGCAGGCTGCCGCTTTGCGCCGGTAGCGGGCCGCACGGAGCAGCCGAAAGACCGGCGAGAAGACATGGATCGATTTGTATCCATCCGTAGTGGTGCGCTGGATCCTATAGGCAAGCGTTGCTTTTTCTCTCAACGGAGAGAGCGAAGTGCTGATAACGTGTTATAGAGTGAAAGTAAAAAAAACATATGAATAGTCCAAAATGATCCACTCATTCCATTGCAATGTGGGAGACCCACTTATATACATGGTGAAGGGGTGTGTTGGGGAGACACCTCTTCCTCAACAGACACCTCCTGGGAGGCATCCCTCCCATACAATTGATCACATGTTTTTATTTCTCAACAGCCAGCTTGCTTTCTCGTTAAATTTACCGGTACGCCGCCTTTTTCTGACACTTCTTACGGGCAGACCACTTATTAATCCAGAGAGAGAGATGAGAGCGAAATAGTAACCGGATCATGCGTACGTACAGTACTCTTGGCCTCGCATACGTACGTACGCATGCCCTGCCAGAGCCATGCATTTGGCGTAATCACTCGACCAAAGCTGCGCTTAACAACTAGTACGGGTCAAGACATCGATTAACTAGTCGGCAGCCGACGAAATATTGGTTTAGTTGTTCGGCTTGTTTGTTCCTGGAGTCTCCTGGAAGCAAGCAACCTAGCTACTTTGACTATATGGTGGCACAGATATAAAGAATATATGTTCTTTTGAATTTTCTTTTACTTTTCCCGCGTGCCAGCTGCGAGGGCAAAGGGTATGACCTGCTATCTCCTATGTGCTCCATGCATGGATGCATGGACAGTTGATATGATGCAATGCTTGGTCATCGGTGACCTATGCAAATGGTTTTTTTTTTTTTTTGCAGGGGTATGCAAATGGTCTTAATTAACTTGTAGTAAAAATGCGGTCATATTCTGGCAAGGTAAAGATCAACTGGAGCAGAAG
>LR738714.1:655925144-655948748 GCA_902687465.1 Secale cereale | reverse complement strand
ACCCTCAACGCCCCCCCCCCCTCCCCCGCATGCAAGCTGTCTGGACGCCGCAAACCATCCAACGGTGTGTCCCACATTTGTACGCAGATCAATCTGGGTATCTGTTTCTCGCAAAATGAGCAAATCAGAGGGCTTTTGTGGAGTCCGGACACAAGCCACATAGAGCTCTGACAACCCTGGCCCACACAAAACTCAGGCAGAGCATCCGCATTTGGAGCCGGCCGCACTGTTTCTACGGCAAACCCCCCTTTTCTGCACCCTCTCCGTTACCATTCTATTGTTTCCACCCCAATTACCGCACTTTTTCGCCATCACCGCTGCTTGGACCTATAGGAAATGATGCCGGAGACGGCGGATGTGGAGGATTTTGCCCAAGGCGGCCACCCGAAATATCAACTCGGCGACACATCATGCTTAGCCCGCCGTCTCAACAGAAGGGCAAAGAAGGAGGGCGGTCGGGGCGACCGGGGTGGCCTCAAGCGGGGTGCAGAGGCTGGGCAGACCTGGGATGCGGGGCCCCGCCATCCATGCACACGCAGTCCTGGTCGAAACAATACATGACTCCCTACTTCTACACCTCCCAAGTAGCTCGGCAAGAAGTCCTCGACATCTTGATGATGTCGACTGATAAGAAGCTCAAGCTTGAAGAGAGGAAGATAAAACATGAAGATAGCAGGTTGAGATCGTGGCCGCTTTGGAGGATTCGAAGATGTTGACCTGCAAGATGAAATGGTTGGATGATCACGCAAGCCTTCTGTGTTAGGGTGTGGAAGCACTTGGTGGCCGAGCTAGAGACGATGGAGAAGGAGGCGGATGGTGAGGTAGAGTGTGTGATAGTGTGAGCGTGGACGCTTGGATATACGATACGGCAGGGCAAAAACTTCATTTTTTCCCTCGACTGCCAGACTGAGATACTTTTGTGATCAGACATGTAAAAAACTATGAACATTGGCATCTTTTTGGTCTTGATTGGGTGCAAGTTATTAAAGTCTTTATATGGCCTTAAACAAGCTCCTAAGGAGTGGCATGAGAAGTTCGAAAGAACATTAACTGCTACCGGCTTTGTAGTAAACGATGGTGACAAGTGTGTGTACTATCGCTATGGTGGGGGCGAAGGAGTTCTTCTTTGTCTGTATGTCGACGACATATTGATCTTTGGAACCAAACTTGATTTAATCAAGGAGGTTAAGGATTTCTTATCTCGCTGTTTTGAGATGAAGGATCTAGGAGTAGCTGGTGTTATCTTAAACATCAAGCTATTGAGAGATGAGAATGGTGGGATCACACTGCTTCGGTGTAATGCCCCGGATGTAACACTTTCCCAATATGGCAATATATAAACTATGGCTTCATCATTTCCGTTCCGGGCTCTCCTTTCTTTTCGGGTTTCTCGTTTTGTCGTGTGCGTGTGTGCATTTCATCCATGTCATGTTGTCATGTGCATTGCATTGCATTTGTGTTGTCGTTTTCATCCGGTCTCACTCTTCTCTTCCCGTTGCCCGTTTCGAGTTCCGACGCCCTCACACGTGCCCGTGGCATCCCCGAGTCCTTCTTTCGTGTTTGGCCGCGTAACATTTCCGGAATGGCGTGAGACTTATCGTGCGATGTAGTTTTGGTACGTGTAGGCCGCCTGTCAAGTTTCGTCGCGTTTGGAGTTTGTTTGGTACTCCAACAGTTAACCTCGTGGGCTAAAAGAACCCCTTCTTTGAGGTCCAAGACCCCCTCCACAACAGCTCACCAACCCAGCTCAACCCTTCCCATCATCTCGGTCGTCAATTTGTGATCGCGTGGCCGAAAACCGCTCCCCATTTGGAGTCTCCTAGCTCCTTGTGCCTATAAAAACGTCCACCGCTCCATTTTTTTCGTCCAAAAACCCTACATCCAACCTCCATCCCCTAGCTGGACACGTCCAACCGCCGGCGGACACGTCCAGCCGACGGCCGGACCAATCTGCGCGCGACATGTCACCCCCGAGCCCCACTTCACCGCCGGGCCCCACGGAGCCCGCCGCCGGCCCGCTCCGGGCCGCATCGGGCCAGATCCCGCGCCGCCGCCTCTGCTCGTGGCCTCCGCCGCCCCGTCGCCGGCGCCGGCCACGCCGCCGCCCGATGCCAGCCGCGTCCCCGCCGTCGACCTCGCCAGTCACCGCCGCCAGCCGTTTCGCCGCCGGGTGCCCTTCGTCGCCGGGAGCCCTCGCCGGCCTCCTCCGGTACCCCCGCTGGCCGGAGCTGCCGCGGCCGCTGGCCACCGCAAGACCTCCCGCCGGCCGGATCGAGCCAGCACCGCGAGCGGCCGATCCGAACGGCGCCCGTTCGTCCCGATCCAGCGAACCCTAGCGGGTTCCCGGGTCCGACCCGCTCCGCGCCCGCGACCCGCTCCGCCCGCCACCCGCGTTGACCGCGTTGACCCTCTGAGGTTGACCCCGTTTTCCCTCTTAAGTCCTTTTAGTTTTGTTGTCTGATGCATTTTTGTGATGATGATAACTTTTACTGTGCTTGTCCGTTTTGTGCATATAATATGTCAAAATGACCGTGGTGATGTGTACTATGTTTTGTTCCATTGTGTCATGCATGTTTCAGTCCATCTAGATGTCTTAATCTTCATGACAAGAGTGCTACTTGATATAAACTGCTGCTACTAGTTATTTTCATGCCATGTTTGAGATGTGATAACTTGGTGCATGTTTATCCAAATGAAGCAAATGATATGTTCAAATGTTCATCATGAGATGCTCTACATGTTGGTTGCTATAGCATGCATGTTAGAGTTCATATTGCCATGTTTATCTCTGTTGCAAAAGTGCATGTGGCTCTTAGGTTTTGTAACTTGTTACGAGATGCCTAGTTGAGGAGCTCGTTGCTATTGTTGTGTTTGTCCCCGTGCCACATGCTCATATCTTTTGGATTCCCCATCATGTTATCTTTGTTGTGGTGCAAACCATTTGACATATTATGCCTTGAGGTGACTTAAACATGCTCACAAACATGCCATGATAATGTTACTGTTTTAACACTTAGTGAAATTTCACTAAGTCTGGAATCTGTAATATCCTGATGCTATGTTTGCTTGTTGTCCTAGGCAAATCCATGATAGTTTTGGGGTGGCCATTGATCATTCCTTGTTGTATTTGTTGTTGTATATCCATCCATCCCCTCACATGCTCATTTGGGTTGCTGTAGCATATTTAATTCTTGCTCCCAAGTTGCTATAAAATATTTCTGTCAGGTTTTTAGTGTCATGTTCAAAATGTTGTAGCTTGTTGCTATTGATCCATGCCTCCTATGGAGATGCTCCAATGGAGTTGTTTGCTGTAGGATATGTCTACTTCATTTCCATGCTTCTTGTCACCCTGTTTGAGTGCTGTAGAGTATATATATCTTGCTTCCAAGTTGCTATGTGGCTGTTAATTTCAACTTTGCATTGTTTCTTGTTTCGGGTGTATCTTTTAGCCCGTTGCTCCGTTTTGAGCGTGCCCTACATGAAACTTGTGTGGTTTTGCTTGTAGATTCATAATATCATCTTGTTAACATGTTTGGAGTATGTTTGCTTAATGTTTGGGTGCATCTTGCACCGTTGCCATGCTTATCTTGTTTTGATCATATCTTCTAGACCGTAGCTCCGTTTTAAACAAACTTTATATGAAACTTGACAAGAATTTCATGTAGATCATCATGGTGCATGTTAACTTGCTGTTTAACAACTTTAACTTAAGGTTTGTTCAGATCTGGACTAATTTCAAACTATGCACATGAGGGCTTACCGGATTTGTCTTAGGTAGTTTCCGGCCTCATTTAAACCTGTTGTTTCTTGTGTTGTTTATCTGTGCTTCCTACCCAGCCATGTTTTGCTTCCTAAATAGACTTGTCTTGCATCCTACTTGCTTGAGCACATTGTCATGTTTCTTGTGCTGTTTCTCTGTGCTTCCTATGTTGTCATGTAATGCATCCTAAGTGCATCTACAGTGCATCCGAAGTGCATCATACATGCATCCTGTAGTTTGCGCATTGCACCTTGTTTTATTTCTTGCTGAAGGAAATATGCCCTAGAGGCAATAATAAAGTTGTTATTTATATTTCCTTATATCATGATAAAGGTTTATTATTCATGCTAGAATTGTATTAACCGGAAACTTAGTACATGTGTGAATACATAGACAAAATAGAGTGTCCCTAGTATGCCTCTACTAGACTAGCTCATTGATCAAAGATGGTTATGTTTCCTAACCATAGACATGAGTTGTCATTTGATCAACGGGATCACATCATTAGGAGAATGATGTGATGGACAAGACCCATCCGTTAGCTTAGCACTATGATCGTTTAGTTTTACTGCTATTGCTTTCTTCATGACTTATACATGTTCCTATGACTATGAGATTATGCAACTCCCGAATACCGTAGGAAAACCTTGTGTGCTATCAAACGTCACAACGTAACTGGGTGATCATAAAGATGCTCTACAGGTGTCTCCGAAAGTGTTCATGGTGTTGGCATAGATCAAGACTAGGATTTGTCACTCCGAGTGTCGGAGAGGTATCTCTAGGCCCTCTCGGTAATGCACATCATAATAAGCCTTGCAAGCAAAAGACTAATGAGTTAGTCACGAGATGATGTATTACGGAACGAGTAAAGAGTCTTGCCGGTAACGAGATTGAACTAGGTATAGAGATACCGACGATCAAATCTCGGGCAAGTAACATACCAATGACAAAAGGAACAACGTATGTTGTTATGCGGTTTGACCGATAAAGATCTTCGTAGAATATGTAGGAGCCAATATGAGCATCCAGGTTCCGCTATTGGTTATTGACCGGAGATGAGTCTCGGTCATGTCTACATAGTTCTCGAACCCGTAGGGTCCGCACGCTTAATGTTTGATGACGATCGGTATTATGAGTTTATGAGTTTTGATGTACCGAAGGAGTTCAGAGTCCCGGATGAGAACGGGGACATGACGAGGAGTCTCGAAATGGTCGAGACATAAAGATCGATATATTGGACGACTATATTCGGACATCGGAAAGGTTCCGAGTGATTCGGGTATTTTTCGGAGTATATGGGCCTTATTGGGCCATACGAGAATAGAGGAGAAAGGCCGAAAGGAAGGAGGCGCGCGCCCCCCCTCTGGTCCGAATTGGACAAGTGGTGCATCCCCCTTTTCCTTCTCCCTCTCCACCTCTTTCCTTCTCTCCTACTCCGGAAAGGAAAGGGGAATCCTAGTAGGACTTGGGAGTCCTAGTAGGACTCCCCACACTTGGCGCGCCCCCTAGGGCCGGCCTCTCCCTTGCTCCTTTATATACGGGGGCAGGGGGCATCCTACGACACACAAGTTGAATTGTTCTAGCCGTGTGCGGTGCCCCCCCTCCACAGAAACACACCTCGGTCATACCGTCGCAGTGCTTAGGCGAAGCCCTGCGCCGGTAGATACATCATATCCGTCACCACGCCGTCGTGCTGACGAAACTCTCCCGTGAAGCTCAACTGGATCAAGAGCTCGTGGGACGTCATCAAGCTGAACGTGTGCTGAACGCGGAGGTGCCGTACGTTCGGTGCTTGATCGGTTGGATCGCGAAGAAGTTCGACTACATCAACCGCGTCACTTGACGCTTCCACTTCCGGTCTACGAGGGTACGTAGACACACTCTTCCCTCTCGTTGCTATGCATCTGGTAGATAGATCTTGCGTGATCGTAGGAAAATTTTAAAATACTACGTTCCCCAACACTTGCCTCGTGTGTTCTTGTGTTGAGTAGAGACGGAAGCCGAGACCGAGTACGAGAACGAGGTTACTACCGAGGTTGAGAACGAGGAGCCGTCTTACGATCCCATCGACGACTCGACAGGCAAGATGACCTGACCCAGATATCATTACTATCTTTGTCTATTGCTAGAAGTCTCGCTCTTTAGCTTATTGCCTCGATGCCCATGTTTGTCTATCAGCCTCCTACTGTAACCATGAATCTGTCTAACCACCCTACCTATGCAAACCTTTGATTGGCTACGTAGGCTTCGCTCAGCCCCTCTTATAGCATTGCTAGTTGCAGGAGAAGATTCGAAGATTCTTGCTTCATGTGGAAGCTTGTTGGGATATCACACTATATAAACTCTTCAATTAAATCATCTATATATTGGCAATGGGTGGAAGGCTAAGCCTCTTGCTTGGTGATTTGTTCCACTCATGCCGCCCTAGGAACCGTATAAACCGGTGTTATGTTCCTTGATTATGCATTCCTCACACGGTTGGGGTTATGGGACCCCCTCGATAAACCGCTTAGCGCTAAGGTTTTTCCAGCAAGTCCCAACATTGGTACTCCATTTGCCTAACAACTAAAACTTGCCAAGGGAGTAATTAACCCGAGGATTAATTAATCAACCCCCCTGGGCCAGTGCTCGATTTGAGTGTTGGTCCAAAATGGGCGGACTACAGGGCCACCTTGGGGGAACCCGAGGGCTGATATTTTCCTGTAGGCTGACCTATCCGGTCGTGGCCTGAGACGAGATACGCGCGGCTACTATCAGGGTGTCGACACGCCGGGAGGATTTGCTAGATTAGTCTTACCTTAGTTGGAGTATCTTGAGCACGGGATTCCGAGAATACTCGGGCCTTCCCACCTTGGAGTTGCGACTCCGCGGATCGTGGGCTTGTAATGGGCCAAGTTGGAACACCCCTGCAAGGTTTTGAACTTTCGAAAGCCGTGCCCGTGGTTATGTGGCAGATGGGAATTTGTTAATATCCGGTTGTAGAAAACTTGACACCATGTTCAGAACACACTACCAGCGTGGGTACCGTGACGGTCTTTTTCCGAAAGGGGTTCGGGAAGTGAACACGGTGGGGGTTATGATTGACATGTTTTAGATAGGATCACTTCGTGATCACTTTATCGCTCGTGGCACTTCTCTTCTCGCTCTTATCTCGTAAGCTAGTGCTAGTGCAGCTGCAGCCTTTTATTCTTTCTTCAGCCTTGTTCCACACCCAAGGCTTAGATAGTTCTATTACCCGGGGAAGGGATTGCTGAGTCCTCCATGGCTCACAGATTCTACACCACACCAGATGCAGGTACCATGGTGAACTATTCAGGTGACGGCAGAGAGTTGTACTGGGAGTATGATGAGTGGAGTGAGTGAGGCTAAAGTTTAGTCCCACCTCATAAGTTGAGAGAGAGTTGCACCTCTTTATAAAGTGATCTCTTCTACCACTTGTATGACCATGAGAAGAGGAGACCTACACGCGCGCTCCTCCTCCTCGCTCGGCTCGCCACGCCACGCCTCGTCACGAGGCGCCGCGGGTTGCGGGATTGAGCCGAGCCGAGGATAGAGCTATGCACGTTGTCTATATTTTTGCTGCTCGGGAAAATTAATGAGTCATTAATTAATAATTAACGGATGCGTTAATTACTGAACCGTTTCCCATTCTTTTGGATCGTGACGACTCGGACGTGGGGTTTATTCCCACGACCTACCCGGCCCGCACTATATAGTTAGGCAGACGTCTACCCTAGCCGCGGCCGCTTAGTATGGTTTCTCACCACCGTTCTAGATCATTGCGCCGCCAAGCAAGTCTTCTCCATCCCTCCTTTCGGCGTGCACCGGGAGAAGGGACAGCAGGCCTCCGGAACCCCGCCTCTCGTGATCCTGTACGGGAGAGGGGTGATCAGGTTTTTGGGGAGCGCACTCACGCGACTGCTGGCAGCGACGACTTCGCGAACGACGACTTCTTCCCCGACCTCGGCAACCTCATCCTCGACGACATGGGCGACAACGTCAACGCCGGCGGTGCTGCTCCCGCTGCACCGTATGTAATTATATCCTTCTTGTTCGAGATCGTGGTAGAATTCATGTTTCTAGTATGTGCCCTAGATGTGATCTGTTCATCTGCTATGCTAGTTCACATGATTAGTTTAATCTCTGTTGCTGCAGTCATGACTTATCTTCTGTTTGTCGGATTAGATCTCGTAGTAATTTGCTCATATTTCCAACACTTTGTGAACACCAGACTTTAACTTACTATTGCTATGCATTTGAAATTCAAATTGGCACGACATGGTTGGACGTTTAGTGGATGCAGTTGGATGGTTGGTTCCCGCTTCCATGTATGAGGACTGGTTCGGATCAGTCCGCAGACAAACATTGTGTCTATTTTGGGGGTCGTCGTTCGAGATGCCCTAATTGAACACTTTACACACATAGCATACTCAGACCATTCGGGCTCACAACACACATGTATTTTTGAGATTTACTATGACTGTTGGTTAGACTAATAATATGTTTGCACAATTGTTTTCCTCGGGGCCATGACTTAGCCACCACTGGAAGAACCGGCGCCCTGAGGCCTCCTTTGGTTTGGAGGAATTTTGTAGGATTTTTATTGGAAAAGTTCCTTTAGAGCTCTTTGGTTTGTAAGAATGAAATCCTATTCTTAAGGAGGAATTCTTCCTATCCTCCACATTTCATAAGAAAATAAACATTAGCCTAGATTTAATGGAAAAAATCTTATGATGTGAAATAAAGGGCATCTCCTTTTCTATTCTTATGCATAGGATTTGAGATACATGTCATCTCATTTCCTATGACTTTTCTATCCCTATAATTTTTCTACCCTATGAACGAAAGGAGGCCTGAACGTGCATCATTGGTTCCTTCACCTCCACCGATTGCTTCGGCGGTGGCTATGGAAGGAAGGAATTAACCCCCGGAACTTTGTGTCCACTCAGCTGGGCGCTAGGCTGCTAGCCAATGGCCCAGTAATTAACTTAGTACTCTCACGTAGTTGATGCTTAGCATTAGTTTTTTTTTTCATGATAATATGTGTCTTATTTATATCATAAAGAATAAAGTATAAGTCACGTAAAGATCGACATGACAAAACTGAAAAGATAGCGGAACATCTCTGAGCTTGACACCAACGCCCGTCACCTGCCTCCGGTACCACCACAGCAGCCACCGAAGAAAAAAATGACGAATCACCTCCTCACCCGAGCTCGACGCGGCTCCATCGCTGATATGCAGCTTTGCGGACGTCCAAGGTGGCTCACCAAAAGTGAAACCCTTACCGTTGAACGAATCAGACCGGGGCAATACCCTGGACACGCCATCGAACTCTAGATCTGACAACCCACCACGACTAAAACGTCGAAGGAGGAAAGCATATCTGCCATCCACCAACCACGAGCCAGCACATGCTCTGTCTTTCAGATGTCGTCGATGCATACCACAATCTGCATCCGCTCCTGGACTACCTCCCAAGCTCCGCGCCGACGCCGGAGCAAACGCCGTTGCAACGGCGGAGCCCGAGGACACAGGTCCACCACGTTGACATGCGACACGCACGCACGGCTTCGCCATGTACGACACGCTACGCCGTATTTAGTCTAGTGATCTATAATGTATCAAAATATAAGGCATTTTTCTAGTTTAAATTAAACTGTAAAAACATCTTATATTTCGATACGAATGAAGTATTAGTTTGCAAGGAAGTATATACGTATAGCAAGGGTACCTTTTTTTCCTAGAAATAGCAAGGGTACCCTGAAGTGGTGTAAATTTTACCGTGTGAACCGTACATGTACTTGCGACCTGGCATACGTATGTAACATACATATATACACGTATTAAAACCCTGCCGCTGCCGGGGCCATGCATTTCGCATTGCACTTGGTTTAAAGGTGATTAAGCCAACACTGATTCCTCCGATGTCCAAAAAAAAAAACTGATTCCCCAAAAAAAAAAAAACGATTGAATAATCTGCAGCGTGAATATCGCTATTTGTTTCTGCAGTCTCGTGGAAGCAACGTGATCGTACCCTAGATACAATATTCAATCTCCAAACGACAACAGAGGACAAATACGATGATTGGAGATGCAAAGATTGGAGGGATTAATTATTACTAGTAATAACAACGACCTGATGAATCATACGACGCGTATATACGTCCTTTGATTCTGTTTTATATCTTGTTCCGTGTAAGAGTACGGGTATGTACATACGACGTGTCATGAACAGTGGACGATGACGCAATGTTTGCTCAGCAGTGACGACCGATGCATGCAATTAACTATGGTCGTGCCAATCACCCTAATTAGCTTTACGTAAAAGCAGCCGTATTTCTTTTGTAAGGTCACATCACATGCAGCATGGAGCCAAAGTAAGTGAGATATGTGTACTTAATTGAACACCTCACTTTAGTAAGTATAGTACGGGCGTCGGAACAGTATACGTACATGGGGGCTGAGATTGATGTGTTCCATGCTGTACTTGATCAATTGATTTTTAGCGGGGTGTACTTGATTGATTAAGTAACATGTACTACGAGTAATCGTACTCAAACTCGTTGCTTAATTCAGTATTGCACAAGTTATTGGCAAGCATTCCCGCAAAAAAAAAGTTATTGGCAAGCAGTACTGCACATGCATGTGCTGCTACGGTAAAGCGTAATAGCTACTCTCTACGTCCAAAATTTTTATCTTGGATTTGTCTAGATAGAGAAGTATATAACACTAAAACATGACTAGATACATTTGTATTTAGACAAATTGAAGACAAGAATTTTGGGACGGAGGGAGTATAAGAGTAAAGAACTCAGTTCTAAGCGATCTATACTTACCGAAAATGGTGTACATACTCCTATATTACTAGGCAGTAACAGTTTATAACATCTACTCCACTATGTATTCCCACACAAAAATAAAATCTACACTGTGTACTCACGAGTTGCATGAGCCACTTCAACTATAGTAACTTACTGTATGATGGAGTGGTACGTGCACGCGAGAAACAAGGCATTAATTTGCTGATCCCTACTTTTCGGCCATGTACACGGCGGCCATTGGTTATTTTGCATCTCAGATTGGTGAGGCCCGTACGTACGTACGTAGTCATAGAAGAAAACAAGCAGGGAGCAAGATGGGACGTAGAGTAATATCAGTATTGCTACTAGGCTTAAACACGGATCCCTCATAACGAGACACGACAAGCACGTACGACGGCGCAAGAGACGGGCGAGCAAATGCACGTCACCGTCACCCCATCGAGTCAAATTTATCTTGCGATCGGCCACAAGGACATACGTACGTGGTGCGTGGCAGTAATTAAGTGGGACACGTAGTACCAGTGCAAGTTAATGATACTAGGTGGGCACGCAACGCATCATCGTCCATCCATGGAGACATGTATTTTAAGACGGTTGCTCGTTACTCTAGCAGTGTAGCTACGTAGGTAGGCACGCATGCGAAGGCGTTCTTTTGCTCATGAGATGGACAGTTAAATCAAAACAATTGTTTTAAAAATCCAAACAATCTTAATTTTTTAGCAATGAACATTGACGAGTTGTCTACATACTTGCAAGTTTCCATGAAGAAAAAACATTCCTCTGTATGCAAATTTATATGCATGTTAACAATTGGTCGATGTTTGTTGTAAAAAGCATCTGTTTTTCCTTACCTTTTTGTTCTGTATTGCTGTTTATAAGGGAGCATTTAAGCTCGCGAGCAGTGCATACAACGACAGAGCTACATGTAGTTATGCAAGGTCCATGCCCCCCAACTTTGAGAAAATGTTTGAAGGAATTTATTTGGAGGCGCTTATTTACAAGAGTTATAGACTTTCGCCCCCTCAGAAATTGTTGTATTTGTCTTTCACCCCTCGAGCATTCCCTGCCTAGCTCTGCCCTGAGCACATGTAAGTTTCACGACATGAGAGCATCTACATCTGCACTTGGTAAATCCGAGCCCTCAAACGCCCGCGGACGCGTCCGTGGACGGTGATCGGTCACCCCTCAAAAAACGTATTCCACATCCGAATAGCTCAAATTAGAATCACAAATCCATATTATTACATGCAATATGAAACCTAATCTATGCGAAGCTCGTTCAGTTCCGCTCCTCGCTCGCCCGGCTCCGCCCTTGCTATGTCCAGGGGCCGGCTGCGCTCCTCAAAGTGTTGGGCCGGTCGTCGGCAAGGTAGGGTAGGGCATGGAACACGAGCTGGCTCACGGGACTCGAGGCCCCGCTGTCTCCCATGCCCTACTCTTGCTCGTCGGAGAACAGAACCCGAACGGTGCCAGTGGACGTCAAATCGATGATGGATTCATCCGGGATGAGCCACCGAAGTCCACCACGATGCAGTTGCGGGGCCGAGACTGATGCGTCATACGGGACGCCGGAGAATGCGACTCTACCTCGCCGACATCCGCCGCCGGGAGGGCTGTTGCCGCCTCCCGCGCTTGGTGCCTTGTACGACGGGCACGCCGAGCCATGGCCTCGTCGGAAGAGGCCCATGGTGCATCCCGATGCCCGGCGCGCCACAGGAGGGGTTGCACGTTCGGACACCAGACAGACCGCACGGCTTGCGGCGAGTCATCTATGGCCAGCCTAGCGTCGGATCCATGTCCCATTTGGGCGGACGCAATGGATTCCCGACGGATGGAGTCCGAGCGCAGCCGTCCACGGGCCTCCTCCCAGGCGCGGCGGAGCGCAAGCCGGACGACCATCTCCTCCTCTGGGCCGTGCGGGATGACCACGTGATCGACCTATCTGGAGGTGAAGGACTCGGATCCGCTCCGTTTGGAACTCGGCTCATGGCGCTGCCGCGTGCGCGCACCGGTGAAAGCTAACCGGCGCACCGACGTCGGCGTCGCGCTCTGTGTCAGCGGATGCCGACACGCCATGCTGCAGTTAAAATCTTGCTATCTACTCCCTCCGTTCCGAATTACTTATCGCAAAAACGGATGTATCTAGACGTATTTTAGTTCTAGATACATCCATTTCCGAGACAAGTAATTCCGAACGGAGGAAGTATAAATGAAAAGACACGCAATGCTCATGCGTGCTCTTGAAAAAAACAAAGGTGTGTGTGCAGCAGTACTACAGCTGTAGTGTGTACCTGCAGGTGCAGGAGCAGGAGCAAGCCGGCGTGCGTTGGCGCCGGCGCGACGGGCTCGCAAGGGGTCAAAAGCGCGCGTGCGCCCACCCCGTACGTGGGGGCGGCCGGGATGGGAAGCCATTGCCGTTCTCTCCCCGGGACCCCGCGCACGTACGTAGTACTACGCCGTACGGCACCCGACACCCCCTACCCTACCCCGCGTGGCCGCCAAGGCCAACCAAGAGCAGCCGGTGCGGTGCCCACGTCGATCGACCCCAGGCCATCGGCGCCTCGCGCGGGAAACGCACGTTTGCCCTGTTGCTCGAACAGTAACCGGACTTGCAGGTCCGGCCCCGCCGCGCCGCCAATCGCCGGTGGCCACTGCACACTCGCCCCGTACCGCCGCGAAAGGCGAAGCTGCTAGCGACCGATCAATCAATGACGATGGCGATCGAAGCCCGCCGGCAGGAGCAGGTCCGTCCAGCTGGCGCATCGACGACGGAGGCCGTACCCGCGGGCGACCGGCCGATGCGCGTATTTGTACTGCCGAGCGTCGCCGTGTCGGCGTGAATTCTTTTTTCTTTTGTTTTGTTTTTGCAGGTCGGTGCTGGCGTAATTCGAACCGGGGCCAGCTGCGTGCTTCATTCCGGATTCGCGTACATGTGTACATAGCTACGTGCGCCTGTACGTACGGGAGGAGGCATGCATACGACCATACGAGCGTCGGGCCGGCGAGTGGACGTGTGCTGTGATCCGATCGAGCTGCTTCCTCCTTCGGGAACTCATGCATCGCATGGCAATACTGATGATAGTTGACTTTTCCCATCGTCCAAGCAAAATCGCGCCCGTGATTTAGATGTTAATTGACCTTTCCTATGCAGGACGTCAGTGGTCGGTCGATTCGTAATTTCGTATCGCAGCGTCGCTGTGTCAACGGGTGGCGTCATGCATGCATGGCGTGCGTGTGTGCAGGCTCCACAGGAGCGAGCGAGCGAGCGAGCGAGCGAGTCGCCAAGAGTCAAAGGCGCGCGTCGGCGTGCGGCGTGCCGCCAGCCACCCCACGACGCCGGTGGGGACGGGACGGCATGGGAAGCCATTCATTCCGTCCGTCCGTGCCACGCAGCAGCAGCAGCACAGGAAGCGCGTCACACGGCCACGGCCGGTCACCCTCGCGCCGTCGCGCGTCTGCAGCACAGTGTGTCGTACGGCGCCGCGCCGCGCCCACCACGACGTCGATCCCCACCCACGGACCCACCGTCGGCGCGCTGGAACGGCCATGTACGCGCGCGAGCCCGACCTCGCCGCGCCGCCGATCACCGGCCGGCCACCCACCCCCGCACCGCACGTACAGCGCCGCGATCAATGGCGAGCATGTGGCTACTCTCGTTCTCGTGTCAGCACGAGCGCCGTGTTTGTACAGCCGGACGGCGTCGGTCGGCGTGAATTCGGCCATGCATGCCAGCTGCACGCGCTCATCTCGGATCCGCGTACGTGCGTACATGTACGCGCGTGCGGCCGGAGACATGCATGCATACGACGATACGAGCGGTGGACGAGTGGACGTGTACCGGGTCGAAGCAGGTCGAGCAGCTGGCTCCGTCGCTCCGTGCTCAGTCACGTCGAGGAAATCGTAGTACTACGTGCACGCTGCACGCGGCTGCTCGTGGGTGATGGACGGATGGATGGATGCCGTCGTCGAGGAACAGCCACGTCGGAGAGCAACATCTTCTCACACGCCTGTGTGGCTCCGGTTAATGCTAGACTTACGGAAAGAATTTACGGGTTGGTGATACGGACTGGATGTGGGCTCGTGCGAGTGGTTAGCGTCAACAGTTGCTCTGAAAAACATGCATCCCATTTTCACAACAGTGTGCCACATCAGTCCGTAGGTTCCGTCGGTAGCAATTCATCCGTAGATGTAGCATTACTGGTGTAGCTCCCAAAGTGCTATGCGTGTGGATCTGCAGTTGTGATCATCTCCATCGCTCCTAGTTTCACTCTTTGTGGATCGTGAGCTCTCTGCCAGGATTGTCTGCGGACGCGTTTCGTCCGCTGCAACCAGGTACCTAAGATTATACTCCCTCCGTTTCAGAATGTAGTGCCTATAGATTTTTTGAGAAGTCAAACTTTGCAAACTTTGACCAAGTTTGTAGAAAAAAAAATATCTACAATAGCAAAAATATATAATATGAAACTATATCTTATGATGAATCTAGTGATATATGTTTCGCACTCTAGATGTAAATATTTTTCTTCACAAACTTGGTCAAAGTTTGTGAGGTTTGACTTTTCAAAAAACCTATAGGCACGACATTATGGAACGGAGAGAGTATATACCTCAACTCAATACAATAGCATGTAGCACACAATCTACGTGCTACTCGTCATCGGAGATTTCGACGACTCCTGCTGGCAGTGCCGGACGGACCCGCCTTCTCGTGGATGGCTGCCTCCCGCACCTTCAACTCCTCCTCATCGTCCAGCTCGATGAAGATCTTGTGAGCTCCACGCCCGCCTCTGGCCTCTGATCTGATGGAGTCGAGGATGGCCTACTGCTCTGCCGCCTCTTCCGCTTGACCAACTTTGAACTCCGTAGGGCGTCGCCCAAGGATCTCCGGCTCACCCGCGTCCTCTTCCTCCTCATCTGGCTCCCGCGTCCTTCATGGCCGCGTCTGCTCCTACTCCTGCTCCTCCTTTGGCTTTGGCGAGTCCGAAGGTAGGTCGACTGTAATCCAGGCTTCGCTCCTCGCTTGGATCTGCTCAAGGAGCTCCACCCGCCGCTCCGGCGTGAGCATGGCGTATGTCGTGATCCTTTGTCGGGCCATGGTGGAGGAAGCGGTGAACGGTGAGCAGATTGGAAGCTGGCGGCATGGAGGGGCAGGAGAGGGTAGAAATGGGGATGGGATAGAGTGTCAGTGCTGCCGTACGGGTTAAATAGCCGGACTAGGGCCCTCGGGTGGCACGCTGGAGCGGTGATACGCGCGGGCGCCAAGAGTGCATCCTCACTTTTTTCCCTTCACGAAGTAGAGGAGGCTTTGAAGGCCACACATCCTCATACCACATCGAGACTAGATGGGTTCCCAATGCTCTTTTATAAGAAGAAAGTGTGCCCCGATGGGGGCTCAAATCTTTAAGTTGGTGGATGCCTTCTCTAAGGCTCTCATCGATATGAAGAGTCCAAACTATGGAATGTCGACTCACCTTCCAAAGTTAGCAATGATATTTATCCTCCAATATAGCCCGGTTGCCTTGATCAATGTGATATTCAAGCTTGTGGCAATCTCTGGAGCAAAACACGTGACGAGCAATACTCACGCTACATGCTTTGGTTAGTTAGTTTCGTAGACATGGAGCCCCCCATCTGCTTCCTTCCCGAGGCTCTTCAATGTTTCAGACAAATCCAAATAGTAGGATTTGTGACGTTTCGACAATTCCCATATGAGCCCCTCAGTTTACATACTCTCCCTTACCGGATGATCGGTCTCAATGGAATAACCTTGACACTTTTCTTCAAGATGCCCACCCAACTATCAAGAAAGACTCCTTTGTGCCGGCCTTCGAGTGGTATAGTAAGTTTTTCGCAAGTTCCTTGTACTCAACAATTCTCAAGGGGCGAGGATTCCAAATAAAATTAAAATCCTTTTGTGGCAACTTGTTAGATGTATGTTGCCTAGTGGAGCTCAAGTATCCAAGTGCGATGGCCCGTGGGACGGGAAATGCGAAGTGTGTGGGAACGATATGAGAACATGGACCACATCTCCTTTAGATGTATTTTAGCCCAGTTTATGTGGAGTTGCATTCAAGATGTTTTTGGGTGTGTGTGGGCCCGTCGCCGTTTGAAAACTTCGACAACATAATCTAAGGAATAGTCGATCCCATTCGTGGTGTATCATAGCTTGGGTTCGCCTTATTTGAAAACTATGGGACCTTACAAACAAAGCTCTTATTAAGGGGCACCTCCATTAAGGAAGCTCATTAATGTCTTTTACAAGATGACATATTTTCTGCAGCCTTGGAGACCTTTGAGCAGGCCCCAAGAATCGTTATGTGTCAACAACCTCATCTCAAGTCTATGTCCCCATGCGGCTACTCTTCTGTGGCGCTTCATGGCGACTCAAACAGTGGAGGTGTTCGATCTGCGGGGTTTTAGTTGCCGATCTCCATCTCGACATAGCTTTTTATTCGCTTTTGAGCACATTTGTCACTCTGTGGACATATATCAAACCTCATGTTGTATTTCGTAAACCTAAGGGCTTCATAGCTAAACCCGAGCATGAACCTTTTTATGATTATTTTTAGAAAAATGATAACCGGCGAACGTCAGATTGGGCCTCTTAGCGAACGCTTTCAAAGTCGTCTAATCACGATCGAACGAATGACAATTTCTCTGCGAAACGTGGCAAATTTTTATGCTTGTTTGGCCCTACATGACAACTTCCGCCTTCGATCATGGCAAATCCTACAAAGTTGCCACAACAACTCTAGTTGGTTTCACATGACTAGTTTGATGCTCGCTGAGCAAGACGTTCAAATTACACGGTAAAAAAAATATGGACCCAAAGTCACGGACCAAAGTCTCCTCAAACAAATTACAAGAATCACCCCTTTGTTGTGAGCCACAGAGAATCACATCCCCGGAACAGTAGTACTGTAATGATGAGTTGGAGTTGGCTCGTGGATGGACGGGGCCCCGCCTTCTGTTGTATCCTGGCCTGATGACACGCCACTCTTTTGACCCTAGCTCCCCTCCTCTATATCCATGGCCGCCCGTGCCCCCTCCCCTCTCACACATTCACTTCCTCCCCAACACCAAAGCAAAGAACCACCACACCTCCGCTCAATCCACCCAAGCCCCCATCCCCTCCGCCCTCTCCTCCCCGCCGCGAGCCTAGAGACCAGCCGCGGCGAGTACGAGCCGGTGCAGTGCGGGATTGGTTGCGCGGTCACTTCCGGCGGTCGCCATCCGCGCCCTTTTCCGCCCATCTCTTTTGGCGTCCAACTCCCGGCCCGGCCCCGCCTCTTGCTTTCCCACATCCCCGCTTCAATGATGATGGGGCGGTGGCGGTGGTGGGTTTGGTCCTGAAGCCCCATCCGTCCCCAGGTCCCAATCCACCAGCTGCTCCTCCCCGCTTCTCTTTTCAGCCAAGGTTGGACGGACGGCAGGCTCTCTTTCCTTTCCTTGCTGGGGATTGGGAGGCCTCGAGCCCAAGCCACCTCCCCCGTCCACATCCCCGCGCCTGCCTCCCTCCCTCTGCAATTGGCTCGATTTGGGCGGTTTTCTTGGCCTCTTGGTTGGGGTCTAGGGCCAGCGCCACCACCAACCTGCCCGTCCCGTGTGAAATTCGTGTTCTTGCTTCCCTCCTCGCCTGTCAGGAGCGAGCTGCTTCTGGTGGGTCGAGTTCTTGGAGTTCTTCCGGCGAATTGGTTAGCTTCGAGTGAGGGAGGAGGGGATTTTTTCTGGAGGTTGTCGTCCTCATGAGGACGGACGTGAGGAGCGGCGCGGCGGCGGCGGGGAGGGACCAGTTCCCCGTCGGCATGCGGGTCCTCGCCGTGGACGACGACCCGGTCTGCCTCAAGGTGCTCGAGACGCTCCTGCGGCGCTGCCAGTATCACGGTGAGAACTTTTTTCTTGTCTGTCAACCCAGTGTTGTTATTTCGTTTAGCAGCCGGCTACTGCGTCAGGCGCAGTCAATTTTAGCTGCTCTGCTTCAGAAATTTTGCCTGTTCCTCAGTGTCTAGGACAACGGACAGCAACTAGAAAATTGCTGTTGGTGGTTGTCACGGCTCACAAGTAGATTTGGTGTACTGAACACCATATATAAATGCTGCCTGCCGCCAAAGATTGAGTACCTCTAGATGGACAGATTCATTAGATCGCGTGACCTGAATTTATGATTCCCTTTTTGTAGTACAGATGCACGAGGCATCGGGTTTTTGTCATGGAAAATGCATAGGACCATTTCCCCTTACCCACTTTGGAAGAGTAACTTGTTGTGTTTGCAGTGACGGCGACGAATCAGGCTGTTATCGCGCTAAGGATGCTCCGGGAAAACAGGGACATGTTCGATCTGGTTATCAGTGATGTGCACATGCCAGACATGGATGGCTTTAAGCTTCTCGAGCTCGTCGGGCTTGAAATGGACCTCCCTGTCATCAGTAAGTTCCAAATACTATCCATCTCACAGCTGCACAATTTTCTTACCGGCCTTGGTAATAGGAGCCCACGAGGTACTTCTGTAAAGTCCATACAAAGATGTACTCCCTCCGTCCCAAAATAAGGTTAATACAAAGTTGAGACGCTTATTTTGGGACGGAGGGAGTACTGTATATGTGCAAAGTATCAATTCAGCGCACAGAATCCTATGATTTGTACTTCTAATTGAGGAGGGTAAAATGTCTGTGCTAACCAATTATTTTCCATGCAGTGTTATCTGTGAATGGAGAGACAAAAACTGTAATGAAGGGGATAACTCATGGTGCCTGCGACTATCTCCTAAAACCTGTTCGCATTGAAGAGCTTAGGAACATCTGGCAGCATGTTGTTAGGAGGAAGTTCAGTACCCGTGACTCTGTTAATCTTGATACCTATGAAGAGTGCAATAAGCCACCAAGTGCGGACTCTGACTATGTGTATGGCCAAGTTACATGTGGGTCACCCGACCAGAGTGGGAGGCCCAGCAAGAAGAGGAAGGAGTACCATAGTGAGGACGAAGATGAAGACGAGGATAGCAGTGGCCAAGACAACGATGACCCTTCGGCTCCAAAGAGGCCAAGAGTTGTTTGGTCAGTTGAACTGCATAGAAAATTTGTTGCTGCTGTCAACCATCTTGGAATCGACAGTAAGAACTTAACAGTAACTCCCTTCTCTGTTGCTACTTATTTCTGGAGTCACTCATGTTTCTTTCATGTTTATGCAGAAGCTGTGCCAAAAAGGATACTCGAGCTTATGAATGTTGAGAAACTCACTAGGGAAAATGTTGCAAGTCACCTACAGGCAAGCCACTTAATTTACTTTCTTGTAGTTATCAGTAGATTAGTACCATGTGCGTTCCATACTTGCCGAGCGTTATCTGTACTGCAGCCAGTAGCTAGGCATTCAGAGATAACTTTTGCTGTATGTGGTTCTAGGCATTCGGAGATAACTTTTGCTGTATGTTGTTCTAGGCATTCGGAGATAACTTCAATGCAAATGATACAGGTTACTAGCATATAATATATGCAAATATGCTGACTGATTAGGAGTATCTGAAAGAAAGCACTGCTCCCCTGACTAACCTGGAACAAATATATTTTCATTCTCCATAGTAAGGCTGGAGTTTGAAAAAAATAAATTATTTTTTCACTATTAAACACTGCAGTTTCATGAACAAATCCTGAAACAAGTAAATGAGTAATCTGGTAATAAATGGATAAAAGGGGCACTTGTCTGTAGCACTTCTCTACACCTTTTAACAAGATTCAGCAAGCATGTACTCCCTCTGTAAACTAATATAAGAGCGTTTAGATCACTACTTTAGTATTGTAAACGCTCTTATATTAGTTACGGAGGGAGTATATGCTAAACCAGAAATTTAGCTCTATAATGATCCTATACATCATCTTGAAACGAACTAAATGCTAGATGTGCACAAATAGGTAAATACTTGTTATAACCTGCTTCACAAGTTTAATCGATTGCTTTGGTGTACATGCAGAAATATAGGCTTTATCTCCGACGGTTAAGTGCTGTGGCATCACAACAAGCTGGCATCGTTGCTGCCTTGGGAGGTAGAGACCCCTTTCTGCGCATGGATGCGTTTGAAGGACTCCAGGGTTATCAAGCTTTCACCTCTCCTGCAGCGCTATCAACTTTCAGTGCACATGGATTGCTAAATAGTCCTAGAAACAACCAAACAGCGGTTGTGATTCAGGGGGTGGCCACTTCCAGGTCAATTCCGACTGGAAGTAGCAGTTGCACAACAAATCCTTTGATTGGTGATGCAGCTAAGTATCATCTTAGCCTACCAGGAAACCAGCATGGGAACTTGGGACAAGGTTTGGCAACATCTCTTGGGCAGGCCCAATTACAACAAAAGTGGATGAATGAGGGCAGCGGTGATCTGTCCACCATCCTTTCTGGGAATAGTCGGGCTAATGGCATGCCTCGCATGCTCCAAAGTGTCCCAAGCAGTCCATTACTGCCTCCAGATCTCGTGGAGTGCACACAAGCCAAAGTAGCCATCCAGCCATCAGTTAGAGCTCCCTCTGCAAGTGTAGAACTTCTCGAAGGTGCCATTGGAGCCTCTTCTGGTCCATTGGAGTCTCGTGTATCCCAGCAGAGCGCTCTACCTTCATCTGGATTTTCTGCAAACATGTTGCCTGTGCATGGTTCATTCAACAATAATGGTGCTTCATTCAGCAGCAATGGTGCAACCAGATTGGGTGATGCATTCTCAGCAAGTTTCCGTCCAACAAATGACCTCACGGTCGCAAGAGGTCCCAAAGTGGGAGGTAGCTCCTTTGGTGGCACGGTACATCTGTCTCCAGATACCGAGCAGAAGTACTTGAGCTTTGGAAGTTCAGACAGTTTACTTGATCCGAAGCTTGTGTGGAGCTCCTCTCACCTGCCAAGCAATACTGGTGCTCATTATCATTCCATGAGCCAAAGGTCGAATAATTGCAGCATCGACAGCAGCCATGGTGGCAGAATGTTTGGACAGACAAGCGCGAGCGCCTCGACAGCTGCTCCACAAACTAAGTTTGACATCCTCTTCTCAGGAGACACTTCGATGGCAAGGAATGCGTCCGAATCAGGCGCTCAAAGGCTACAGAGCGAGCTCAGCTCCAGCACCTGCAGCTTCGACGGTCTTCTCAATTCCATGATCAAAGTGGTAAGGCGACCTTTTCAACCTCTCGCATACTTTTAACTGTATCGTTCCCCGTAAGGAGCATAGCCCATAGCTTCTTGAGCCTAGTAGAGCAATACATCATAATCATTTATATTCATCATAATCAGCCTAGGAACATAACCAGTAGCTCCAGCATAACCATTTATGTATGTTCATCATAATCTCATTGCATCGCAAGGGATGCATATACTCTCAGCGCCTCCCGATTGATCTAACAATGGTTTTGCACTTTTTCTTATGCATACACAGGAGAAGGACGACGCTGCCTTCGGCGACGATCTGGGGTGCGACTTCTACTCGCTCGGGGCTTGCATATGACGAGAGGCCGCCGCCCGTGTATCCACGCCGCTCCGCATCCTGTGTATACGCATGTTCCCCGACCTTTTGTGTATGGTATGCCGTGTAGTGTAGCTAGTAGTGTTGCTGATCTTTAGTAGGCCTAGTACCTGGGCTGTATGTGTATGTATTGTAGTAGCAGTAGCAGCTGTTGGAGAAACAAGCAGGATGATGGGTTGATTGCTAACCTGAGCAGCTAGAGACGTTGGTGGGTAAGCTTTACACAGGTGAGTAATCTATGATGGGCTTCGACTTTGAATTTGTACTGTATGTCAGAACCACCTTCCATGATCAGGTTGAATTTGAATCGAAATGTGGCTGCTGAAACCCATCCAAAACCTGATGCATGCAGACATGAATTTGAATGGCTCATGAGGCCTCATGAATTAGCTCTGTTCATAATAAACAAGAGAAGAAAAGGAGTGTTGCTATGCACATGACACCAATAAGACGACATTTGGACGACAGTGAGGCACGATTGGCAATCCATCGTCCACGGAGCAGTTTCGTAGAATTAAACTGCAGCAGACCTTGCCCCAGAATATTGCCAACTAGATCGGGATTGCACGGGGTGCCGGTCCCAACGGTGCGCTCAAGCAAGTAATGGTCAAGTTAGTAGAAAGCCAGGTTTAGCGTACGTATTCAATCAGGATTACAAAATAAAGTAAGTAACAAACATTCACATGTAATAGGAGCAAAGACACCATCGATGGATACCAAAACTGTAGTACAACACATCTCCAATAGCCACGAACGATAGTACAACACATTTGAAGGATGCAATGTTCATATAAAGGGTAAATTAAAGGATACAATGTTCATACATGGTAGATATCGAGTACAAAAGGATGAAAGACGGGCCAAAGGGGACATGTTCACAGAAGTACATGGAGATCACACGGTAGTTTACAACATCATATATCACCGGGTACTTGCCAGAGTTAGAATTGGTGATTTGTGACGTCCATCACAGGTAGTACTAAAGTCCTGTAGGAGGATATATTGGAATTTTACCTTTATCGTCACCGATGCATAACAGATCGCTCCTCGTCGATACTTTCATAATGTGGTTGATGCAAGTGCCCGATGAAGAGTGAAACCGTATGAATATTCGTTTTCATGCTTGTTTAGGAATAATTTATCTGTAATCAATCATAAAAAAAATGTTCGTAATAAATTTGAAGTACATATGGACTGTTGTTCTGTGTTCGAAAATAACAAACTCTACATGGCATGAAGGATCAGACCCAACTAATACTGTGTCATAATCGAACTACACATGTATACTACAATAAGCTTCTCTATGAGACTGAGGTAAAGCAATAAGCTGATTTTCATTATCTATTTTTTCACGAATACATGGTAATCAGTATAGCAGCTATAACCACATCTGTATTTCCAAACATGAACAAAAACATACACACGTGTATTCATTTTCTTATGCAGCGACAATAATAGTGTGGAAGCAAAGGCATCCTCAATAAGAGAAAGCGGAAGGGAAAGAGAGCAGCCAGGAAGGGTAGGGG